>JAOTRH010000024.1:9276436-9320590 GCA_034768845.1 Heliamphora exappendiculata | reverse complement strand
TTATGGCAATTGAATTCAGGCTGTGACCCTTCCTCGTCTCTGTCTCTTCCTCTTCAACTTCTGAGACCTCAGAGCTCGCAGGAGAAGAATCAAACAGAGCACCTGGCTCTGTCTCTTCTCCTTCCGGGAGCCTGCCCCTTCCTCTTCTTCTGAGAGATGCAAAGAACGTGCCTTTTCCATTTGGAGGGTTATCCCCTGAAAATCAATAGCCACTCATGGCTGTTGGTTTTCAGGCTTCAATTACAATTGAATGGCCAATTCAATTGTAATTGCCCAGCTATTGAAATCTGAATTTTCATTGCCAATGAAATTCACAGATTCCAACAAGAACAACCTCCTTCAAATTGATTCCTCTGTCCGTTGCTGCCTATTGCTTTTTCCTTTTGCTGCTTAGGACGAGTATCATTTTTGTTCCCCCGCCCCCCTTTTGTTTTTGTGCAGATTCTTTTTTGATATATGCAAATGACTAAAAAATTATACTTTTGCTCCGAATATTTATTATGGCTTCGAATCATCAACAGTAAACTTTGATATTATTATTGAAATTCTAATAATCAATCTTCAAAAGAAAATATTTCCGCACAAATACTCAGAGAAAATAAACAGCTAAAAAAAATTTACATGGTTCGACTTATACCGACCTACGTCTACAAGTGAAAGAAAATATTCACTACTGTATGTAAGAATATAACTACTTCCTTCTCTCTAAGTCGCATCTTTACTTTTTTTTTTCTTTTTCTTTTTAGAGCTTGCACAAATATTCTATTTATAAGCACATTAGGTGTTGTTTGACAAATTTATTGTTAATAATTTTAAAATTTCTGCTATAAATTTTAATTACAAGTTATAAATTTTTTAAAAACATACAACTCTGTTATAACTTATAACTATTTTTTTCCTATTTTAGTTACAAATTATAATTTTTATCAAACACTCACAAATTCTGCTACAAACTATAATTTATAAGTTATTAATTTTAATAATAACAAATACCATTTATAAAAACTCTAAATACATATAAAAAAAAGCTCTATACATATTTGATTTTTAATTGACTTGCAAATAAAAAACAATTATCCAATTATATATAAATAAAAAACAATTATCCAATTATATATAAATAAAAAACAATTATCCAATTATATATAAATAAAAAATAATTATATGAGCACCTTAAAAAACAAGACACACCAACCCAACATTAAGGTGGGTGCTCTTAGAGTCTTGGCTTTTGTTTGGAACAATTTTTTTTCTATGAATTTTTTTTTATTTTTAATAAATTTTTTTCAATATTAATCTAAATAAGTGTACTTTTTAAATTTCTCATTTCATGATAAAAAAAAAAGTAACTTTTTTTTAACCAAAACCTAAAAAAGATTCATACAAGACGAAAAAAGCTAACTTAAGTGGACTTTTTGATTTTTTTTCTAGTTCTTTTGTCTTTATTAAATTTCTTTAATTTTGCATTAACAGACATTTTTTTTAAAATTCTTTCACCACAAGAAAACAAAAAAATAAAAAATTTAAATTAAAATATGAAAAAATTTAAATAAAAAAAATAAAAAATTTTTTAAAAAAAATTACTTAACTTTTTTGTTCAAACATAGGCTTAGTCCTTGGAAGCAGCTTGAAGTAGCCTTTTTGGCTTAAGATGATCCCCTGCCAAAAGGCCATGGCTATGTTAAAGTGAAATCCCCTACTGAAATGCGATGGCCTAAAAAGCTTATGGCTATGCTAGTTTTGTGTTTTGTGAAAAACATTGATTTCTTTTAAACAGATATTCAAAAAAATTTACAAATGTGTTTAATTTGTGTTGTTTGAAACTTTTATTTTATTTAAAAAAAAATATTTTAGAAATAATAATAATTCTTAATTTAGTGTACTTAATTAACTAAAATTATATATTTAAAATATTTATTAATAAAAAAATTATACCAAATAATAATTTATTACTTAAGAAACTACTTCTATAAAATGAACTGGACATACCATTGTGTTTGGCAAATAAAACATAAAAGAGAGAGAGATTGTTGTTTTTTGTTTTCTCCAAATAATTAAACAAATAAAACATTGTAATGTAAATAAAAGTACGTACAAAATTAAAACATGAAATATGTGACAAAGTCCACATAACTATTAGGCCTGATTGGCAACTTGGCTTTGTGCCTAAAGTTGTAAAAAAAACCAATTTTACTCGTTTAGTAAAAAAATAAAAAAATTAAAAAATTAAATTAAAATACAAGTTTTTAAAAAATTCAAATCAAATTTTTACCACCTTAAAAATATAATAATATCACATTCATAACTTATTTATTACCATTACTAACTATACATAATTAATAATATCAAATATATAAAAGAGTAAAATTGTCAATTTTGAACAAAAAGTAAAAAAATTAACTTTTTATTCTAACAATTAACTTTAAAAAAATTAGCTTAAAAGCTAAATTATTAAATAATCTACTTTAAACCCAATTTAAATTTTTAGCAAAAAAGTTTAAAAAATAAAAAAAGTTAACTTTTAAGTTAATTACCAATCGGGCCTTATTTTTAAAAGAAAAAATAGAAAAAACTAAGTGATATGAAAAGAAAAATGTCAAAAAATGTTTAATTTTTTTTAATTCTTGTTTTGTCAATATAATTAAGAAAAATAAAATTATGTCATGAATAAAAATTATATATTAAAATTTATAAAAAATGAGATAATTGTATGCTAAATAGGATTGAAAAGAAAATTGTTAAGAAATGTTTAATTCTTTATTTTCTATTTTTTTAGATAATTGAAAATTTTAAATTTATGTCATAAATAAAAACAATTGTATGCTAAATAGTAGTGAAAAGAAAATTGTTAAAAAATATTTAATTTTTTATTTTATATTTTGTGAAAATAATTTAGAAAATTAAAATTATGTATGAATAAAAATATATATTAAAATTTACAAAAATTTAGATAATTGTATGCAAAATTGTATAGATCCTTCCTCATTGACTTTTTTTCTATCAAATCCAGCACCTTCTCCTCCCACCTCTATCTCTATACGTGTCGATCCTAGAAATCGATCAATTAACCATCCCCGCCGCCCGCCGCCGCCAGCCGGTAAGATCCACCTTCCCTCCTCCGTCGATGACAACCACCCTCTCTTCCGCTTCTTCCTCTTGGCCCCTCCCCTCCCCAAACCCTAACCCTAAATTCTCCAATTCCTTAACCTCATCTCACATGGCGCATAATCCTCCTCCTCCCTCTTCTCTCCCCCACAACGATTCCCCCCACCACCCTGACGACGAACAACGATCAGTCTCCGATATCGGCGACATGGTCTCCGCACTCAACAGTGAGCTTGACGGCCACAGCGAACACCACCAGTCGGCTTCCGAATTCTCCGACGACACCTCCGCGATCTCATTCTTCACCGAATCTCCAAACCCTAACCCTAATCCTTCTCTTTCCCAGTCGCTCTCTCCGGCCCCAGCTCTCCTCCACCTTTCATTCAACCAGGACTTCGGCTGCTTCGCCGCCGGCACCGACCGCGGCTTCCGGATTTACAACTGCGACCCTTCCCGCGAGATTTTCCGGCGAGAGTTCGACAACGGGGGCGGCATCGGCGTCGTGCAGATGCTGTTTCGGTGCAACATTCTGGCATTGGTCGGCGGGGGGTCGGAGCCGCAGTACCCGCTGAATAAGGTGATGATTTGGGACGACCATCAGGGCCGGTGCATCGGAGAGCTATCTTTCCGGTCGGAGGTTAAGTCGGTTAGGCTCCGTCGGGACAGGATTGTGGTGGTTTTGCTGCAGAAGATCTTTGTGTACAATTTCTCAGACTTGAAGTTGCTGCATCAAATTGAGACGATTGCGAACCCAAAGGGGCTCTGCGAGGTGTCACACGTCTCGGGGTCGATGGTGCTGGTGTGCCCGGGGTTGCAGAAGGGGCAGGTGAGGGTTGAGCATTACGCTACGAAGAGGACCAAGTTTATTACGGCTCATGATTCCCGAATTTCTTGCTTTGCACTTACTCAAGATGGTCGGTTGCTAGCTACGGCGAGTAGTAAGGGGACATTGGTTCGCATTTTCAATACTTTGGATGGTGCCTTACTTCAGGAGGTATGATATATATAAACTCATGGATCCAAGTATATGTACTTCTCTGCAAATGTGCTCATGGTGGAGGAGAAAAAATTGTGGAAGATTGATCAATTTCGTTTGGTTGTATTTTTTAAAAATTACATTCAAAAAAATATTTCAAAAAAGAATTTTGAAAAGAATTTTCATAATATTTTAAAAAGAGAAAATGCATGTGGTTGTTAAAGCTGAGAGTTATTTGTATAGAGAGAAAAGAAAAAACAGTTTTAAATCGATTTCAAAAATTTTCAATTTTTAGATCCTTTTTCAACTCAATTTTCTGAAAATAGTTTTTTTTGAAAATTGCTAATAAACACGTTTTATCTAGTTTTAAATAATTTTATTGGGAAAAATGAAAATAAAAACTGCAACCAAACATGGTAATTTACATTTCTATTTTGTCCTAACATTTCTATTTTGTTCTACCAGTTAAAAGATGAACATTTGTCTATTTAAATACAAATTTATTGTCTTTGTTAACATTAAAAAGTTGAAAAGTGTGATAAGAGTTTTAAAATCTGTCTACACCTAAAGTAAGTGTTCATTTATAATAATAATAATCAGAGCAACTCAAACACTACTGTTTAAATTAGAGAGTTAAAAGTACAAAATATGAACTCTTTATTTTAGCTAATCACTTTTTCATGTATGCTCTCAAACATTACTCTCCATTTTAGCAATTAGTTCTCTAGGTTGCTTCCTCTCCTTGCAAATTCAACAAATCCAGGATGGGGAATGTTTAATTTGGACAGCCAGTAGCCAAATGTAAGCTAACCAATATGAGAATCTCCAAAATAGAGAGCTAATTAGATAGTCTATTGGAGCTTAAAAAAGACAATTACTCAGCAAAATTGCTAACAAGACTCCTTGGAGGTCAGTTGGAGATGCTCTAATACTACATATAGTATAGACTACAGATAGTATAGATAATACAACATTCCATTATCTTAATTTTTAGAACTGAAGATGAAAAAAATAAATTAAGTCACCTCCCATATTTTTTCCTCCACATTACCACTACCCACTCATCCTATTTTGTCTCCCCCCACATTAAATTTTTTTCTCATTTTGTGTGCAATATTTTCAAGATATTGAAGTATTTGCAGCTATGACTATATTGAATTTTGTTTTTTTAAGTGAGACAAATAATTTTATTCTTTTAGGACTGCAAGGAATTATAGTTATATAATTTAAAAGCATGATTTTTAGGGGTTAGTGCTTTGGATGGATAAAACTGGAGGAGTCTCTCTGCTCTTTGTTTTGTTGTAACATAATGTGAGGCTTAACTGGTACAATGTACCCTCCTTTTCTTATCTTTATCCTTTAACTTTTTTCTTTCTTCTCTGTTAGATAATTATTTCTGTTTATTATGGTCATTTTGTAATTATTTTGGTTCTCTTATATAAATATTGGTGTGGTGTAGAAATTTACATTAAGCCTCATTATTTCCTTATAATAATATTCTACTTTGCTCTTCTATCTCTTTTATCTTTTTCTTTAATTCTAAATTACTACTTTACAACTCAATTTGGTATCAGAGCCTTCCGATCTCACTCTAGAACATATTGGGAACATCTAAGACTTGATTCGGAATAAACCAAAAGTGTTGATGTCGGCCTCGTAAGGATGACGTCAACATGGTGTCATCAGCTGTACGGACTGACGTCGCCGTCGCCTTCTCCGATTAACTCATCGGCACCATCTGAGATTTATGGTTATTTTTGTAAAATTTTTTGAAGCAATCTGATGGGTCTTTTGAATTATTGAATGATTTTCAAAACTTTCGAACCTTAGATCGTGATTCGTTGATTTAACCTCAAGATCTGGTTTTTGGTTGTTCCAATCCCTTCAAGGGGTACCAAAAATATCTATACAAGGTTTCTTGGACATCCATTAGTTGATTCGACCTCCATTGACACAGATTCGAGTCCCACAGTGTCGACGGTGCAAACCCTAGGTGTCACCTTGCGTTGATTGGGCTTTTTTGGGTCGCAACTTGGTCTGGTTTCACCTCAGATGCCTTTTTCGGTGCTCGTATCCTTGATTTGGGACTTATTCCTTCGGATTTGAAGTGAATCGATGTCTTCGATCTTGTTTGTATGTGGTTTCGTTGCCTTTTAGGGTTTTGATCATGCGGCTGTTGAGTTCTTGTTCTTCTTTGGTTTGATTTTGGATTGTTCTTGTTTGATCTGCTGAGTTCTTTGATTGTGCATCTACTTACTATCAGTTTGTTGTTCTTTTTTTTGGGTCTATTGCTTCCATCTATATCACATTTGGTTATTGGTTCTTATTTGTGTTGTCTCGGCGTACTTTGCTATGGCTGATGCCAAACCTATGAATCTTAAACATGATGATTTGTCCAGATGCGTGACCTCTAAACGGCTAAATGGTATTAATTATTTAGCCTAAGTGCATGCATTTAAATTTTTTTTCAAAGGCAAGTAACCATCATGGATCCTCCAAACAACCGTGATCCCAATTTTTTTACATGGGAGACTATCGATTTTATTGTTATGGCTGTGGCACAGTTTGGAAACTCATATTATTACAACAATAGAATTTTGTGATACTTCCAAACAGATTTGGGACTCCGTTTCTGATTCTTTTTCGAACCAAATTAATGTTTCACGGGTATATGAGCTATATAAGCAGATCTTCACACTCAAGTAATCTGAAAAACCTCTATCTGTGTACTATAGTCAGTTTAAAAGTTTGTGGGATCAGTTGTTACATCGTCCCTTCACTACTAATATCCAGCAACAATAGTGATATTGGGAGGACTTCATGATCGTTTCTTTACCATCTGGGTTGGATCCTGATATTCGTGGTTTTAAAGATTATTTCTTTGCTAGTGAGACCTTGTCTACTGTGGCTATTGCCTATTCTCGCTTATTGCATTGTTCCTTGAGTCAGTCATCGGCTACCTCTGGTTCTTCTGTTTCTGAATCCTCTGCATTAGTTACTAATAGTGGTGGCCGTAGTAGTTTTTGGGGATATATTTGGGGGTGGTCGTGGGGGTTGAGGCACTCTTGGTGTATCTCGTGGTGTATCTCGTGGTGGCGGCCGTGATAACTCTCGTGGAGGAAAGAAATGTGACTTTTGTAATGCTACTAATCATACTGAGCCTTATTGTTGGACTAAGTATGGTAAACCAGATTATGTCTATCAGGTTACTGATAGTTTCTCTCCGGTCTCATCTCATTTGTCTTTTGGCCCCTCTAGCCGGGTGCTTCCTTCTGGTTCTAATGATGCCTTTACTGCCACACTTAGCGAGTTTGTTTAGACATTGCGCACTGTCCTGCCTTCATCTTCCAATGCCACTAGCTAATTCAAGTAATATTACCTGTGCTGTCATTACACCTCTATCTTGGGTTCTTAACTTTGGTGCCAGCTCTCATACGTCTGGTAATCTCTTTTTTTTTTCTAATTTGACTTTTATTGAGCATCATATTGTCTTAGCGGATGGTTTTTCTCGACCTGTCCAGGGTCAAGGTGTTCTCCATCCGTCTCCCTCATTCACTTTACCCTACAGTCTATATGTGCCTCAATTGGCCTTTAATTTGCTTTCTATCAGTCAATTAACGATAGCTTTACATTGCTCAGTAACCTTCTTTCCTATTTCTTGTGTCTTTTAGGACGTCAAGACCAATAAGATAATTGGTTCGGGGCATGAGAAGAATGGGCTCTATTATCTTGATGCTGCTCTTCATTCTGATTCTCACACTTCATCTACTTTGAGTGCAATGGTTTCACTTCTTCAGTGGGACTTTCGTTTAGGCCATCCGTCTGTGGCTAAACTTGAGTTAGCCATTTCTGGTTTGAGTCACGAGTCTGTTTTTTATTGTGAAGCTTGCCAGTTAGACAAATATCACCGTAGTTCTTTTCCTCGTAGTCTAGTCGTCAATCTGTCCTTTGCTGTTGTCCATACGGACATTTGGGGTCTATCTCGTATTTCAAGTACTAATCGATACTGTTATTTTGTTATTTTTGTTGATGACTGCACTCGTACGACCTGGTTATTTTTGCTGAAACAACGATCTGACTTACAATCTGCTCTTTCCACGATTTATAATGTAATTTTTACTCAATTTAAAAAGCGTATTAAGATTCTTCGGTCTGATAATGCTTTCGAATAGATGCAGTCTTCAGTTAATGCCTTTTCTACTGATCGTGGTATTATTCATCAGACCATTTATGCACACACATGTCAACAAAATGGTGATGTTGAACGTAAGCACCGTCATTTGTTAGGTGTTGCTCTTACCTTATTATTTCATACTCAGGTACCCAAACATTTTTGGAGTGATGCTATTTTTACTGCATGTTACCTCATTAATCGCACGCCGTCTGCTATTCTTAATCACAAATCTCCCTTTTCCATGTTGTACCCTAATTCTCCTAGCTTCTCTCACTTGGTTTTTTTGGTGTATTGCCTTTGTTCATGTGCTTGATTCTGGTCATGATAAATTATCCTCTTGAGCTCGTAAATGTCTTTCTCGAGTACTCTCGTACTCAAAAAGATTATTGTTATTATCATTCTGAATCTCGTCTCTATTTTTGTGAGCGTTGATGTCACATTCTTTGAGTTCATTACTTTTTTTGCTCCTTTTGGTCAACAATTATCTTCTGATCTCATCTGCTGTCGGTAGGAGGAGTCCTTCTCTTCTCCCACTCTCCCTTTACCGGTCTTCTTTCTTTCTGCATCCTCCTCTAACTCTTATTTGCAGGTATATCAGTGATCTCAAGATGGGCCTATTGTCTCTTATGGCTTGGCTACTTCATCTTCTTCAACAGAGGTTCCTGACTCATTGGCTTTGTCTTATGATAATATTGACTTACCTATTGCTTTACGTCGAGATAAACGTACATGTAGACAACACCCTCTTTCTATTCCATCTATTTATAAAAAGGCTTTGTCGATATCTAGATGGAAGCTTGCTATGAATGAAAAATTGAGAGCTCTTTATTAGAACCAAACTTGGGATCTCACTCCCCTTCCACCTGAGAAGCACGTAGTAGGTTGTCGGTGGGTTTATACAGTGAAGTACCTTTCGGATAGTTCTGTAGAACGTCTTAAGGCATGTTTGGTTGTCAAAAGTTACGCTCAGACATATGGGGTTAATTACCTTGGAACTTTCTCTTCGGTGGCTCACCTTAACACTGTTAGGTTTCTCCTGTCTATTGCTTTAATTGTTCTTGACCCTTGTATTAGCTTGATATTAAGAATGCATTTTTTTCATGGTGATCGTTAGGAGAACGTGTATATGGAGCAGTCCCCTGGTTATATAGTTCCTGGTAGTGAGCATCTTGTGTGTCGCCTTCGTAAGGCCCTTTATGGACTGAAGCAGTCTCTCTGTGCCTGGTTTGATCGCTTTAGTTTTGTTATGCTTGCCTATAGTTTTTAATGCTCCATATCTAATTACTCTGTTTTTGTTCATCGCTTCTCTACGGGTATTATTATATTGATTGTGCATGTTGACGATATTATCATTTCGGGTGATAACTCAGTTGGTATTGTCAATCTCAAACGACATTTAGGGCAAAACTTTCATACCAAGGATTTGGGTACTATTAGTTATTTTCTTGGTATTGAAGTTCGCGTTTTCTGGGTATCTATCTTTCACAACGAAAATATGTCATTGATCTTCTTTCTGAGATTGATCTTTTTGGGACACGACCTCTTGACAACCTGATGGAGGCCACTATTAAGCTTGATACTGAACATGGTGATCCTTTTTGGGATGTTGATTGGTATCGTCGACTTGTTAGAAAGTTAATTTATCTTACTGTTATTCGTCCCGTTATCACATATGGCGTTGGGGTTGTTCGTTAGTTTATACATGCTCCCCGTAAACACTATTTTGATGCGGTTTGTCGTATTCTCCGTTACTTGAAATGTGCTCCAGGTTGTGGCTTGCTATATCGTCCTTCTAAAACATTATTTGTGGTTGGCTTTAGTGATGCTGATTGGGTTGGAAATCAGCTTGATCGGCGGTCTATCTTTGATTATTGTACCTTTATCAGTGGTAATCTTGTCACTTGGCATAGTAAAAAACAGAATGTGGTTGCTCGTTCCAGTGCCGAGGTCGAGTACTGAGCTATGGCACATACTGCTTTTGGAATGTTGTGAGTTCATTTCCTCTTTCAAGATTTTGGCATCTAGACTGCTACGCCCATGAAGATGTTTTGTGGTAATCAAGCCGCTATCTTTATTGCTAATAATCCAATTTTCCATGAGCAGACTAAGCATATTGAAGGCGATTGTTACTTTATTTGTAATTTATTACTGACAAAACAGATCGTGACTCCCTATGTTCGCTCCGAGGGTTAATTGGGTGATATTCTTATCAAACCGTTGTCTACTTCTAATTTTCGACGACTTCTTTCCAAGTTAGGCATGTTTGACCTCTATGTTCCAGCTTGAGGGGGAGTATTAGATAATTACTTCTGTTTGTTAGGGTCATTTTGTCATTATTTTGATTCTCTTATATAAATATTGGTGTGTGGTGTAGAGGTTTAAATTAAGTCTCATTATTTTCTCGTAATAATATTTTATTGATTTACTCTGCTCTTCTCTCTTTCTTTTTTGTTATTCTTTAACCCTAAATTGCTACTTTACAACTCAACTTTCTTTTTTTCTTGCTCACAATGCTGTATAAAATCAGCTCATTTTTTGTTGCATACCACTTATTGGACATGAATGTTCACGATTGAGTATAAAAAGATTCATGTAATCGGCCCCAATTGATTGGGACAAAAGCTTAGTTAAGTTTGGTCTGGTAATGTCCACGATTGAGATCTAGGGTGAAGATTATTTTAAAGTTAAAGAGCTTAATAAGTCGAGGTCGAGTATTCTCCAACAAGAAGGGACTAATGCAGCATAATTGATGCATGATTCACAAGAAGATATATTGTGTAGAATTTGTAGGTAAATAGATATATGTGACAAGAATTGTTAGTAGTCTTCTAGATAGTTTTTAGGGTTTTAAAGCCTATAAATAGGATTTGTTTTACTAACATGGGATTAGACTTTGGTAATGAGTATGCTTTGAGGCCTCGTTTGATAACCGGTGTAGGTTGAGTGAGATTAATAATGAGGTGAAATTAGAGTATGGATTGGTAATAAGGTGAGATTAGTTTTTTTGTATTTGGTTTGAATAGGATTAGATAACAGATTAGACAAACTCATGTTTGATTTGGGTGTGATTGAATTACGTGAGATGGGATTATATTTGTTCATTTCCAATAGTACCCTTGTAGTAAAAAATTAATAAATATATTTTGTATTTTTTTATATTAAGTACTAAGTTAATTTATTTTAAAATTAATTTAAATAAGCTAATAATAAACAATAAACAATAAAGAAACTAGAGAAGGGCGACGGTACTTTGCCTTCTTCGCCTCGTTTTCGTCTTCTTCACCTTCTTTGTTTTCGTCTTCTTCGTCTTCGGCAACGAAAGAGAGGGTGGAGAACGGCGGTGAGGGCGAGGGTGGATAGTGACGGCAATGGTGAATAGTGACGACGATGGCAAGGGTGGAGGGCGGCGGTGAGGGCGAAGGTGGAGGGAGGGCGGTGGTGAGGGTGAAGGTGGAGGGCGGCTGTGAGAGCGAGGTTAGGGTTTTTTATGGTTGTTGACGATGAACTGAAGGAATAACTAGGTATAATTGGAATTTTTGTTAATAGTTAAGGGTAAAATTGGCAAAAGGACATGCCAGGACTACTAATAACAACTCCAGTCAAGTTTTAGCAATCCACCCTAATCAAGGATTCCCAAGCCAGAGGGCTTACTAATTCAGCCCAACCATCCCAAAACAAACATTGGGTTGGTAAGCCAGTGTATTGTTAATACTCCTCCCTCCTCCAAATCTTTTATCAAACATGGCCTGAGAGTGTTTGGAACACGTCTCCTGGTTTTGCCCCTCACATCCCTTCTTATTCTCTTATCCTGTGAGGATGAGGCTTGGTAGATATGATGCAACAACTTCTATTGACTAATGCAACTACGACTTCTATTGCAATCCATTTCTGTTTCCTTAGGGCTTGTTTTATTCGGATTGTTTATAACAAGTAGAATTTTATTGTACCATTTGAGGTAATTCAAATTTCAAATTGGTGGAGATGGTGCTAACCTAATCATGGACTGCAATAGTTTTATGATAGTTGTGTGAGACAACTTGAAGGGGACTTCCTGATTCTGTTCTTAGAATTATTTTTTATTCTATCTCAATTCTGTTCATTGGGCTCGACATTGCTCAACGAGTGGAACGGTGCAATGCACTTGTGGCCTTAGCATCGACGTTGCCTTATTCTTGGAAAAATGTTCCAATTTTTCTTTTTTTGGGGTCACAGAATTACTTGTTTGTACCTGTCTTACACCATTCTAACAAAACTTTTTTCAACTTGGCTAACATCATTGTGTATGGTTAATACCAATTGATTTTTTGAACTGTTGAGGATCATTAGATAATTCTTTCTATTTGCAAGCCATTGGCAGCATTTTTTCATGCTAACTTCTGTACATGTCTTTCTAAATTTTATTGGAGTTACTACTTTATTTCATTGTAGGTAAGGAGAGGTGCTGATAGAGCTGAGATTTACAGTCTTGCTTTCTCTTCAACTGCACAATGGCTTGCTGTTTCAAGTGATAAGGGGACTGTTCACGTATTCAGCCTTAAGGTTGATTCAGGATCGTTAGGAATTGAAAGATCACGCAGCATTTCTGAACCAAATCTGTCTACTCCACCTGCTGTTTCATCTCTTTCCTTTATTAAAGGTAGCATCTCTTTGAACCCCTTAGTCCTTTAAGTTGTTGATTTTGAAGGTCTACTTAAGAAATTTGTAACAAGTCATTTCACACCTACCAATATTAATATTGGTAGTGAAACCCCCCTTAGTCCTTTAAGTCGTTGATATTGAATGTATACTTGAGAAATTTGCAACAAGTCATTTCACAGCCTACCCATATTAATATTATGTGGAACCCTTTGGAACCATAAATTAAGGCAACAAAAAATATCTGCAACCAAAGTTTTAGACAGTTATGCATGGTTGAAGATAATGGGCCCTACACCCTTTGGAACCATAAATTAAGGCAACAAAAAATATCTGCAACCAAAGTTTTAGACAGTTATGCATGGTTGAAGATAATGGGCCCTACACCTTTTCCCTCCATATTAACTTGTGTGAGCTGCATGAAAAATGATATTGAAATTTTCTTATCCATTGCCTTCTGTACTAGCCCAGGTGCTTGGAAGAAATGCACAGCGAGTTCTTTAACCATTTAGAGAGGTGTGCCCACACTCAATAAAGCCCCAGACATTTTAAGGCACAGGCTTTGGTGGTGTTTGATAAAACAGAAAACTTAAACCTGAAAATTTAAAATTAAGTGCTGAAAAGTGAATGATAAATTGTTTCAAGTTAAAAACTAGTTGATAAAAAAAATTAAGTGATAAATCAAAATTAGTTATTTAATATGCACAAGAAGTTGAATTTAAAATTTACTACTTCTAATATTTCTTCCAATTTTTATATTGCGATAGTAGTGGTGGTGGTGGTGTAGCGGCATGATGGGGATGGTGACATGGTGGGGGTGTTAGTATGGCGAGGGTAAGGGTGGCGGTGACTATGATGGAGGTGATTGTGGCATTGGGGTGGTGGCATAGTGGTGGAAATGGGATTCTACCGGCGTTTGTGGTGGTGGGAGAGTGGTGGCCACATGGTGGGGTAGGGTTAGTGGCATGGTGGTGGTAGTGGTGGCAGTGCGGTGGGGTTATGATCAATGGCGACTCCAGTAATTTTTGTCGCTGGTGTCACTAATAATTTAAATTCCATTAATTTTATAGTATATAATCATATCTATCGCATGTGTTCAATGAACTAAATAAATTAATTTGAAATTTTCGAATTATTAACAAAAAATAATTTTATATATTAATACTATCGTTTTAACAGAAAGACATGTAAATACTTCAATTTTATAATTGATTTCCACAAGTTTTCATATTTTAAAAGGGTTTTAAAATAATCTCATTATCAATATTATCAAATACATCATTCTTAATATATATATAATTGAGCAATTATTCATAAGTTTTATTCAGAGAAATAATTGAAAAGATGACACGTGAGGTCTTTGTAAAGTAAATTTTAATAGTTTTCGAACTCAAAAGGTAGGAGAGAAAAAAACTGGAAGGCTGGTGTGGTAGAAAAGAATGATACTATTTTATCTTTTTATTTCTATATCGTACAAGAGTAAGTTGAATATACAAACCTTGGGGCTTCTAAATGCACCTACTTTTTAGCTTAGTATCTAATATATAAATAATTATAGTTGTGAGTGTGCATTGTGCAAAGATAAAAGTTCTGTGCATTTAAAAACTCCATTTATCTTTTTATTAGGTTCTTTTCTTATTATGTGGTGGTATCAAAAGACCTAACTTTTTTATAGAACTCAAAAATTATACCTAATAAATTTTTTTTCTTTTCTATTTTAGTGGGTTCAATCGACACCACAGCCATGGCTGTGGCGTCGCCCATAGTTATGATGGTGTGGTGGTGACAAGATGGTGGATGTAGTGGCATGATGGTGGTGGTGAGGGAGTGATCGCAGCATGGGGTGGCGACATGGGAGTGGGGGTGGGGTGAGAATGGCGGTAGTGATGGGTTTATAATGGTGTACGTCGATTCTCGTGTATTAGCGTGTATTAATTTGGTTAGAATTAAATAAAAATTTGGTAGTTAAAATTATCTAAACTTTTAGTCTACATTTTAAGAGGCACTTAAAATTTTAAGTAATAAAAAGTTTAGTTACAAATAAACTTCATTTATTTCACTTAATACATAATAGTTTGAAGTATTGAATTGGGTTATCAAATGACCCCGTAGTGCTTCAATCTAGGCTATGCAAGATCCAGTCAGTCAAGGGGCGCATAAATTTCTCAGGTGCATGCCTATTAATGGGTGTCAGGCTTAGTAAAAAGGCATGCCTTTATTTTTTCTGGGTGTTTGGCGTGTCACTTCAAGCGAACTTTTTCCCTTTTTGTTTAAAGCCCCCCAAAGGCAAAAGGCGAAAAGCCATTGGGTGTTTGGTTGGTGGCTTTTTGCCTTCTGGTTTCTTTTGGCTTGTAGCCTTTTTGCTTTTGGGTACAATATTTTTCTTTTTAACATTCAAATTGAATAAGATCAGTGTACCTCATATTCCTCTTTCCTAATAACTTTTGATGGAGAACGGGATTATTTTACTATGCATTAGGTGTATGGCACTATTTGGCATTCCATTGCAGATAGAACTCGTGACAGTGCATTAGATGCCTGGGAGTGGTTCTTCTACTGCCTGTGGTTGTCGTTTGTTGTTTTACGGAATATCCTATAAATGTTTTGTAACTCAATCATGTTGTTGGATTAACAATATTTAATTTGCGCATCAGTAGAACACCAAAAAAATTACAAGTTACTGGTGGCAATTTTACATACTGTCTTACAGTGACACACCCTTTCATTCAAAATATGATTCATTTTTTAGTCAGTCTAGGAACATCCTAGCTTTCCAAGTTAAGTTGTAGCACAACCTGTTTTACCCACAATGTACAATACAGTTCTTATGATGCCTAAACAGATGAATCATGGCATTATTTTGCCAGTGTATTGCACGATTTTGATTCATATATTGTCATACATACTGGGATTGACATGAGAGATACACATTGTATGGATAATATGTTTTCCCCCTAGAGGTCAGCCTGAGATGCTAGTAAATCCATTTTTCATGTTCTTTTTCCGCCAGTTAATAATGATTTCTGAACTTGCGTTAAGACCTTTTGTGAAATACTCAAGTCCTTTTGTGTTAAAAATTATTTCATTTATTTAGTCGAAGACTGCTTTAACCAATGGAATGACCATGGAGATCACGAGGATGATAATATTGATAACTTAACCATGAGACAGGAGCATTGGATCTGGTAGGCTGTTTTGATATTTTTTTTTGCTTAATTTTAAATTGCACTTCTCTTTTGAAGTTAAAATTAAGTAGTTAGTTCCTATATGTACGATATTATGCTAATACATGCCCATAGTGCGTACAAGTATAGGATTTGTGGTTGGAAATTGGACTTGTAAGTGCTCAATGCTTGTTTTTTGTTATAGGGTTGGCTTCCTAAAAAGACATTAGTTCATGGTAACAATATACTCTTATGACTTTGAACTATACAAATTTAGGATAAACACCTTGCATTGTGATCCAGTGATTTTTATAACAAATTTAGGTTTGTTCTTTAGCTCAAGTATTGTATTGTGCTCTTATTTTGCAGGTGTGCTGCCAAAATATTTCAGCTCAGAGTGGTCAGTGGCTCAGTTTCATCTGCAGGAAGGTTCTCAATATGTTGTCGCATTTGGCCACGAAAAGGACACAGTAGTGATTCTTGGCATCGATGGCAGGTAAAGCCAACAAATAAATAAATAAACAAATAAATGGATTACATTTAATTATAACAAAATCAACATCGTGAATTTCTTGGATCATATTTAGAAGAGTTCTTATAACCACGCCAAAACACAATTTTAACCTGACCTTTTTTACGACTTATCTGGATTGAGGCATCATATTCTGTTTTAGCTTCTTGATTTGTGGTGCATGAAAACAAGTTTTCCCATCAAAACATTCTGTAAGACTACATTCTTTCATTTTGGTTTGGAAAATTCCTTGTTAAGTCTTCTAAGTATGTGGAGTCACCTTCGACTTGAACAGATTTTTGATTTTTGTTTTTTCCCCCCAAAAAACAGAAGTACTTTCAACTTGAATAGTTGGTATGGAATGTCAAAGATGCTTCAAGTCCTCATCATCCCCATAAATATGACTGTTTTTGTTCCTTAGTGTCAAAGCCAATTGAATTGGAGCATTCTCATCATTTGGATGACAAATTCGTCATGTTTAGTGCAATGCAACCTCATTTCAGCCTTTTCTTTCAGTGGTGCATTTGGTTTGCACCAATTTTTCTATGATAATGAGCCCTTCTTATGTTTTGATCTTCTTCGATTGTAATAGAATTTTTAGTAGATTGGTTATTCTTTACTGTTTCTGATATATCATCTAGGGTATGTTTCAGGCTATCAACAAAAGTATTTGGATTGGATGGATGATGATCCATGTATTTATTTTAATTCAAAAGGCTCAAATTGAACCCATAATCTGATGGATTAAAATATCCCAACTGAATTTGTTGAAGTACTCCATATCTGATACATTAGGAAGCACAGATATGGAAATGGTGATATGGTAAAATTCAAAAAAGTAGGATACGGCTATGACTAGGATACGTTTGTAAAAAATATTATTTTTATGATTCTTAGTATTATATTATTGATGCAAATAAAATCAAATGTAGGAGAAAATTCATTTCGTTGTTGCAATCGAACATTCAATACATGGTGGAATGTTGAAGAAATCAGTAACTAAGAATAAATCACAATTTTATCACTTATTAAAGTTAACATGGTAGACCATATAACAAACAAAATGTTTGTACCCTTTCTCAAATCCATAACCTTATATCCAGACCTCCATACAAAATTGCAGTACCAACCTCTTCAACATCTAAAACGGGATGCTCTAGTTGCTTAGGACCACTTAAGAAATTCTCTAGAATAAAGAATTCTGATGCCTAAGTCTTTAAGCTTCTCTTTTTCAACTGCAGTCTGCAGACTCATCACTCAATATTAAACATGAAATCATTAACACTGGTACATAACATGTGTTGCTTTCACCTGAAATGTCATTTGTAATTTAATAAACTCCAGTACTTCATCCCACTTAACTTCTATTTCCTCAAAAACAACCCTATTCCTAATTATTCACAGCATCCACATAGCTGCAAAAAACAGAGACTCCCACATTTCTTTCTTTATATTTTTAGAGCCAAATCCAAAATACAAAGCAACCAAACCTTCAAAATTCCCAGGCCACACTCGAGACAAACCATACCCACTCTAGCAGTGCAATCACACCCTCCAAGATCTGTGACCCAGCAATAAGACTTGATATGAGATTCTTCTTGTCATCTACAAAACGCATACTCTCTTGCAGAATTACTAGGGATTATGTTCCTTCTCACCAAAAGATCACTTGCCATTTTTTCCAAGAATGCTATTCAACAGAACACTTGATGTGATAATATTCTTGTACATAACCCTTTACCCAATTCCTCCCAAATCCCAAACTCCTTTGAAATTGCCTGCACATAGACTTGACGGTAAATTGACCAACCATTCTTTTTCAATTTCTCAACATTCTTAACTTGCACAGGTTTAACAGTTTCCAAACAGCCGTTTGAATTATTTAAGAGCTCCTTATCCCACTTAAGCATTTTTCTCCTAAATTTCAATTGGCATTTGAGTGTTCAGCCCTTGCTTTCCAAACATCAGCAGCAAAAGCTCCCTTCTGCATTGAAACCTGAAATAATCTTGGATATGCCAATTTCAAAGGCTTGTCTCCAATCCATTAGTCATTCGAAAACCTCACATCAAGGTTTTTAACATCAAGGTTTGCTATGCATCTCCAAATTGTTGATACTTTTCCACCATCTGTCTTCACCAGGTAACTATCCCACACCTTCACCCTTATACTTGTCAATAACAACTTTTCTTCACAATGTTTGTTTTTCCTTGTCAAATCTCCACCACCACTTCGATAAAAGAGTCAAATTCTTAGATCTAAGAGATAAAACACCTAAGCCCCCGCAATTTCTACTTGTAATTCTATTCCACTTTACCAAATGAATTCTTCTTTTATCTTCCCCATTCCCCCTATAGAAACCTTCTTTGTAGGCTCTCCAATTTTTCAATTATCAATTCTGACATTTTATACAAAGACATAATAAGTAGGTAGGTTGGACAATGTTGTTTTGATAAGAGCTATTCTCCCACCTATAGATAAGCACCCTTTTTTACATCTCAACTCCTCCACCAAATCTTCCAACAAAGAAGCATCAATCGCCACGTCACAAACCATATTCGTATGATAATTAACCCTCACACCTGATAGTAATTAACACATTAAGATCTTTTTATATTTCTTAATTCTTCAAAATTAATGTTACAAAATAAGATTGTAGTGTCAGAAAATTGCAAATGAGAGATAACCACTCCATTCAAACCAATCTTTACTCCTTTTATCAGATTTAACTATCTTGCTTTTCCAAACATTCTGCTAAGACCTTCAGTAGCCACATTAAATAAAAATGGGAATATTGAATCCCCTTGTCTCAATCATCTATGCATGGCTCCCTCCTTAGTAACTGTTCCATTTACCAATACTGATAAAGATACAATAATAATTGTCTTGCTTTCTCAAATCCAAGAACACCACTTCTTACCAAAACCTATTATTTTGAGTATGTGCAGCAAGCAGATAATCATAATTAACTGGCTCACATGCCTTCTCAAAACATAACTTCATCGCTATTCCCTTCCCCTGATTTTTTTTCCAATCATCAATTAGCTCATTCAATATAAGAACACCATGAAGAATTTGTCCCCACTTAATAAAAGCCGATTGAACCACATTTACAACCTCACTCAAAACACCTTTCATTCTATTTGCAAGTGTTTTAGACAAAATTCTATAGATAGGTTCCACCAAACTAATAGGTCAGGCTTCCTTTAATGTCTTGGGGCATTCCACTTTTGGAATTAAAGCAATAAAAGAAGCATTCAACCCTTTTACCAACTTTCCATTTGCATGAATTTTTTTCTGAATCTCACAGCATCTTCCTTAATCAATGACCAAACCTCTTTAAACCTCTTTCTTCTTTAATTTCTACCTCCAATGACTTCCCTTATAGAATACTGAGAAATATCTCACAATTTCATCTTTTAGTAATTATTAGGCCCAACAAAAGTACTACCTCTAACTGATAATTGACCAATAAAATTCCCTCTATAGCTCTTATTTGCAATGGCATGAAAAAATGTTTGTATTTCTACCCCCCTATTGCAGCCATTTTATTCTTGAGTTTTGTCCCCACAAATTCTCTTCCCACCTATTCAATTCCCGCAGTTTCCTTACCGGCTTAGTCCTCCCCCCCAACAACAAAAAAACTCCCACAACTTAACTAACACATCCATCTTGAGATTATAAATCACTTATAACTAAATAATCAATTTCTTTCATAAACCATATAGTTAGAAATTTTGACTATTTGGAACATTACATAGCGTCCATGTCTGGAAGAGATGCATAAAGCAATGGTATAACAATTAGGGACATATGGAGAACATCAAAAACACAGAATTGAACATATAAACTAATGGAAACAGGAAGCTTCTGATACATAGACATATGTATGAAAACCGTACGTCAAACACAACACAATAATATTAATGGCATGTGACCAATTCAATAGAGCAAATGGCGAGAAAACCAATTGATTTTACTGTCATATGGGTGATTTATTCTCACATTTTGATAGATAAATAATATATTTTGTTGGCTCTTCAAAGGAGAGCAAGAGAAAGCTCCATCACTATTTTTTGAAGTTTCAATTTGGCTAGTTTTCCAGGTAGGTTTAAAGAAAAGACCAGAAGCTAAAAAGTTGGAGTTTAGAGAATGAGGCCAGTCACAGCTAAACCAATTCTTTGCTAAGTAAATAGCTTTTGAAAAAAAAAAATTATTATACAAATCAGAAGGTGACTTTTAAATCATATTTAAAGTGCACAATCAAGGGAAAGAAACAGGCATCATACTAACAATATCAATTATAAGATAAGAATTCATGAAGACACGAGATAAACTCAGAAGAATGATCTGTAATGTAAAAGTTAAAACCCAATCCAAGTGACAAGAAGAATCGCCATAAAAATGTAGCACTTTAACACAAAAGGATAATAGATCAAACAAGAGTTAGATCTTACCCACCAGAAAAAAGTTAGATCCCAAATCCTGGAAATGATAGAAAAGTATAAATGGTAAATACGGAACATTGAGGAAGAAGACAGCCCTAAATTTCCAAATTCCATATCAACAGTCTTCATAAAAACCCAAAATAAATGCAGAAGAATGATGGCGATGGTTAAATCGCTATGCCTGGAGTTTGCACTGACTACCAATAGGAAACGTTCAAGAAGCTGGAGAAAGCTTACCTTTCAACAGACGATTGTTTGAGCACGAGAGCAAAAAGGAAACGGAGAACTAAGAGAAACAAAAGGGACACCGATCTGGAAACGATTAGATGAGATAAGGACAATCAGCAAAGATGGAGACAGCCTCCAAGGGAAATGAAGAGGAGAAGATGGTTTAAATCTCCAAAAACATAAACGAGAGAGGGTGTCAAACTCAAACGAGGAAAAAAGCCCAAACAACAGGAAATTAACAGAAACTAAATAGGTGACAAAAGTAATTTTACTTACGGCGAAATTACTGTAGAAAATTGATGCACGCATTAGTCATATTGAGTAGATATTAGTATTGCCCAGTCTCCGGGATGAAATGGATGAGAATATATTGAACATTATGAATACAAGACCCGAGTCTCAATAATTTGCATTATGTTTCATGAAGGCCACGAGCGTATTTTTTCTTACCTCTCAAGTTCTGTTTTTTCATTACATGAGGGATAACTGAAGAAAGACACCTGTCAGATTGGAAGTTATTTTATCTGAATATGTATCAAATTTATGCATTTTCTTTAGTAGTAGCCTGTCAGATTGGAAGTTATTTTATCTAAATACCTATCAGATTTATGCATTTTATTTAGTAATAGCCTACGGGTTACTTCATCCCATTGTTGTTAATAAGGTACTGTGGTTCTTAATGGATTTGATCATGATCTGGGTACATGATGGGGATGGTGGTTCATGAAGGGATATGGGGGTGTGTTATTTTTTTGCAGCAGTTTTTAGCTTTTTTTTGCATTGAAAGGTGTGCCAAATTGTTTCGCTTAACTTTTGTTTTTCGACTATGGATCAAAAACAACTTTACGGGGTTGATTTTGAAGAACTCTACTTTAGTGCCTTTTAGCTTCCATTGTTCAATAATTGATTTTGACCATATTCTCAAGTTGCATCTAATTTGTTGGATCTGCTCTTCCTCGTTTAGAAATAAACCATGGGATGTGTTGCATGGTGCTAGTGGGCCACCTCTACTCTGTGTGTGTGTGTGTGTGTGCACGCACTTGTATTGAAGGAATTTGACCAATTTAGTAACCAGTAACAAAACTATTGATGCAGCTTCTACCGCTGTCAGTTCAATCCGGTTGCTGGTGGAGAGATGATTCAGCTAGAACATCAAAATTTCTTGAAGCCAGAAGAAACATTCTAAAAGGCAAGGTGGTCTCTTCTCTTCCCTTCAAATTTCCTTTTTCTAATGCTTTGTTAATCTTAGTGCTATTATATTTTCTAGATATTTATAATGAGACTGAATAAGTTGTAAATGTACGAGTAGATGGAAATGAGATCAGAGTTCACAATAAACTATCCATTGTATATATATGTTTATATTATATGTGCAACTCTGTTGCATATGGCTCTAAATAGTAACAAGTTGTGTGGTTCTTGATCTCCACCATTCTATTTCATGCATGAACTTTAAATATAGTTCCTCATAGTCCTGTTTTGGGAAAAAAATGGAGTGGGCCCCTCAACTGATTTATCATCCTAATTGTGGAACTATTATTATCCCAAGGGCATTGTGGGTTATTTTGTTATGGTATTGTGAGATGGTGGGATTAATACACAATACAATATTGCCACTGATTTTGGGCCAATTTACTGTTTCTTGTTGATTTCATTTTGTATATTTTTATAAATGCACAAAAATGCATTTTTGTGCATTTTTGTTTGTGTATTTTTCGTCAATTTACGGTTGGTTGTTGGTCCTTGTATTATACTATCGTTTGTTTCATGTTTGTCCGTCGTTGGATTGATTGTGTGAAGATAAGCAACATAAAATTTAACTTATTAGTTTATTTTGATTTTTTTATATATTTTGATTAAAATTTTATACTTTTTTCACTCGACTCGATGAGTCAAAAAGTATAATTATTTGACTAAATGATAAAAAAAATTTACTAAAGACAAAAATAAATAAAATCAAATAAATAAATAAATAATTATTTCAAATAGGGCCACGTGTTGATTGATATAGTGTTTATATTAGTAGATATAAATATATGTTTCAAAATCTTTTGGTATTGAAATGGAAAAAAAAAAATTTAGGGGCATACACAATTCGCCTTTACTTCAGTTTTGAGCTAAATAAGGATCAAATTCTTTTTAACAATTCTAAAAGTTTTAGGGGATTTGGTGGGTATTTATTTTAGTCCCCACACTTTTAACTTTAATAACTTGAATTTTGTAGTTTGAAACAAGTTTCATTATAATCGTTGTCAAAAACCCTTAAAAAATAAACGAAAAATAATAATGCACATCTCTAAAAAAACTACTCGTGGTTATTTTGCGTTTGCTGCCCTAACAATTTGTGAAGAAGATGCCACATTAAAACTGTTCCAAATTGCAGAAATCAAATTGTTCAAATTGAAATTGAAGGGACTAAAGTAATATTAGTCTAAACTTGAAGGAATACTAGATTAATTTACCCAAAATTTAACAAATGAAATCAAATTATATAAATGTGTAATCGAATTAAATCAAACCAAAAAGGCAAATTTAGTTATATTTTGATGCCGTGATTCCAAAGCTAAGATATTTGTTAAAAATGTAATTCTTAAAAAAAATGTAGTTCTCTCAAAAATGTTAAAAAATATATTTCTCTCATGTTATAATGAAAAATATAATTCTCTCTCTCTCTCTCTCATCTTTTTCTTTTTATATTTTACCATTTATCTCGCACAATTACAAAGATAGATCATATTATCTATAAATTATGTATTAATTTTTTTTATGCCTGTAATCCACGTATAATTTAATATTACAATGTCATAAAAGAAATAAGGTACAAATTAGAAAAAATAAGAAAATAAAATAAAATAAAAGAGATAACAATGAAAAACAACATTTCTAAGTAGCACTTGTTTATATAAAGTTACATATATTACACAACAAGACACGAACAAAATAAAATTAAAATTGTTTGTTTGTCGAGTTATGAAGCTTCCTAAGATCTTTCATTTGTGTTTCAGCTAATCTTTCTTTTCTTCTTTGGGATTCTTTAAATGCTTTTTCTTTGGTTCCGTTGAAAGTTATTTTTTTTGCTTTTGGTTTTGGGACGTTTCCTTTGCTACATAATTTAGATGGTAGTTTGTAATAAAAATGATGAGTGCTTGATAAAGATTGTGACTTGTAATTGAAATAGAAAAAAATAATTATAAATTGTAACAGAAATTGTGAGTATTTAAAAAAATTTATAATTTATAATTAAAATTAAACAGAAAGTTAAAAGTTGCTAACAGTAATTTTGTCAAAACACCCCATTTAAAGTAAATTAGTTGATGCTTTGCTGCTTTTATTATTAATAGTACAAATTAAAAATAATATTCACAAACTATTTTTTTTTTGACTTTCGTACTTTATTTTAGAAAATATTTTGAACACAGAAAATTAAATACAAGTTGCAAAGAAAATATATCTTTGCTATTCATCGCATGTAGAACTCACTGTGATGCATTTTTTGAAACTGAGATGTAATTTCTGTAATTAGTTATTTGTGTTAGACTAAAATGCATTTTCTGTAGTTAATATGTAATTAGTTATCTGCTTACCTAATATTTTGTATAAATTACATCTACGCTCGTTGAGTTTAATAGAGTTTAATAGTAATCACAATATCACTTTATTTATTCTTTAAAATATTAATGACTTCTCTAGTAAGCTAACATCGTTAACACATAATAAATTTACTAACTTACCCTTATTTTACACAATGAATTTACTAAAATACCATTTTGCACACACACCCTCCCAACTCTGACTTTTGAATTCATATCGCGTTCCTGTGTTCATGAACATACCAAGAAAATCAACAGAACGTTTAACAGAACGTTTCTGCCTCTATCTGTTTCTTATCAACTCGTTTCCACATGTAACCTCCCTCCATTGTCTTTCCAATTCCGTACCCATATTCTCTTTTCTTAACCCCAATTTTCTTTCCTACCAAACAGGAAAAACAACACTAACCCATAAAAAGAAGAAGCAGAAGAGATAGTTATTCAATGTAGAATATCTAGATTGCTTCTGATCATCACATTTTGTGCTACTCTCCGTTTCTCATATCTACTCGATCATTTCTGGCCGAAGTTACAGACATCGACAATGACAGATTTGCAGAAGCGCCGACGTACTTAACCAGATGCAAATGTCTCGTTTTAGAGAAAAACGATTCAGAATCAGCCCGAGACTAGTCTCTCGTACACATCACGATGACGATCGACGGCGAGTACTTGAGGGGTTCCATGGCCGCCCTCTATTACATTCTCAGACACATGTCGTGCTCGAAAAACATTGTCTTCCACTTCATCTCCGACTCTAGCAAACTAAATCTCGGCGAGTTATCTTTCATCGTCAAATCATCATTCTATTTGCATTCGTGCTAAAGATCGTTTATGATTTAATGATAATGCGGACGTACTAAGACAATTACGTTCAATTATATTTGGAATTGCGCTAGACTTATTTCTAATTAGGTTAAATTGCACGTAGCTTGAAGCAAAAAGCTAATGGCTCAATTTTTCCCTCAATGAGGATTTTCAGCAATTTCCAAGTGTTTTAGTGAATACCGAAAATGAAATAAATGAAATCTACAAGACGAATAAGTAAAAGCTTAAATTCAAAATGAAATTTTACTAAGATTGAATTGAACATAAATCGAAATAATGACTGAAGTTAAACTCGAATCTAAACGAAAATAGAGGCTAAATTTGAATATGGAAATAGAATGAAATTGAATTTGAACCAAAGACGAAAAAACAGATATGTAAATTCAAGATGAGAAACTGAAAATTAGTTTGGAGCTTTGATATGTTAGAGATGTCTTCGATTTCTTTATTTCCATACTCAATTTATAAGACCAATCAAATAACTGTTATTATTAACTGTCTCCACTTCTTCTTCCACTAACGGTTATTGTGCCAATTCAATTTAGGTGCCAAACAGAACCCATCATTGATTTGAGATATAGATAAGGTGAATACCTCGTCAATTTTTATGTTTTGACTCTTTTTTAGAATGACACATGCCACATATTCTATTTAACTTGCAACTAGTCCTTTTTATTTCTCCAACCACATAACAAACAATAATCAATGCTTTCAGTAGTTTCCATGTGTTCTATTCTACATTTAATCCATGCTCACCTATTTTACTTAAAGTTAATAAAAACTCTTCTTTTTTCTCTCTTCACTTTTATCTTAAACTATTAACTTTTTTTTTCTTTTTCCTAGGAATATTTACAATTCTTTTTTTTATCCCTTGGTGTCAAATAATTTTTTTTAAATATGGTCCAAACAATACCCTCCTCAAATTCCCATTTTTTTAAACAAAGATGTGTATTTGAATATAAGACCCTTTTACTCAAAAAATTGATATTAACAAGGTCGTGAAAAATCTTAAGCAACTGGTTGACTTGGATTTGAGTGACATTTTCATCCTGTATAACTTCGAGGACTATAGAAAGTTCTTGAAATCTTGGCTTTTGATATGTTAGAAATGTCTTCGATTTCTTTATTTTCATGTTCAATTAATAGGACCAATCAAATAACTGTTATCCTTAACTGTCTCCACTTCTTTTTCCACTAATGGTTATTGTGCCCATTCAATTTAGGTGCCAAACAGAACCCATCATTGATTTGAGATATTAATAAGACGAATACCTCGACAATTTTTATGTTTAGACTCTTTCTTAAAATGACACATACCACATATTCTATTTAACTTACATCCTGTCCTTTTTATTTCTCCAACCACATAACAAACAATAATCAATGCTTCCAGTAGTTTTCATGTGTTCTATTCTACATTTAATCCATGCTATTTTACTTAAAGTCAATAAAAACTCTTCTTTTTTCTCTCTTCACTTTTATCTCAAATTATTGACTTTTTTTTTTACTTTTTCCTAGGAATATTTACAATTCTTTTTTTATCCCTTTGTGTCAAATAATTTTTTTTTAAATATGGTCCAAATGATACCCTCTTCAAATACCCATTTTTTAAACAAAGAAGGGTGTTTGAATATAAGACCCTTTTACTCAAAAAATTGATATTAACAAGGTCGTGAAAAATCTTAAGAAGCTAGTTGACTTGGATTTGAGTGACATTTTCATCCTGTATAACTTCTAGGACTGTAGAAAGTTTTTGAAATTCTGGCTTTTGTTTAGGCCTGTATTCCATACTATAAGATTCCGTAACGGTAGAAAGCTCTTGGAACCTTGGATTTTGTTCACGTTTGTATTTCATCTTGTAAAGATTCTAGAACTGCAGAAATTTCTTAAAATCCTGGCTTCTGTTCAGGCCTGCACTGATATGTACATGCCTGGATGCTAGCCTTCTAAGCGTTGAAACCAAGAAATGTAGGTAAATACGAATTTGGAAGTAAGTTGGAAAGCTAGAGAGCACTTCAGGGGTCGTTTTGCTTTTCTTCGTGTAGTTTGTAGAGAGTAACTACCATAAAGTTGATGAAGAAGTGAAGTATGCCTAGAATTGAGTAATTCAAGTGCTTAAATAACGACACAGAGATAATCCATCGAATAAGAGAGGAGACGCCCGGAGCATTTATACTGATTGTGTCACTCAGCAATGACCAGGGGGTATTAACCCGAATTGAGAAGAGGTATTAACTCGGTGGAAGGAGCTCATGCTACTAGACTCCGTGAATAGCTCGAGCTACTAAGGATGTCTAACTCGAGCCATAGGGAAACTCGAGCTACTAAGACCTCAGTGATTCGATGGAGCGTAAATCACCGCTCGTTATATAAAGGCACAAGGAAGCATAATCACACAAGTTCGAGTTACTCGAAGATTCGAAGCTGACTCACTAGCGTCATATAGAGCTCGAGTTACTCAGGCTAGTGGCTCGGCTATCAGAATGTTGAGCTCCCTAAAAGCTCGGCTAGTCAATACTATTGCAAGGTATTCCATAGTACAAATTATAAAGCGTAGCCCTGACTACGAATGAATTCTACATCACAGACTGTAAAGTATAGCACAGACTATAACTGTAGCTCTGATTACTTGACTATGTTGCCATAGGGCAGACCATGAAGACAGTACAGACTGTGAGTGTAGCTCTGACTACCTGATTATAATAACATAACGCAGACTATGTGACTCAGTACAGATTGAATGAAGCCAAACATATATAGCACAGGCTATATTCGTATAGATTCCTCTGAGAATCGAAAGTGTCCCACAGGCAATTGAAGACAATGAAAGTACAATCCTGTATGGAATGTTAGGAGACATGTGGCTTGGTGACTAAGGAAAAGACTTGTCAAGCCAAGGACTCGCCCACTCGAGTTACTTGAGTGACCCCTGAGTCACTCATCCCGAGTGGATCGGGTACTTAACCTGAATGAGTCGGTTATCCACGGGACACCTGGTGGTCGACCTAGTTGAGTTAAAGTAGAACACTAGCAGGTTGATTTTCAAGATAGAATCTCTTGATTCCTTGAGATCACATTTCATGATTTGATTATATCTCTTAAGGAGTCCTATTCAGATTCTAACAAACCTTATCAAATGTTATAAATAGAAGGGATAACTGTGCTTCCGAGAATAGTCAGATTTTGAGAGCTTGACACACTGTTCATACTATCAATACTCCAAACTCAATTAGCCTTCTCCTTCACCTATTCAGTGTCTTGCTCTATCCTGTGTTTTCTGGCTACTTTTCATATTTCACATCTCTATAATTATTTATTATTCATTTATTTCGAAAGGACCCCACATAGTTCAATCAAGCTTTTTGTAGAACATATTTTTATCGTGTATAGACTACTTTCCAACTAGGTAGGCTATTAGCCAGCATAACATGGCCTATAGGGCTGCAGTCTTCTCAATTGCTAATGACTTTGATATGTGTGTGCTTATCTAGATCTATAGTTTTTACTGGCCAATGAAGAACCATTGTTTACAACATACAATTTAGCTTTTGCATGATTTATAGAGATCAAGAAAACCATTAAGATGCCCTGAGATATGAAGCTAATAAAGAAACCAGAACTTTTCTCTATCCTCCCATTATTCAAGACAATAACTAAGGGCAACACTTTAGGCCCGGATGTAAAAGTTTCAGGCGTGAATGGCTTAGGAAAAACTTCTAGATTTTCTCTGATTTTCTACCATTACCTCTACGTCTCTTTTCATGGAAGAGGTTGGCATTTCTTTGGCAAGACGAACACCATATTGCAGGGCAGTTTAGTTCTTGTGATAAGAGTTTTGAATTTTATTGGAGACCTTTTTTGCACTCTTTGTTCATGATAGAGCTCGTTTGGTTCTGCTGCTTAAACATGGTGACCTGGTGAGAAGTTGATGTTTGTTCCTGCTCTTTCTGCTTAGGCTATTATTTTGAGCTACTGCAATCTCCTTTTCTGGGAATTTGTCTGGACCTTTTCGTTGCCATGAGAACTTAGGATGGGTCAAAAACCTATTGCCCTGGTAGAGTCAATTGATGGTTAATCGTATTGGGCCTTTTCTAGGTTAGTTCAGTTCTCTGTAGGTTCTCGACTCCCTTTTTGGCTTCGGCCACTATAGACGGAAGAGGTTGAAAGCCTGAAATTCTTTATTCGTTCTCAGGCAATAACGGCTTCTTGTTAGTTTTGATAATCTCTTGATTCCACCACTCTTTTTGCTCTTATGGTGAATTTCTAAAAAACTCATGCATTCTGTCTATAGTTTCCAGAGAGAGTTTCTTATAGACCAGCCTACCCACGTGTTTGAGGGCCGGTCCAAACTACTTTCGAATAATGTCCACCATATGTTCCCTTTTCATGGATATATTTTATTGTTGTACAGGGTTGAAATCTCTAAAATTAATCTAGCACTGCCCACTAGTTTTACATTGGTTGAAGTGAACAAAGGGTTCAGGTCCCTCCAAGTGATATGTGCTTAGCTGATGGGAAGAGGGGAAAAAAGTTGATTGTTATCTCTTACCTCGTTCGGCCTAAGATGCATGGGAGTCACAATTTGCTCGCCAAGATGCCCCATATCGTAGAGCCATTGAAGGATGATCTTGGATGAAAAGATGGTTGCGCATGAGGAACCAAGATAGGTGTTTCAATGCTTATTGATCTACTACAATGCTATTTACTCATGGGACAGTAGTTGATGTAAAACCTATCATTTTCTCGTTGAGTAGCATCAACATCAGCATCATATGTTTCATAGCCTAAATCAAGTCTTGAATTGGGGCCATCAAGGAATGGGATAAGGACTAAGACAACTCGTCGTTAGCCTTGAAAAGGTAACCTTTAATGCTCTCAACCATGTTTTGCAAATCAGTGCACTAGGTCGGGATGCTTTGCGACTCGGCTTCAGAACCTTCTAGGGATGAACTTCTTGTGGTCTGGCCAGCCACAAGTTTTTTTGGGCCTCTTCTTGCCATTGTGCGTCTATACAACACTTGGGTCTCACTGGGCTTGTTAAAAATTTATTGGCATTCGCGCTGAAGATTGTTTAGAACTTAATGATAATGTGGGCATGCCAAGACGATTATGTTTAATTGTGATTAGAATTGCGCTGAACTTGACTTCTAACCAAATCGAAGTGTGTGTAGCTCGAAGCAAAACGCCACTGGTTCAATTTTTGCCTCAATGAAGAGGACTTTTTGTTGAGAGAAATACAACGCCATAAGAAACATGTTCGGTAATTTCGAAAATACATCTTTATTAACTTTCAAAGATGACAATAAACAGAAATTACAGAAAATAAAATTGTAAAAATAACATGAACAGAATATGCAAATCGAATCCTACAAACGCAGTTTTTTTAATAATGATTTACCGCCTACCGAGGGTGTTGTGGGTTTTCCTCCAGCGTCACTCTCCTAGGATAAAACGGTTGACCCGAATATTGGAACACCACCAAGAATCGGCTACGAACGTACCTTATCTGTCTTTCTCTCTTACAACAGACTATCAGAATTTGTGTTTCTCTTCCTCCTCTCACTGTATTCTGTATCCACTTACCTCTTGTCTGTTCTCTGTTTTTAGAATGCTACAGGAGTCTTTAAAAAGAATTTCCTTCCATGGAGAGTTACACCAGACTTGAATTGGCAATTAAATGACCAATTCAATTGTCAATTGAATTCTGGTATTGAATCCAATTGAATGGCCTGAATTCAATTGCCAATTGAATGGCCAATTAACTGCTAATTGAATTCAGAAAATAAAGTCAATTGAATTCAGAAATTTTAACAATCCCCCCATGAATAAAATTGGCGGGAGTACAAACAAAGATTACACAGCTGAGTGCAAGAGAGATAGACAACTGAAAGTCCCTGCATAGAATAGGTAGCGATTAGCCTTTAACCTTCCCTTGTAAGAACTTATCGAATTTACTGGCAAACAAGTGGACGGTACCGCCTTGAACTGCGTTGCCTTAGTAGTAAACCGAGACAATAGGCTTCACACAACAACTTTCACAACGAAATTTTTATTCTCACGGTTGTGTTTGTTTTGGCCATGAAACACTCTTCCTAGTTCTGTAAGTATTTTCTCGAGAATTTTACCTTGTTAAATTCTCAAAGAAGTGGTCCCACTTCATACTCACATAGGTAACTTTTATTCAATGGTATTTTTCTATACCAGCCTGGCTCACCAGTAAAAATCATTAAAAGCTAATGCTTAACCTCCCAAATTACTGCTGCATCATAGGAATAAGTAAGAGTTCTCAAACTCCACGGTGATTATCCTAGGTATACGTAATTAGGTTGTCCCATTGAACCTGGATCTTAGAATCTCCAGTCAACTAGGTTGGGTTTTTCTTTACGATACCTTTTTATGTTATAGGCTTTAATCCCATTCCCATCGATGCTTTTTCAACTAACTCTCTGGTTAACCCTTTAGTTAGCAGATCCACAATATTGTCTTTTGATTTTACATAGTCAATTGTTACAATCCCATTTGAGAGTAGTTTTCTAATAGTATTATGTCTACGACGTATATGTCTAGACTTACCATTATACATATGACTCTGTGCTCTTCCTATTGTTAATTGACTATTGCAATGGATACATATAGCTGGCACAGGTCTATGCCATCTTAGAACATCTTCAAGAAATTTCCGTAGCCATTCGGCTTCTTTAGTTGCTTTATCTAAAGTAATGAATTCTGATTTCATCGTAGAACGTGCTATACATGTTTGTTTGGAAGATTTTTAAGATAGCGTTGCACCACCAAGTAAAAATACATATCCACTTGTAGACTTTAAGTCTTTCGTGTCTGATATCCAGTTTACATCACAGTACCCTTCTAATACTGCTAGAAATCTGGTGTAGTGCAGTCCCAGATCACGAGTATATCTTAAATAACGTAGCAATCTAACTATCGCTTTCTAGTGATCACGTCCTGGATTACTTGTATATCGGTTTAGTCTACTTACTGAGTAAGCTATATCAGGCTTGGTACAACTCATCAAGTACATTAGACTCCCGATGACCTGAGAATATTCCAATTGGGAGACACTTTTCTCCTAATTCTTGGATAAATAGATACTCATGTCCACCGGGGTCCTTGCGACTTTAGTGTCAGAATTGTTGAATTTTCTTAGAATCATATCAACATAATGAGTTTGAGACAACGTAAGGCCGTCCAATATTCTGGTGATCTGGACACCCAGAATCACATTAGCGAGATCCATATCCTTCATGTCAAACTTTGAATTCAACATATCTTTAGTGGACTGGATAACCTTGTTATTACTTTTCACAATGAGCATGTTATCAACGTAGAGACACATGATGACATAACCTTCATTAGTGTCTTTGACATATACACACTTGTCATATTCGTTGATTCGAAACCCATGAGACAATACTACATTGTCAAACTTTTCATGCCATTGGTTAGGAGTTTGCTTTAGACCATACAAATATCTAACTAGCCAACAGACTTTTCCTTTAGGCCCAGAAAAATTCTTAGGTTGTTCCATGTAGATTTTTTCATCTAAATCTCTATTTTAAAAAGCTATCTTTACATTCATCTGATGTATCGTTAGATTTCGTAATGCCGCAATAGAGGTTATCATACAAATTGAGGTTATCTTGGATATAGGAGAATAAGTATCAAAGTAATCTAGGCCTTCTTTTTGTCTGTATCCTTTGATAATAAGTCTAGCTTTGTATTTATCTATTGATCCATCTGCTTTTATTTTCCTCTTGATGATCCATTTGTAGTCCAAAGGCTTACTATTTTGTGGCAAGTCCACTGGTTCCCACGTATGGTTCTGCAGTATAGAATTAATCTCGCTTTTAATCGTTTCTTTTCAAAACAGAGCCTCAGGACAGCTTACAGCTTTCTTGTACGTACGAGGCTCATTTTCTAACAAGTATGTTAGAAAATCTAGACTTAAAGAGGTTGATTTCTTAGTCCGTTTGCTACGTCTTGGCTCTATATCAACTTTCTCTTCTTGATATCTACTTCTATCATTAGCAGAATGCAAAGTCCGTTTTACTGAACTGGACTCTTTAATGGATCTATACGGAAATATGCGTTTAAAGAACGATACATTTTTAGACTCCATAACTGTATTCTTGTGAATATCTGTTACTGCAGATTCATACACAAGACATCGATAAGCACAGCTATTTTGCGCATAACCGATGAAAATACAATCAACGATTTTTGGACTTATCTTCTCCTTCTTAGAAGGAGGTATAGCTACCTTCGTAAGACATCCATATGTTCTTAAGTAATTATAGGTAGGTCTTCTACTCTTAAACAACTCATAAGGTGTTTTGTCATTTTTCTTGCGAGGTACTAAATTCATGATGTGATTGGCAGTGAGAACCGCTTCACTCCACATGTTCTGAGGCAACCTAGAACTGACCAACATAGTATTCATCATATCCTTCAAGGTACGATTTTTATGTTTAGCAGTCCCATTTTGTTAAGGTGAGTAAGGTGCAGTAGTTTGGTAGATAATTCCGTGCTCAGGACAATATTCACCAAACGGTGATTCATATTCACCACCTCGGTCACTTCTCAACACCTTAATCCTTTGCTAAGTTAGTTTTCAACTTCATTCTTGTATAAAATGAATTTGTCAAAATCTTTATCTTTGCTCTTTAGCAAGTATACATAGCAGTACTTTGTACTATCATCAATAAACGTGATGAACTACTTATTAGCACTATGAGTCTGAACATATTTCAGATCACACACATCAGTGTGAATTAAACCCAATGGCTCGGTGCTTCTTTCAACCAAGTGAAATGAAAACTTAGTTAACTTAGCCTCCACACAAGTTTCACACTTGTAAAGTTTATCAATATCAAAACCAGGTATGTGCTCCAGTTTAATTAATCTACGTATGGAATTATAAGTAACATGACCTAGTCTACTATGCCACAAAATGGAAGACTCCAGCACATAAGCAATAGGGAATTTCATTTTATTAGCAGTGGGAATGACAGTCATTACATTCATTTTGAATAGACCATTGGTCACATATCCTTTCCCTACATGCATCTCTGCCTTAGACAGCGTAACTCTGTTTGCCTCAAAGACCATTCAAAACCCGTGCTTGCTCAACAGAAATTCAGATATCAGATTCTTCTAGATATCTAGCACATAGAGCACATTATTCAATGCCAGCTCTTTTTCGAATGTCATCATGAGGATCACCTGGCCTTGCCCCAACACATCTGAAGTAGCTGAATTTTCTATATATGGCTTTTGACCATGGGCCCCCATTTCAAAGATGTTAAACATTTGTCTGTTATAGCAGACATGGCAAATGGCCCATGTTTCTATCCACTATTGTGGATTTGAATCTACCATGTTTACCTCAGAAACTACGGTCGAGAGATCAATATTTGAGACACCCTCAGTTGCCTCTTCCATATGAGCTTGAGCTAGGGAATTATTTGGCTTCTTGCACTTTGAAGCACGATGCCCAAACTTGTCACAGCTGAAGCATTTCTCTTGAAATTTTTTCTTTTACTTTTTGGCAATATGACCTCTTGGTCATAGTTTGACTTTCTTGTCAAACCTTGTGTTGGCATGCCTGGCATGAACACTCTTCTTTACTCTTGAAGAGTTTTCAACTTCCATCACATTAGCCATCTTGGAGTTGGACCTAACACTCCTACTCCTTGCTCGATTTTATTCCTCAACATTAAGCTTGAAGAATAGAGTCTCCAGAGTCATCTATTTATTCTTGAACATTAGATAACTCTTTAATTTTTTCTATGTTTCAGGAAACTTGTGGATGACTGCATCCACTAGGAATGCTTCACTCAGTAACATTCATTCTGCTTTGATCTCATTGATCAAAATCTGAAGCTCTTGGCCTTGAACCATCACAAGTTTTGAGTCCTTCATTACATAATCAAGGAACCGACCCACTATGAACTTCTTGGACCCGGCACCCTCAATTTTGTACTTTCAATCTAAGGACTCCCATAGTTTCTTAGTCGTTTTCGCCTCATTGAACACAGAATACAATGAGTCATCTAAAGCATTCAAAATGTAATTCTTGCACAGATAATCGACATTCTTTCAATTATCAACTGCCATCAATTTCTAAGTGTCTGCTTTCTCATCAGCAACTGGAACTTCTTCAGTCAGGCATCTGGCCATATTCAGAGTGGTGAGGTAGAACACCATTTTCTGTTGCCATATCTTAAAGTCAAATTCTCCTCCAAACTTTTCTGGTTTGTCCACGTGAGACAAAGGAACAGTTGGAACACTAGGCATAGGAGCGACTAGCTTTTCAGGAGCAGCTTGTTTTTCAGTCGACATATTTTTGAAATAAGATCAATTCACATATTAGATCTTTACAATGTCAACAATAAGAATAGATTAACAATCTAAACTTAATTTCTCTAAACATCATGTGGCGGGGTCCTAGGGGGCGCGCCCCCTGGTGAGGGTTCTAGGGGGCCGCGCCCCATAGCGGGGTTCCTAAGGGCATCGTCCCTAGGTGGGAGTCTGAGGGCAGCGCCCTTAGTGGGGATCGACCTCAAAACCAAAACGGTATGCATCATTGCTTATAGCAAGTGCTACCAAACCCCAGAAGGTTGAACCATTCAACCTTTCAAAGGTCAGTCGCGCACGGCTGCCTACGGTCTTAGCCAATCAGATCTTTATTATGCAAATCTTAACTAAGCATCATAGCGAAGTGTCGACACAGGAAGGAAAGGGGTTGACACCAACAGGAAAAGTGTCAACACAAACAGAAAATGTGTCGACACAAATAGGAAAGGTGTCAACACAAACAACCCAAGGGTCGATACAAACAGAGAAATGTGTCAACACAGCCATCGAAGGTGTCGACACAAACACTCCAGGTGTCGACACAAAAGAGTCAAGAGATTTCAACGCAAACAGCAACCAGCGCAGGTGTCGACACAAACATCCCAGGTGTCAACACAAAAGAATCGAGAGATTCAAACAGAGGTAGGTGTCGACACAAAAGAACAGAGAGTTCCAAACAAAGGTAGGTGTCGACACAAAAGAACAGAGAGTTCCAAACAAAGGTAGGTGTCGACACAAAAGAACCGAGAGTTCAACTCAACACCAATAGAAGAAAATGTGTCGACACCAATAGAAAATGTGTCGACACAAGCAACTAAAAGTGTCAAAAGTGTCGACACAAATAAAAAGGTGTTGACACAAACGACCAGATCTCAAATTTCAGAACAGCCACTAGGTGATGGTGAAAAGCCAACCACTGTGGTTTTGATTATTCTAAACACATTATTCTGAATAAGATAATGTTCCCATACTGCAATGAATCCATAAAACTTGAACATACTCACAGAATATGTTATAAGTATAAACAAGTATTTTCTGGTCAAGAAAAATTGAAGATCAAAACCAAGCAGGTTTTAAAAAAATTGAATCATTCTTAAGATTGTTGGGAGAAATACAACGTTATAGGAAACATGCTCAGTAATCCAGGAAATACAACTTTATTAACTTTTAAAGATTACAATAAATAGAATTTACAGAAAATGAAATTGTAAAAATAACATGAACAGGATATGCAAACCGAGTCCTACAAATGCAGTTCCCTTAAGAATGATTCACCGCCTACCGAGAGTGTTGTAGGTTTTCCACCGGCGTCACTCTCCCAAGATAAAACAGTTAACTCGAATATTGGAACACCACCAATAATCAGTTAGGAACGTAACTCGTTTGTCTTTCTCTTTCTTACAACAGACTATCGAAATTTGTATCTCTTTTCCTTCTCTCACTGTATTCTGTATCCACTTACCTCTTGTCTGTTCTTTGTTTTCAGAATACTACAGGAGTCTTTAAAAACAATTTTCTTCCATGAAGAGTTACACCAGACTTGAATTGGCAATTGAATGGCCAATTCAATTGTCAATTGAATTAACTCGAATGTAACAGTTAACTCGAATGTTGAAACACCACCAAGAATCAGTTACGAACGTAACTCGTTTGTCTTTCTCTATCTTACAACAGACTATCGAAATCTGTATATCTCTTCCTCCTCTAACTGCATTCTGTATCCACTTACCTCTTGTCTGTTCTTTGTTTTTAGAATACTACAAGAGTCTTTAAAAATAATTTCCTTCCATAAAGAGTTACACCAGACTTGAATTGGCAATTGAATGGCCAATTCAATTGTCAATTAAATTATGATATTGAATTCAATTGAATGGCCTGAATTCAATTGCCAATTGAATAGTTAATTCAATTACTAATTGAATTCGAAAAATAAAGCCAATTGAATTCAGAAATTCCAACACTAATAACAATTTTCAAGTGTTTTAATGAATAATGGAAATCAAATTCACAAGACGAACAAGCAAAGACTTAAACTTGAATTCAAAATGAAATTTTACTAAAACTAAACTAAACATAAACTGGAATAATTGTTGAAGTTAAACTCGAATCTAAACAAAAATATAGGCTAAAATTGAATATGGAAACATGATGAAACTAAATTTGAACCAAGGATGAAAAGAATAGATATATAAATACAAGACAAGAAATTAAAAATAAGCTCGGGGCTTTGATACGTTGGAGATGCTTTTGATTTATTTACTTTCATGCTTAATTTATGAACTAGCTAACTAATTATCCGTGTTTAAAGACACTTTTTAATATAATTGAATAATTAGATTAATTTTGAACAGATAATTAAGAATATATAAATTTTAAGAATAAGAATATATAGAAAAATCAAATCAATCATCAATTTCTACTAATAATTTATACAAAAATAGACAGTAAAATAATAGTATATAAAATTGATAGAATTAATACGTATAAAGTGAGTAGACATAACAATATTTATAAGGATCTACTTTCAATAAAAGTCTTAACACTAGAATAAATATATCATAATATATATTAATATATAAATTGAGTTGGCATCAATATTTTTGTCAACATATATGGTCATATACAATCTAATCATTATTATAACGTTTTATGACCAAATTAAAATGCATTTATAATTTAAGCAACTCACAATGTAAATATTTTTTTTACATAATTGTTATTTAATATTAAAATATAATTATTTAAGATATGTTAAATAATCTTTTTATATGATTTCAATAATATGAAAATAATTAAAAAATAATTTTAAATTATAAATAATATTAAATTAATTTAGTCGTTCTAAGATTTTTGTTCGATAAACTAAGACTTTCAAAATAAAAAGAATATATATAAACAAAACTTTAGTTTTTTGTTTTTATTTTGTTGATTTTTTTATGAATTAAGTGAAAATTTTAAAAATATCTTTATATTTTGAAAAGTAAGTGTTAGCCCATGGGTTTTTTATTTTGATTTTAATAATTTTGATAATTTATTTTTTAAGAATAAATAATTTTAAATGGATAATATTTTATATTTTTAAAATAAAAGTGTTAATACATCTTGAACAATTAATTAAGTTGACACCTTAGCAAAAAAAAAATTACTTATATCTCAAAAGGTTTAAACACATAAGGATTCTTGAATAACAATATTTCGTGTTAATCTTAATTGAAAATGAAGTCAAATACTTTTAAAGCAAAGTATACTTGAAGCTTATCAAGTGTGTCAACAACCATTGATCAAATGGTTTGACACTCTAACTGTTTTACAAGTTGATCTTTAAGTATCAAAACTTTAGTGTCGACACAAATAAGTTCCGTGTCAACACAAAAGAGCCGAAACTCTCAAGACTCAATTTGAGTCGACACAAATCAGTTTTGTGTCGACACAAAAGTGATCCTCGCTTTTAGTATCCAGAAGTTTGGATCGACACAAATAGAAGTTATGTGGACACAAAACTACCGAGACCTCCTGCAGATTTTTGGTGTCGACCCCAAGTCCAAATGTGTTGACCCAAAAGTCCCGAGCCTGCCTGCAGAATATTGATGTCGACCCCAAGACCAAATGTGTCGACACAAAATAATCGAGGCTTCATGCGAAAATTTAGTGTCTCCACCAAAGGCAAGTTGAGTCGACACAAAATGGTCCCTCTAGATGCTGAAGTTTCAAACGAGTCGATACCAGATTCAAATGTGTCGACACTAGAATGTTGGAAGTAGAATGCAAAAATTGTGTCGACCCCTCAGAAAATTCGTGTCGACCCAACTACTTGAATAATCCTTCCCTAGACACTTTGTATCGACACCAAAGGTATTTGTGTCGACATCGGCGATGAAAATTCAAATCGCGGCAGATCTCAACGGTTGGATTTTAAGCATTTATTACTCCCACCTACCTCCAACGGTCATGATACCACAAGAACTTATATAAGGAGTTACTTCTCAGCATTTAAGAAGATTGGAGATTTGCATTTATTGTTCCATTGCTCAAATCAATCTCAGAAATTTCAAGCTCACATTTATTGCTGTAACTCCATTTCTTGTTCCTCATCTCTTTTTACCTTCTCATTTTATTGTAAATCATTTCTGTAAAGAGAGTTTTTTTATTAATACATCTTATTTATTGTATTCAATGGTGAGTCACACTTTATCTTTTGAGTGAGTGAGCAAAACGCATCAAAGAAGAATTCAAGAGAGATTAGAAGAAAATAAATGCTTATTTTCATAGGATCTTTTTAAAGCTGAAATAGGCTTGTGAATGTGCCCGTAAACATTTAGTTCATTAAAGCGAAGTCTTGAAAATTGTAAAAACTTATAATATGCCCTTGAAGTATTCTGAATAGTGAAAATACTCAAGGGAGATCTTGAGAAGTGGACGTAGGTTAGGATAAAATCGAACCACTATAAATCTCTGGTGTCTAGTTCTATCTCTCTATCCCTTATCTTTTAATACTTGATTGATTTTATATTTGCTTATCTTGCCTTATTGTAATATTAAAAGATATTTGAAATAATTTTTTAATTTGCTATTTATTTTTTAAAAATTCAATTCACCTCCTTCTTGAGTTGCCTAGATCTAACAGTAAGATTACATTTTATAATAATATATTTGACTTTCATTAAATATTAGTATATTTTTTGTAAAAAATAATGAGAGTGAGAATCAAAAAGAATAATTTTTGACGAATATGAAAAAATTAAAGAGAGAAATGCAATAGAAAATACATTTAAAGAATTAATTTTGATCATTAAATTTTTATTAAAATATATCTTGATCGCTCAATAAAATGTTATGTAACATTTTAAAAAACATACTCTATTTTATTATATAGATTAACCAAATAACCTTTACCACTAATTATCTGCACTTCTTCCTTCACTATTAGCTATTAGTCAATTTACTCTTTTTTTAAGTGACACATGTCACAATACTCCTTTTAACTTGTAAGCAACTCTTTTTATTTCTCCGGTTACATAATTAATATTTTTAATAATTACCATGTGTCTTATTCCACAAATTTTTTTTTTTAACACATGATGCATATTCCTTTTAACTTGCAACAAACCTTTTTTTTATTTTTCCAGTCACATAACAATCAATAATCAATACTTCCAGCTATGTGTTCCATTTCACAATTATTTTTCTATTTTTAAATTCACACTCACCCATTTTATTCTAAGTCAATAGCAACTCATCTTTTTTCCCTCCTTATTTTTATTTCAAACTATCAACTTTTTTTTTTTCCTAAAAATTTTTAAAATTTCTTTTAATAATTTTATCCCTTAATGTGAAATAAAATTTTCCAAGTCCAAACACATTCCTATCCCTGGCTTTCATCTCTACCCCTTCAACGCCAAACCCGTAAAAAAACTGATCTAGTTTTCCATTAGAAAAGCTCTCAACAACCCATTAAACTACGCAAGATCATACTTATCCGACATCCTCAAACCGACCATTAACCGCGTGATCTATCTGGACTCCGACGTCATCGGCGTCGACGACATTCAGAAGCTCTGGTCCATCACTTTAACAAACTAGAGAGTGATCGGAGCTCCGGTGTACTGTAGCGCGAACTTCACAAAATACTTCACCGATGATTTCTGGTTGGTGATGGATTTGGAGAAGTGAAGATAAGGGAATTAGAGAGAGAATCGAGAAGTGGATGGAGATACAGAGGAGAGAGAAGACGACTTACGAGTTGGATCGTTGCCGCCAATTTTTTGCTCTGCTTTGGAGGAGAATTAGTGGTAAAATTGTCATTTACAATCATTATTCAGGTGATGTAATTCTTTTTCGTTAAGTCAACAAACGACGATCATCTTGATCAAACAACTTGAGAAAAAAAAAAAACTCATTAAAGACAAATAAGCAACAAAAAATTTAGTTTATAATTAGGTTATTTTTGTTTTTAAAATTTTTTTTCTTCATATTTTAGTAAAAAAAATTTACTTTACTGGTCTTTTTAAAACTTTGTTTATCTTTTAATTAAAAATATTATTTTTCTAACTCATTTTGACAAGATGAGTTAAAAAAATATAATAATTTAATTAAATAATTAAAAAATTTATTAAAAATAATTAAAATATTATCCAAACGGTGCCCAGCATTTGCAAGGATGCAAGGAGAGGAGCTCATCTATTTACACGATTAGTTTCACACAATCCCCATGTTTTCTTCCAAATCGAATTTTAATCAAGGTCAAGCTCTTCTCAATATTAACAAATTTCAATATCATTTTATTTTGTAGGTTAATTTAGAGTTGTGTAAACTGATCTGAATAGTCTGAAATATTAAAAAAACAATAATTTAGAGTGAATTCATAATAATTATTTGAATTGTTAGGGCTCAAAAAAAAAGTTATATGTGCAAAAATTCAACTCAATTATATATTAAGTACATAAATAAATTGTCATTTGTTCATGTAAATACGGGAATAATAATTATATATTTATTTATAAAATATTAACTTATATATATCTTTGTACATGATGATGGTATCAACTTGGACATTGATATGGCCTGCACTGCAGGTTTTTAAATCGCGGTAATATCGGCATCGGCTGCGATTATGTATCGGTCGTTATCAACAGTGACGAGAATAATTGTCGCTGAAAACCCAAAATTCGTTGCCCAAACCCTTTCGTGACGATTTCAATTTCGTCGCCAACTTGTCGCGGAACCCTGGTCTGGGAAGATCTACTGCGACGATTTTGTGTCGTCGTCGAAAGATCAACATATACCGACGAAAGAATCGTCGGTAATCACCAACCTGCGCCTACTAAGGCATTCGTCGCTAATGATAATTATCTGCGACAAGCCAAGTTCGTCGGCAATGATGTTTCTTCGCCTACAATGCCAGTCGTTGCTAATGGTAACCAATCAACAAGGCATTTGCGTCGCCAATAACCAATTTTTGCCTACAGAGCAGCCGTCGCTGGTGCTCCTAATTTGTCGGTAATGGTCACATTTGCCGACAAACATATGTCGCTGTATAATCACTAAAACACAATATATTTTCAGCGACAAAAATTATTTTCGTCGCTAAAGGTAAACCAGAAACAAAACTCCTATAATTAAACTATAGTATTTTTTTTGCTAATCATACAAAAAAAAAATCTTGTATAACACAATAATAATCACCACCAAATGCATTCGCATCAATTCAATTCACCAAAAATTTAATAATAATAATGTAATTCAAAGTATATTCGAATAAAATAACAAGTTACAAACATTCATTAACCTTTCAAAACATATCCAAATAAAAATAACAAGTTCCAAACATTCATCAACCGTTCAAAACATATCCGAATAAAAATGATATAAATTACAAAATAGTTCATCAATTCCTCAATTCCAATAGCATGATCATCTCTTCAAAAGCACAATAGAATCCCTGATCCGTATCTGTTACAAGAAAAAAAATCATTATTAAACCCTATAAAATAAATATAAAATTAATGAAATTAAAAAAAATGTAAATTACATAAATTTCGGTTAGATCTAGACAATCCAAGAGGGGGGGTGAATTAGGTCTTTAAAAAAGGCAATAGTAATTTTAAAAAAAATTTAAAATTTTTTTAATATAGCAATAAAGCAAGATATGCAAATATTAAAAGATGAGAGATAGAGAAATAAAACCAGACATCAGGAATTTATAGTGGTTCGGCTTTATCCTAACCTACATCCACTCCTCAAGATCTCCCTTGAGTATATCTATTATTCAGAATACTTTCGGGTGTATTCCAAGCCTTTACAAGTTTCAAGATTCCACTTGAGCTATCTGAATATTTACGGGCACATTCACAAGCCTGTTACAACTTCAAAAAAATCCTATGAAAACAATCCCCTGTTTTATTCTAATTTCTCTTAAACTCTTCTTTGATGAGTTTCACTCACTCACTCAAAGGCTAAAGGATGACGCACCCTTGATTACAATAAATGAGATGTAATAAATGAAGAACACTTACTCTCTTTACAAGATTGATTTACACTAAATGAAAGGGTAAAGAGAGATGAGGAACAAGAACATGAGTTGCAGCAATAAATATGAGCTTGATGATTTCTGAGATGGATTTGAG
>JAOTRH010000024.1:9245288-9269442 GCA_034768845.1 Heliamphora exappendiculata | reverse complement strand
CCCCCAAAAAGGTAAAGTCAAAAAAAAAAAAATGAAAATATTGTTCTTTGTGATTGAAAAGCTTCACGATGTCACGGGTTGCCCTTTGATAGGCCAATTCCGTGACGTCGTGTGGCCATGGCGAAGGACAGCCTAGAGAAGGCTCACGACAAAGCCCACGACGGTGCCCAAGGATACAGTGGCAATACTAGCTTAGAAACGTGCAATGTCCCAACAAGACCAATTGGCACGCAGCATAAGGCAGTGGCAACGCGCATGGGGCGCAGGTTAGCGCGTGCGCATGGCAAGGCGCAGAGCATGCAGTTTGAGACGCAGAGCTGGGGCGTGCGTAGGCAGCACAGCCTGGCGCCTGAGTACGACGTGCAACAGTTTGGCATTGGATTTTCAGGCACCAACCGAAGTTCGATAGGCTTGAGATTTTTATGGTGGCTTCATCTATTGGACTAACGTGTTGGGCCAAAATTTAGTGAATTTTCAATAATCGTGGAGTTAATTAAAAATCATTTTGACAACTCAAACATATTGATGTTTTCTCCTGTTAAGATGGAAATGGCTTAGAATGCTATTATGTGGTGGGGGGTATTGGTGTGTTAGCTACAAGCCTTCCCCCGTGTCATTACTAGGTACTGAAGTGGACGACCCCAAGGCATCTTGAGGGTAGGTTTTAGGCACCGAGTAGAGGTGTTTTAGGGTCTCCATGCGGGCATGGGCACCCTATGGACGATGTTAACTGGGAGGACCTGGGGATGGCTTTAGACATCGCGCGTAGAATTTGGGAAAGAGGTTGTGGACTCAAACACACTTACCCCGCGGGCTATCATACTTATATGAGTGTCCTAATCTGACTTGGCTATTGAGGTACTACTAGAAGGCCTCATGTGCTGAGCTACTTGTATGTTATGGGTTTGACATTGCTCGTAGGGGTCCTGTGGCCTAAGACGTGTGGCTTGCAACTAGAGTCACATTTGGATCCTATCATTGGACGCATAAGCCTATGTGGCGTAATGAACTTGCGGTCTAAGGACCGACATTGCCTTGCTCGGGTGACACGTCATGTGCATTGTTTAGCACGCGTGTACGCACGAGGAGATTGTTGTGGGCACGAGAGTGACCCTTGATGCCATATAGGATACGAGGTACTCTTGACTTTCGAAGACGAGCTATATGGACCCGTTACACATCGAGAAACTTGTCAACTAAGTTAGGCATCAATGTCAACACGAGCATGTTACTTGTTAACCTAACAAACATGGGATCTCAGTTGGGTGAGTGCTTTACTCGGGATGAGTTTGGTGCAAGGAAGCTACTGTGCTGTTCGGTTTGCAACTTGAGACGTCATGTCGTCAGGTGGCATGCTGGTTATACAGGATTTTCGTGAGGAAAAATTATTTTTACTTGATAAAGCATGGGCCCTTGAAAAGAAATTTGAAGACCGAGTAACAGAAAACACTTGAGTACTCGGAGAATAGGCAGATTCAGGCTTGGTGGAGTTCGAATGCCACACGGGAAAAAATTCTGCTGCGTCACTAAAATGTCGTCCCGTGACAGTTGTATCAGAGCATGGTTCCTCTTTCGTGGGGTACGTTCTTGGACAGTACAATATTATAATATCTTTGTTCCTGTGAACCTAGATGCCAATTTGAAAGAAGTAGTGCAGGAGACCTCGATAAATGGTGATTACACTGTCTCCACGACTAAAGGACAAAACCGATGCTTGGAGCTTAATAGAAGAAGGTTTTGGAGTATCTGTATAAACTGAGTTATCATCAGATGATGCCTTTTGAAGCAGCGAGCCGTGCTTAAGGTGGGATTATAGCGACATGGTGGCATGCAGTCTCTTCTATTCCAAATGGTTTGTTTCCTTCCACTTTGATGACTTGGTGTGAGCAAGTTTTGATGTGTGGACACATTATTGCTCGAGGTGCTACTCACGTGCATGGACTACATCCTAATGGACATGGTTAGACAGTTGTGCTACTTTGTTGGCTATAGAATGTTTGCTGCCGCAGTATGAGTTTGAAGTGGCAGTCATACTTCATGTTGTGAGCTTTGCGAGCATTGTCTTATCATCGTTGAGACGGAAATTCGTCAACAGCTTAGCCGAGCATATGGCGTTTTCATTGATTTGTTTCACGACAATCGTGCTTGGCTGTGGAATTGCATTTTAAAGCTTTGTTGTTGGCTTCAGATCTAGTATGATCGGAAAAATTTAGTTTCAGAATCACTTTGTTATCTTGACTCCCGTGTGCAAGAGGCGCCGGGAAGTATGTGCCAGTCAGAGAAGAACCGAGTGACAGTGAAAGTCATAATTGCCAGGGGATGATCACATAACGGGATGTGCAAAGTCAGGGTGTTTGATGCGGTGCCAAGTAAAGTGCACCAAATTTTAAATAGTTCAGGTAAAGTGCTCCAAATTTTAAATAGTTCGCTTGTAGAGAGTTGGCAAGCTTCCCATGTGTTGGGTGGTATAGTGAATCTTCAAGGAAAGTGGAAAATTCCTTCAAGATCGTTGTAAGGGTGAAAGCCGCGAGTAGGCTAAGGTACAAGACAATCTGAGTTTGCTAAGACTTTAAGGGTTTGTATTTCGATTGCCAACACAGGGGACATTGAGCAGAGTTATGCCAGAGAGCATGACAATCGCCAGAGGGCCACTAGTTGAGTTTATCAAGAGAGTATGGATATTGCCAGAGGGCAACGAATTAATGTTCAGCGAGAGGGCATGAACACCGCCAGTGGGCTAAGAGTTCTAGTTTGTTAGTAGGCTTTTGAACTTAGCTAGAGTGCTACCTTTCAACTTAAAGTTTGTCAGTAGGTATTTGAAGACAAATCAAAAGACTTGACCAAAACATGTCAGGGGACATCAGCCAGATGGCTACATTCTACATCTACCTAAGAAGGCGGAGGAGCAGAGCTAGCAATCGAGGTAGAGTTTGCTAGGAGAGCAACAGCTAGAGGGCTAGAGTTTGAAGTGCATTGATGAGGACATCAACCAATTAAGTGGGGAAGAATGTCACGGAGTGCCAACGACGTCCGGTGCCAGCAGCGCAATACCCCATTTCTTGTTAGTCAACACCAGTGGTATGGTGGCGCGAGTAGCATCCACAAGAGTTAAGTAAGGAGTCGCTTAACAGCTCATAGAAGCATTTGAGTTGAGTTTAGCTCAGAGGAGCTAGTTTTAAGCCGAACAGAGAAACATTGAGGAGCGTTGTTGACAACGGATCGTTTAACAAGTAATGTCGAGATAGAGATCAGCTCAGAGGAGCACTGCTGCAGAATTAGGTGAAAACTTATGGTGTCAGCTTAGAGGAGTTTTGCTGTGTTTGAGTCGAGTTTTCTTAGAGAAGAGACTGGTACTTGACCGACAGAGATGGATGTTGGTGGCAGGTTATCACGACGGACTGTTGGTAATCGGTAGATGTCGAAGGAACTTCAAAGGAGGTGGAGCTTAGCATGTGGCACTTGCACTTTGTGCAACATCAACGAGGACGCTGATGGTTTTAGTGGAGAAGAGTGTCACAGGCTACCCTTTGATAAGCCAATCCTATGACGTCATGTGGTCATGGCGAAGGACAGCCTGGAAAAGGCCCACGACGGTGTCCAAGGATACGGTGGCAACACTAGCCTAGAAACGTGCCACGATGGCCCAACAAGACCAGTTGGTACGCAGCAGCGCAACACAAGGTAGTAGCAACGCGCGCGGGCGCAAGTATGGGCACGCGTAGCGAGGTGCAACACAAGCAGTTTGAGGCACAGAGCTGGGGCGTGCATAGGCAGCACAGCTTGACACCCGGGCACGACATGTAATAGTTTGGCATTGAGTTTTCGGGCACCAAACAAAGTCCGATTGACTTGAGATTTTTATGGTGGCTTCATATATTGAACTAATGTATTGGGCCGAAATTTGGTGTAGCTCAACAATTGTGGAATTTATTAAAAATCATTATGATTGCTCAAACATATTGATGTTTTCTCCTACCAAGATGAAGATGGCTTAAAATGCTATTATAAGGGGGGGTAGTGGGTGTTAGGTACTAGCCTTCCCCTGTGTCATCACTAGGTACTGAAGTGGACGACTCCAAAGCACCTTGGGGGCGGGCTCTAGGCACCAAAAAGAGGTGTTTCAAGGCTTCCATGCGGACGTGGGTGTCCTATGGACGATGTTAACCGGGAGGACTCGAGGATGGCTTTAGATATCGCGTGTAGAATTTAGGGAGGAGGTTGTGGACTCATACACACTTGCTCGCAGGCTATCATTTTTATTTGAGTGTCATAACCCAATTAGGCTATCAAGGTACCACCAGAAGGCCTCGTGTGTAGACCTACTTGCATGTTATAGGTTCGACATTGCTTATAGGGGTCCTGTGGCCTAATATGTGTGACTTGCAGCTAGAGTCACATTTGGATGCTATCGCTGGACGCATAAACCTATGTGGCGTAATGAACTTGCAGCCTAAGGACCGACGTTGCCTTGCTCGAGTGACACGTCATGTGCATTGTTTAGCACGTGTGTACGCACGAGGAGATCGTCGTGGGCACGAGATTGACCCTTGGTGCCATATAGGGAACGAGGTACCCTTAACTTTCAGAGACGAGCTATATAGACCCGTTACACGTCGAGAAGCTTGTCAACTAAGTTGGGCATCAATGTCAGCACGAGCGTGTTACTTATTAACCTAACAAATATGAGACGTCAGTTGGGCGAGTGCCTTACACGGGATGAGTTTGGTGTAAGAAAGTTATTGTGTCGTTTGGTTTGCAACTTGAGACATTAAGTCGTCAGGTGGCATCCTGATTATACGGAACTTCCGTGAGGGGAGCTTATTCTTGCTTAATAAAGCACAGGCCATTGAAAAGAAATTTGAAGATCGGGTAACAGAAAACACTCGGATGGTCGGAGAATAGGTGGATTCGGGTTTGGTGGAGTTCGAATGTCACATGGAAAAAATTTCTGCTGCGTCACTAAAGTGTCGCTCCGTGATACTAAGACACCTCCAATATTTATGCACAACCTTTGCCATTATGCTTGTCTTCAATTTTATAGCATCATTTTCACCTTCTTTTTTAAAACTTCAAGAATATGATCAAACAATAAAAATCAACTTTGCATCTTGCACTCATTCGAGAATCGAATAGTATGAACTGTTTATTCATATGCACCTCGTGTACGGGTTATAGTTGGAGCGGGAAGCAAGTCATATATTACCTTTATTTTATTTCGATTTAGTTAGTTTGTAAATGCTGTGTGGTAAACATCTTGTAGGTATGAGAAAAGCCTATTGGATTACTTGCAATGTTGAACCCGACATTCAACACCTTTCTCTTGACCGGAGAAAGTTTCCCAGCAGCTTTGTGGTGAGGCCTCGCGATCTGAACAGATTGCTAGGTAATTTCCAGTCAACCCTTCAGGAGATAACCGTCATTGCAACAGAACCCTCATCCTTACCTTCTGATGTGGCAAGTGAAATTGGAGGGAAAGCTGTTGAACTTAGAAGTTACATAGACCCAACCAAAGGTAAATTAGGTTATTGTCCTTTCCCCCACCATGTTGAAGTTATGTTATGCAGAAACTTTATGCCTCAAGTTTTTGATTGTAGAGAATGACTCATCACTACACACTCAGCTATGGATAGATCCAACTGAAGAGTTTGTGCAATATACTCACAGAGGGGATCCTGTAGATGTCACATTTGGCGTGAAGGAATTGAAGGTATAGTGCAAACCTTCCAGAACCTTTTATGTATAATTTTATTCATGCATGAACTCCATTTTTATATTTAGTCCCAATACTCAACGAAGCCTTACCACTAGTGATGAGCCCTATTACTTTTTTCATGAAGATGATTTGCACCTAATCACCACCATCAACATCATTATTATGGTTGATGCATGAAGTTAGTTTTACGTTTCAGTTAGTTCACTCTGTGCTGATCGATCAGGTGATCTCTTCAATTTGTTTAGTTCAAGCACTTCAGAAATTATTTCTTATAATTCTTGAATTTCAGGCATCCTTTCTTTTTGTGAGGGCATACTTTGGCATCCACTTGAATACTTCTTCATTCCTTAATTTCAGGCATTTCTTTCTTTTTGTGAAGGGTGTGAAGTTGACATCCACTTATATCTTGAGAAAGCGGGCGAGTATGATACCTTCACTACCTGTATCTTTTTATTTGTCTTAATGCTGCTTTTTTGTGTGTTTATGTTTATTTCTTTCATTTTAATCTTGTTTCTCTTGTCACTGAAGAGTCTTAGAATTATGGCTAGTCTGGAAACCAGGTTGGGTCATCCATGTAATTTTGGTTATGTACGTGGTCGTCAAATTTGCAAATTATGTATCTAGATAAACAACCACTGCAGGGATGATGTATTGCACAATATGGCTTCATATTTCCATTAATTACAAGTAATCTGATCAGGTTAATGGCTATTAGACAATTTTGTAACCATCTCGGACATGATATTACCATTTCTGTTTGTCATATCAGGCTAGACAGTCAATTAAGAAGCAAATAAAACAGGCTTAGGCAGTCATTAGTACTCCATGAACTTTGTGGATTGTCTAATCAGTGGTCTTGTGGGTAAGGTCTGGATATTGACGTTTATGTCCATGTAGAGCAAAGACAACTAAGCAGTAAAATAAGCAGTTTACTATTTCTTCATTATTTTCTGGATCGCACTTATTATTGAGATTTTAGACAAGATTTTATGGCTTTCAAATCTTATTTGTTCTTAAAAAGTAAATTAAAAACCTGTAGTGGGGGAACAGGCCTATTCTAATGGCACCGAAATTCGGACTTGATGATGGCTCCACCTCAAACTTTGATGCTACACTAGTACTTGCAACTATGCTTATATCGCAGCTCCTCGAAGGAAATCCCTCAGAACCTCCAGCTGCAGCGGGTATGATGCCTGGTCAGTCTGGCCATGGAACAGGGTCCCAAGCACAAGAGAGGACCAGGGGGAATGCGTCCGAGCATCCATCTGATCACACCAGAATTTGGTCTGAACTTTCAGGTTAATTTTTTTCATTTATTACATGGTGACAAAATCTTATCCTTCCTAGACTTTTCTAACTCCAACATCAAACAGGAAGTGGAGCCAAAAGTGGAAATGGTGTTGAGGGGGGCAGAAATCCAAATATGATCGAACAGGGCAATATTCAGAGGATTAGCGCAATGCATATATCTAAGGCTGGGTCTTCTATGCAAAATGTGGCGGGTGTTAATAATTTGTATCCTAATACTTTCTGTTTGGTTGATTGTTTGAGTCTTGTAGGCAAGCCTCTGTCCAGGAATGTAGAATATGATTGTATGCTTATGATGTTTAGCTGAAAAATTTGCACTTCATTGATACTTTATAAGCAAAGCATTAGATCCGAAGGGCCCTCCAGATGCTTGAAAATTATTACTTCTTCCTTTGCTTTCACATTTTTCGAAATGCTAAAGAGAAAAATGTGGAGTTCTTTTAAGTATGTGGGCAGTGTGTTCAGCCCAAGAAGTTAGGGATGAAGGTGATTTCCAAAACATCTTGTTAATGCTTTTTTTGCATCACTTTTTGAACATTGATTCAGTTGATTGCCGTCTAGGATGTGGCTTTATGACAGAGCACTGAGGGCTTTTCTTTAAGCCTAATATGATGACTGCTGGAATGTTCCGGTGGGAGGTACTAATATTCAATGCCGTTGGGTAGTGTTTCCTTGAGAAAGTTATACTGATTCAATTAGGAGGTTTTAAAGGTTAAAAATTTAGAATTAATAGTCCAGTACTTTGTTTGAAGAGCTGCATGCCCATGTTCTTGTTTTGTTGCCTGGAACAGTAGACTACAAAGTTACTGTTGTAAAACGCTGTATTTTGGCACTTGCATTACACAAAACAAGAACATGGGTATGTCGCTGACGAGTGATGATAATTACACCACATTAAATGTTTAGAAGTTGGGATGACATCCCCAAGAAATAGGCTGGACTATCAACCTGAGGAAACTATGACTAAATGACCCGTTCTATTGGGATCTTTTGGCTAAATGCCTTGGTAAGTAAATGTTAGAAAACTACCAAATATCTTATCCAACTGAAGCGAATTTTGACTGTACTGTACTTTCAAGACTTCATTTAGGAAATCTGAACAACTCCTTTATATGAATCCCTGATAAGTGAATCAACTTTATGTTTCTACATGAAAAGAATGAGAGGTAATTATTGTGACCGCATTTTCTTCCTTTCTTTTGAATGTAATTCTCTTTGACGGATGTGTTAGCTGCCATCCCATGGAAACTGATCGTGCACAAGACCCTCAAGGTTATTCATAGATGCTCATTTGTTTGGTTTGAGCTGTCAATTGTAATTAGTCCTGGAATAACTGATATCGGTTTGCTTTTTGTGGCTTTCAGAAAGGCCAGAAACTGTTGGTCATGGTTTATCACAACACCATCCTAGTAACTGGGTAGATGATGCTGATGAGGATGAAGATGAAGGTGATGAGGCTGAACTGTGTGTCCAGTCAACTCCTCCATACCATGAAGAATGATAGTACCTTTGTCATATTTCCAATGGCGAAGATGGACTACTAAATTCTGTTGTAGGTTCGTGTTTTTTGTACTTATATTTCTCATTTCCTCGAACTGATTTCAACAATATCACCTTGCCATACTTCTGTTGTTTGAGAAGGATTTTAGGGTACGTGATGCAATACGTGGAGGGACAATAAATGAAAAACAGCTAGCGTAAAAAGATCACAACCCTAATGCAAGGCCAAATCCTAAACTCAAGTCCACATTCATAAACTATCTGATAATTACAATGCCAAATGCCTTGTTTATAGGATAATAATCTACCATAATGAATGCCAATTTTATCAGAAATATCCTAACTAAAGCTTATATATAAATCTCTGATAAATAAGAAACTTAATACTATAAGAAAACTAAATATAAAATAATTAATAAAATTTGATAATTGAGCCATTGTGCCTTTTATGGTCTCCTGTGTCATGATGACATCCTGTCCGCAACTGAAATATTTATGATTTTTCCACCATTCTAAAACAATGGTCCATTTTTATGCTGCTTTTGGATTAATATAGGCTAACTTTTTTGTCAATAATTGGCCATATCTGTTGGATGTAACACAACCACTATAAAGGCACACACTTCGCAGTGTTGGCATATAACATGTAGAGTGCAAGCTGAAAAATATCAGTAGCTGGGTGTCAATTGCTTGCGGAGTGTTATTTATTTTACTTATCATTTATTTTGATGAAGGGTTATTATCAATAATTAGAATTCGACTGGATTCATTCTCTGTTGCCTTCATTTAGTTTTTTTTGCTGGCTTTCCTTAAATGCTATGTTTGGATATGGGAATTGCGGAGGGAAAAACAAGAGAAAAGAGAAAAGAGAAAAGTTGGGAAAATGAAATGAAGTGAAAGTACTTAGTAGATTTTTCTCTAGTTTCTAGTTGGATTAGGAAAATGTGAATAAAATAAGTAGATAGTTGCCTATAAAGACAATCTATCTTTTGTTTAGTTATCCATAAAAAGAATGGATGTGTCTATGTAATTTCATTTACCTCTATACATATTCATGTAATTTCTTCATTTATCTCTCTCTCTCTCTCTCTCTCTCTCTCTCCTCGGTAGAGAGCTAGTTTCACAAGACTTTAAAACGATTTTCAAATCGTAGGACTTCAAAACCATTTGCAAATCGTTTTAAAGTCCGACAATTTTCAAATATCTTAAGATAGCTTTCTTTTTCGTTTGTAATCTTAACATAAAGATGTGTTCTGGCTTGTCACAGTTATCTTGGGAGATATAAATGGTTTTGGTACTTTTTTGAATTTAGAGTTGTGAAATTTATTTAAAAATAGTTGGGTATAAATTTGTTTGAATTAGGGTTTGAAGTTACTTTCATGAACTCTATTGAAGTTCTTAGCGCATGCCATCTGATGATTCTCACTCAATGTTGTGATTTGTGGTATTGTACTGATTGTTTTGGACTTACCTGATCAAGTACTCCAGTATTCCTTCATTGAGATGAACAAATGAGCAGATGAATGCAACATATCAGAAGGTCATTTTTGGAAATTTTTGTTACGTTGTTTGGGGGTATTTGGCAAAGCTACTGTTAGTAGCAATAGCTTTTAATTTTTTGGTATTAATTTTAGTTATAAACTATAATTTTTTTTAAACACTTATAATTTTTGTTATAATTTATAATTATTATTTTTTATTTTAATTACAAGTTATAACTTTTACTAGACACTTATTATTTTTGTTACATGTTATAATTTATAAATTATTAATTTTAACAAAGACAAACACCACCGTTTTGTTTTTCATTGTTTGCTAGAGAAAAACAAAAGGATGTCTATGAAGTACATATTATATTCATTTTGCTCGCCTTTTATGCCAAAAAAAAAAGTTTTCAAAAAATTTGAGTACATCCTTCTGGTACTTTTTGAAAAGTGGCTTATCTATTTATTTTTTAAAATCTTTTTTTGAGAACTGTTAATTAATTAAACAAGTTTTGAATGGTTTTTCAGAAAGTAAAAGTAGAGAACAGAAAACAAAACGTGGGAAACAGGGATATGGTTTGGTTTTGTTTGGATCTTGGATTTTTGGGAGGAAAAGCCCAAGGATAGGTGTTAACTAGAATAACAAAATGATCTCCTTCAAAAGAAATTTTTTTTTCAAATATTAAGCGATTATGTGTGAGTTTTATATTTTATTTTAGAATTTCGTCAAAAGAAGTCATAGAAGATGAGTTCAAAGCAATAAAATTAAAATTTTATTAATTTCGATGAAAAATTGATTACGGAGGTTACAATTTATTCTTATGAAATTGAAAAGAAAATTATAAAGAAATTAAATAAAAGATAAAAAAAAAATAGATACGTATTGTCAAATTGTGTGGAGATCTTTTATAATGTATGTATATTTATTATTTATAAAGATTAAAAGAAGTCTTCATAAATAATTTTTCATAACCATCTTTAATTTTTATTTAATATTTCAACGATACTAAGTGTTCCATGTAGATTGTAATTTTTTTCAACCGTCACTCTTCTATTCGGCTGTCAGTTGTCTCATCTACAAGACTTCTCATCCACAAGACTAAAGAATAATTTATAAGAGTATTTTAAAATATATAATTAATTTTTATTAAGTTTTTATAAAATATAGTAGGTTATTAAATAAAAAAATAATATTTTTAATAGGAAAAAATATTAATTATGGTGTAAATAATGTCTCTCAATTTTTTAAGAATAAAAATCATCAAATTTTTGAAGAGTTGTAATATTATACCAAAATTAATTTTTTTTTTTTAATAGCTATAAAATGACTAAAATGCGAAAATGTAGTTGCACTAAAAAATATGGGCCTTTGTCTTGAACAAAAAATGTAGAGTTTCAAATAGGCCCTTCACGTAATCTTCATCATCATTACAGATTCACTATTATCATCCATATCAATACCAAACAGGCCCACTTCTCAACGTCATCTTCTGCTTCCATTTGAGAATTTTCCAAGAGAGAACCAAAAAAAAAAATGTAGTGAGAGAAATTTTTCTCTTCTTCTTTCATATTTATTGAACCTGCTTCCATCTTTATTTTTAAGCTCCGCTCTAGGCAAACATTTTGCCTTTCGAAAGAGTTATTTATTTATTATTATTTTTTTAAAACAGGTAAATATTTTGTCTTTCGAAAAAGATTTATTTTTTATTATATATATATAAAGCTCCGCTTCATGCAAACATTTTGTCTCTCAAAAGAGATTTTTTTTTTCTTAAGCTCCAGGCAAACATTTTGCCTTTAGAAATATATTATTTTTTATTTTATTATTATTATTATTTTTTCTTTTAAAGTTTTAGGCAAATATTTTGTCTTTCGAAAGAGAGTATATATCTTTCTTTTATTATTATTTTCAAATCTACTGTGCGCACACAGTTTTTGGAGTTGTATCTAAAGCCCTTTTGCTAAAGGTAGCCATCTCCTGTAGCTTACAATATTGATAGGCTATCGATGGGCCATTCTTTAGGCCAACCTTTAGTAAACAAATTTTATAAATGTTGTAGATTTTACATTCAATTAAATAGACCATTCGACACGACCCTTTCTTTTTCTTTTTTTTTATAATTCTTTTGAGGATTCAATTAGAATAATTTCAATTTTGTTATGAAATTTTTTCATCGAAAATATTGATAGAAATTTTTTTTTTCTTTTTATTTTCATTGATTTGAAAAAGCGATAAACTCTTCCATCGAATTTGATTAATTTTTTTTCTTTTGTTGCCATTATTTGGTATTATATTTTGACAATCTAAAATCTAATTCAGTCATTATTGGCTCGGGAAGTTATCCCCTAGTCTTTCGAATGTTGGAAATATATGAATTTTGAATAATTTTAAATTTTTTTCGTTATTAGCCATTATTTGTTGGCTAACTACATAAAAATTTTTTTACAAATTGTTGAACCTGTGCTATAAATTCTTCAATCTTACAAAAATTAACCTGTTATTTAGGTTGTTTATTCCTACAAGATTCAACATGTGGTATAGGTTGTTCAATCCTATAAGGATTAACTTATAATGGGGGATGATACACCTCATCAAGAGCATTATAATATACTGATGATGGAGGATAATATAACTCGTAATGAAGATCATAATATACTGGTAATAAAGAATGATACATCTCATGACGGAGATAATAACATACCTGTTGTTGGTAGTCCATTATAGGAATTACTGATGCATATGTTACTCCATATTCATAGTTATTCATGGCTCTCATTATTACTATCCTTATCTCTATTTTTTTCTGGCTTAGTGTGTTGTCCCACTGATCATGTCAAATTTGTATACCAAAAACAAAAAAATGATCTCATTCGAAAGGAAATTCTTCTTCGAAATGTTCAAGCGATTGCGTGCGGGTTTTATACCTTGTTTTAGGATTTCGCCAGAAAAAGCCACAGAAGATGGAATCAAAACAATAAAATCAAAATTTTATTAACTTCGACAGATGAACTGATTACAAAAACTAAGATCTACTCCTATGAACTAGAAAAAAAATTTATAAAGAAATTACATAAAAAATAAAAAAAAAATAGAGACAGTTTGCCAAGTTGTGTAGAGATCTTTTATAATGTATGCATACACCTATTATTTATAAAGACTAACAAAATTTTCATAAATAACTTTTTATAACTGTCCTTAATTTCTACTTAATATTCCAACGATGTCAAGTGTTCCATGTAAATTGTAATTTCTTCTAACCGCCACTCTTCTAATTGGCTGCCACTTGGTATTCACAAGAATAATCTATATGGGTATTTTAAAATATATAATTATTTTCTATCAAGTTTTTATAAAATATAATAGACTATTAAATAGAAAAATAATATCATTGATAAAAAAAAAATATTAATTATGGTGTAAACAATAGGTCAGTAAAAGATAATGCCCTGTTCGGGCTAGTATTGGTAACTTGCTACTTATTTTTGTCTTTTTTGAATTTTTTTTATATTTTGATTAAAATTTTTTACTTTTTAAAATTATTTTTATGAAATGAATTAAAAAGTAAAAAAATTTAATTAAAAGATGAACAAAATACCAAAATCAGCAACATAAAATTTGGCTTATTAGATTATTTTTGTTCTTTTTTTAATTTTTTTAGATTGTGATTAAAAAATTTATTTTTTCAATTCATCTCGATGAGAGAAGTCAAAAAATATAACTGTTTAATTAAATGATAAAAAAATTTACTAAAAATAAAAATAAATTAAATAAAATAAGTAATTATTCCAAACGGGCATTATGAAATGATCGAATTTTTTGTTTCTTCTCCATTTAAGGTGTATTTGAAAAATGAGAAGAAAATGGATGGATATTTCATATTTGTAAAAAAAAATAGTTTCACAAAGAATACATTTTTAAAATTATTTCACTATACACATAAATCTGATACATTTTTAAATCTACAAATCAGTAATTTTGATATATGTTTCAATTCATCGCAACAAGATGTGACCACTAATACATTTATCAATAGTTAATGAAATTTTTTTCATAAAAAATATATACCACCGATATATTTTAACTCAAGTTCATCACGCATGTCGCTGATACATTTATCACTATTAAGTATTTATTGCAATATGTTCTTATAACATAGTTTTAAATTGATAAAATGTATCCGTGATTTAGGGGGGCTGTGTGCATTTAGCAATAACATGCAATTGATAATTGTATAAATGTTCAACAGATAAGTGCTTTCAAAATTATTCAACACAGAATTTACAATTGATAATTGTATCAATTGCACACTGATCGTGTAGAGAATTTTTATCAAAAAAATAATTGTTGTTGATGGAGGAGAAAATGAAAAAAAATACGAACTACATTGAATACATAGAGACTGAATTATTGGAGAAATAGTTATTTTTTTATCAATTATTTGAAATAAAATCATTTAAAACAAGAATATTTTTACATTTTAATAACAAAACTGACAGATCACAATAATTCAATACAACAACAACATATACATAGTAGTAAAAATCAGAAGAGCCTTTGAATGGAAAACGTGAAGTATTTCCAGAAGAAGGAAATAGCAATGAACCAATAGGATAATTTGCTGAAATTTGTTGTTCCAAACGAGGAAAATAAGTTGAATTACAATTTTCGACTAATTTTTTTCCCACATTCGATTACAAGAAGTGTTCAAATATAATTTCTATCCATAAAAATATGTCTGTTGCGCCTCCTTATCATGGAAGATATCATCTCAGAATAATAATAGTGTAATTGATTTTGAAAATAAATGGGACTAACAGATTTTCCATTACTATGGAAGATATCATAATATTTGGTTGAATCTTATAATCACGTGAATGAAATGATAAATATATTACCACCTCCTATAGAGAATATTGCATTATATAATTAAGGAATTTTAAAAAAAAATAAAGAACCGGATATTAAAGGGAATAATGGACAAAAAATTCATAGAATTTGAAAAAAAAGAAGACTAAAACCAATACAAAAAATGCGACGGGATTAAAACTCTTACACACTTGATAAATGAACCTAAAACTTAATTAATCTTTGTTGAAAAGGATTGAAACATATAATTGCTTATTTGTTTAGTTAATTTTGTTTATTTTTTTTAGTAAATTTTTATTATTATTTAATTATATTATTATATACTTTTCAACTCTTCTCATCGAGACAAATTAAAAAAATAAAATTTTTTAATCAAAATATTTAAAAAATTAGAAAAGACAAAAATAAGTCAATAAGTCAAATTTTATGTTGTTTATTTTCGTCTTTAGTGGTCTTTTTTTTTTCTCTTTTGATCAAATTTTTACTTTTGGGATTTATCTTATTAAGACAATTTGAAAAAGTAAAATAATACAGTCAAAATATAAAAAAAATTCAAAATAAACAAAATTATTAATATTTTTCCCAAATTAACCCAAGAACTGAACCAATATTATCGATTTGCTTTTTTTTTTAAAAATTATGGACCAAATCAATTACTTATAAAAACTGAACCAACTCAATCCATAAAGGTCGAATTAGTTCAATTTTTAAATTTTTTAGATTTCTTATGCACCCCTAATAAGGACCACTGTACTTGTAAAAGTGTAGAGGTTTATGTTGTATATTGTGCAGTATTTACAGGTAAATTGAGCGCTTATTTGACAATTGATTTAAAGTTAGCTTAAAGTTAATTTTTTTTTTCTTTTTACTTAAAAGTTTAAAAAATTAAAAAGTTTTATTTTTCAACTCAAAAATTTTTAGTCTTTTTTTTACATAATTTTTTTTAAAAAAATATTATAACTTTTATTATACATATATATTTTTTTATAAAAATATATTTTTAAAATCTACTCATCAAAATCAATCAAACAACATCGATATTGAATATAAAATTATCTAAAATTAAAATTTTAAAAATTATAATAATTTTAAGCAATGTTTTTTATCTTTTAACTTAAAGTCATTTTAAGTATTTGGTTTAAAAAATCACACATATACTAACCAAACGAACTTTTTAGCTTTTTAACTTAAAATGATTTAAAACTAAAAAATTGTCTTAAAGCCAATTGCCAAACGAACTTTAAATAGAAAAATATGAATGAGTTAATTTTTGATAGAGAGAATTTTGAAATAGGAAATAAATTTACTCAAGTGAGAAAATTTTGAAATATGTTTGTCCAAATGAGAGAAAGATTAGGGCATGTTTAGGATGTTTAAAAAATTTGATATTTTAAGGTTAGGGCATATTTAGTTTTTTTTAGAAAAAAGGAATAAAGAAAATTGGGTGTCTGAAATAATTTTTTATAGTAGTTTTTTTGCTTTTTTTTTTGCCTAATACACTTTTATTTTTTTATTTTAAAATTGTAGTATTTGAAATATTGGTACAGCTATTTTTATTTTTGTGAAAAGGGTTAACTTTTTTAATTGAAAGTATTATAACAATTTTAATTTAAAAAAAGTTAAGATGTTTGTAATGTATATAAATTTTTTTCTTGAATTAAGAGAAAAAAAAAGTAAATTGGCATTTTTGAGTAAGCAAATAGTATGATTTTTTCTTTTGTTTTTTGATGACAAATACTTCAGAAAATCAGATACGATCCTTGGTAACTAAATCTCTTATGTGAACCGGAATCGTGGAGGATCAAATTTTCCTTCCATCCACAGAGAGTGCTAATTTTGAGAGAGCGTGAGCGACACTATTTTCCGTTCGCTTTATGTGAAAGCATTCAAAATTAGGAATAAAACGGATCAGCTCGCGACCTTCTTCGATAAGATTGCCAATATTGGAGAGGTCTTCATCCTTTGACTTGACTGCGTTAATCACGCCGAGAGAATCTCTTTCAAGGTGGACGTTCCGCATCCCTCTATCTACCACAAATTGTAACGCAAAAATTTACCCCGCGGCTTCCGCATGATATGCATCCAACGATTTTTGAAGTTTCATTATCCCCACGGCTAAAGGTGTATCGTCTTCGTCTCTGGCCATGAACCCCAGACCGCTTGTACCATATTTGCACATTGCCTCATCAAAGTTTAGCTTTATGAAATCCCTTGGCGGTTTGATCCACTTCACTACCTCTCGGGTTGATTGGGATCTCACCATTCTGGTGGATGCTGCTATGTTGAAATCTCTCAACATTCTCCCCGCTATGTGAATTATATCCTCCATCACTTTCGACTTTTCTATCATGTTACCTATTAGTCTAGAATTCCGTTCAAGCCATAGCCTCCAACTAATCATGCAGAATAAGTCAAATGCGCTCTTGTCATAGTTATTGTGCACCATTTCTACCCAGGTACAAAAATTCCCTTTTCCATTTAAATGACACCAATCCCCCAAGATGGGGACATGGCTCCACACCTGATCAGCAAATGAACAATCTCTCAGGCAATGAATTATTGTTTACATCTGTTGTCCGCACCATACACAAGCAAGGTCTTGAATGATCTTCCTTTTGAAAAGATACAATCTGACCGGTAGAATATTCATACACGCTCGCCACATGAAAATCTTTACTTTATTCGGAATTTTGGCTGACCAGAGTGTAGCTTTGGGATTTGGAGGTCAAAAATAAGAAAAATCAAAGATTTTGTAGAAAATATTTTAAACACCATGAAAATTAAATTTTAAAAATTCTTTTTTATTAAAAATGGAGTCGCCACTTAGTTTTTGAGAAAAAACTAAGAAAAACAAAAAAAATGGCCACTGATCTTTCGAAAATGTTAACTAGAGAAAAAGATTTCGGAGGTTAAAGTACGAATCGAGAAAGGTGTTACGCACCATGTTTGCCCAACTAAAAGGTTGGCATCTACTAATCATTATTGGTTCTTTAATAGAATTTTTCAAATGCATACAAATAAAAAAAATTGAGGTAAAGAGAAAACATTCAAAATTAGGTACAAAAAATACATAAAATATGTACATAATATTTCAAAACAAATAAGTGTCAAAAGAAAAATTCTAAGTCTTATAACATGCAATTTCTATCTAAAGGATTCATGAACTATATCAACATGCAATATTCACAAAAATAAGCTAACTATCATGATTTACATAAAATAATAAAAGTGTGTTAGAAATTACCAAAACTACCTAAACATAGATTTTTTACCAAAATAGACTAAATAAGTCTAAACATGTATTTGAAGAGAATAGCAAAAAACATACATAATTAAAAATAAACTAAATTAATAATAAAGACAAAAACTAAATGTAAAAAAATGCCTGAGAATTATATGCTAAAAGAAAGCTTATAAGAGTTTTATAACAAAGAGAATTTTGAAAGTATAAAGAAAACAAAATACTAAAATAAAAATGGTAGAAGATGTTATTAAGCTATTGAAAAAGAAGAAAACCTAATTATTTATATTTTTTATGCATTTTTATAATTTTTGGGTTTTAACAAAATGAAAAAGAAAGGAAAACATTACAAAAAAAATTAATCTTAGTAAAAGAAGGTTTTGAAAAAGTTATTAATAAAGAAGATCTAACTTATTCATATTTTATACTTGTAAATAAAATAAAATAAAATAAAACAAATAAAACAAATAAAAGAGTTTTAATTTTATTAAAAGAAAATATTATAATGTCATTTAAAGATGAAAATTAGCTTAAAAGTCTTTTGTAATTTTTTAGGTTTGATAGAATGAAAAATAATAAAACTAAAAAAAAAATAGAAAATAGAACTTTAAAAGAAAATAAATACTAACATTAAGAGAAAAGAAATGCTAAATAAAATTTTATAAGAAAATTATAGTTAATAAAGAGATTAAAATGCTACATTACGAGTAGAATAATGTTAATGATAAAGCAAGAAAAATAAAATAAAATGAATGCTTATGGAAGAAAATTACACTATTGTAGAAAGAAAAAGTTAGGAAAGTAATACTAGGCTAGAAAGAAAATAAAAAAAGAATCAAATTAGAATTACAAGAAAAGAAAATAAAATGAAGTGCTTAGTAAAAGAAATTAGACTAACTAAAATAAAGTAAAAGAAAATGAATACTAGAACACTAAATTAACAAAACAAGAAAAGTAAAGAAAATTTAGAATAAATGCTAATAAAAAAATTAAACTAATTCTAGCAAAACAAAAGAAATTAAAAAAATAACCATTTAACTTAAATGTGAAATGTAGTATTGATTACTACATTCACATAAATGTAAGTGAATTATTATAACAATTAATAACTTTATTAAATTGTAATTGTTAAAGAATATTAGCACTATTTAATGATTTAATAAGCTTAATGTAAATAAGTAAATAACTAAGACAAGTAAACTAAATAAGCTAAAAAAAATTGAACTTAAACACGAATGAAATAATTATAAACAATAAAAGAAATAATAGAGATAGAATAATTAAAGTAATCCGGTCACTCCAAAAGAGAGAAAATGGAGGTAGAAGGACCGATGATCCAAACAAGTTACTTAAATTGCCGGGGAATCCTCAAGTTGTGGAATGTGCCTCGGCGCACCAATCCTCGGGTGAAAATCCAAGCTAGGGTTGCAATGTAGGCGTTGGAAGGCTCGGATCTCGGTATCTTGGCAGGGGTCTGGCGTCGGGGCTCGGGATCGCTAGATGTATCCGCAGAGTCTCTCTCACTCAAAATTCGTACTGAAAACGTACGCTGGGGTACGGTATTTATAGAATTCTTCAACCAATGAGATGCTGCCACGTTTTAAGACATGTCAGGCCATTTGGAGTTGGCGGCCACCACAATGACAGTTGACGGCCGCTAGATTGAAAAAGGTTCCACAAAGTTCTAATGGCGGCCGCCATAATGTGAGTTGGCGGTCGCCATGTTGGAGTTGGCGGCCGCCACTTTTGGCTAGGGTTTTCAAGAGCTTCTATTGACGACCGCCACAATGAACATGGTGGGTGCCACTTATGGCAATGACTTGGGTAACAAGTTATCGATGGTTTGGTACAATTTCATTGGTTTGAAGGTTTTTGATGTTTGGGTTCAAATACCAAGCTTGGATCACTTCCCGAGGATCGTACAGAGGTACTATTTCACCTGTTTTCGTTATCAAATTTGCCTAAAATTAGGCGGGATCAAATTGGGGTGTCTACAGTTGCCCCTCTTTGATATGATTTGCAAAGCAATACGTGATGCAGGTCATATCAAAGACTCAGAGACAACAACTATTTGACCGAGCCGTCAATCTTAGGCCACAAGCACACAAGCATGCATATGATATTGGGCGTACTCGAATTTTATCGAGCTGCCTACGTACCCCATTTACTAGGGATCAGGTAGTTCCTGGGGCAAAATGAAAGGATGCAAGATAAGAAACATGATGCAGATTTAAATCTTGTTTCCAATAAACCTAATTCTAAAGTCCCGCATTCTTAGATCTTAACTTAACATTTGACGCCTGATTCGTTGGTCCTCCTCACGACCTTAAACTGACTCATCGGTCTTCCTCACGATCCTAAACTGACTCGTCGGTTCTCCTCATGACCCTAAACTGACCTAAACTGACTCGTCGATCCTCCTCATAACTATAAACTGACTCGTTGGTCCTCCTCATGACCCTAAACTGACTCGTCGGTCCGCCTCATGACCTTAAACTGACTCGTGTTTGCATTACACTCTACCTGTCTGCGTCGTGTTAGCATTTTGTTCACCAAGCCACGGCTGAAACTTTTTGATTTATCAAGAAGAAAGATCGCAAATTGATAGGTCGATTTAAGACCTAGAAATTGAGGCGCGAGGTAAAATTAAAGTAAAGCCGAGTTAAGGCTTACAATTAAATTTATCGGGAATGAGTAACTGCAAAAAGATGGGGTAGCAGGATTTAAAGAAACAAGGTTTGAAACTTTATATTTGCTAACAAAATATTTTTCGAAAATGCATACAAAATAATTCATACGAAGTTAATGTGCATAAGAACATACAATAAGAAAACAAAACTTATTTTTTCAAAATTATTATTGCTAGAGAAAATAAATAAACACATAAATAGGAAATAAAATGCATGCAAACAATAGAATAAACAAAAGTATACATCAAAAACCCCAAATAGCTCTAAAACATCTGCAGTGACTGAAATGGCCGTTGACAGGCGCCGTTTTCCTTCTGACATAGCAGTTGCCGCCTCCAAACCCTTTGAACCTGGCAGCCGTTGGGTTAAAGTCCTTTCAACATGGCGTACGCCATGTGACTTTTCACGAACCTGGCGGACGCCATAATTAAGTTGGCCACCGCCACTTTCAAATACGCATAAGGGTCCTTGAGGCACGCGGGGAGGGTTCATTTCTCACATCCTTACTCTCTCTAGCCTCCCAAACACTCTCAAACTCTCTCTCGCTCTTTCTTGTTTCCACACTCTCTTTCGCTCTTTCTTGCTTCCTTCGCAGGATGTTTACCTTTCTCTTTGTGATCCTATTCCTTTTTATGGCGGGCTAGGGCCAGGGGGACGATGACTTGGGGGCACGACAGGGTCCTGCTGCTGCCGAAAGTTCTGCTATGGGGGCACTTAGGGATACGACTAATAGTCAGCCCGCCAACGGTGTTACTGCTGCGCAGCCTAGCACAGCGACGGATGCTCTTTTGCACGAGGCAAAGCGTGCTTCTCGCCAGGTAGCCAAGGAGGAGGCACGGGCAGCCGCTGAGGCTCAGGCGGCTGCTGATGCTGCTGCAGAGGCTGCGATGGCCGACTTTCTAGATCCAGACGTTGGAAAGGGTCACCCAGCACCTTTTGACCCACATACCTACGATCCAGTCCCTCATCGCATAGTATCCCATGGGATGAGACGCTACGATCCTCCTACGGATTCCATTGTTGTTGACGTGTTACTGCGGGAGCCCGACCATCACATTTCTCGTCAACGACTTTCGGTACGCTCTCTATCCTTATTATTTTAATACCAAAGCATGTTTATATCTCAAACATAGACGCATGCATAGGACCCCCATATGATGTGATTTGATATGATGATGATGATTGATGATTTATTTTGATGTTTTGAATGATTTTGATGATATGGATGATGATTTGATGGGATTTGATATTAGCTTAGATATCTATGCAGTAGAGATTAGCACAGTGGGGACAATTAGGATTTGAACAAACAAAGGAATGGGCAATTATTTTAGTGAAAAAGCTTGGTTTTATTATTATTTTTTTGGAAACACATTTTGTTATTTTTGGGGCATGAAAATTTAAATGGTTAATTTTTATCCAAAAATTCTAAATTTAGAGGCAATTTTGTCAAAAATTTCTAAAGTTCGAGGCAAATTTGTCACTAACTCTAGAAGTTTAAAAGACATTTTTCAAAAAGTCTTAGAGAATTAAAATTTTCAGAAGTCCCAAAAAACTTAGAAATTCCTGTTATTTTTGAAAAATCTTAGAAATTTGAGGAGAAAATCCTAAAATTTTTAGAAAATGTTAGAAAATCCTAGGATTTCGAAATTTTTAAAAAATTCTAGGAATTTTTTAGAAAAATTTAAGATGATGTTTAGAAAAAAAAACCTAGGATTTTGAGGGGAAATGTTTAGAAAATGTTAGAAAAATCTAGGATTTTGAGCGAAAATTTTTAGAAAATGTTAAAAAATCCTAGAAAATTTGAGAAATTTTTTTAGAAAACGTTAGAAAACCTAGGATTTTGAGGGAAAATTTTTAGAAAATGTTAGAGAAAAACCTAGGATTTTGAGGGAAAATTTTTAGAAAATGTTAGAAAATCCTAATTTTTTTTTATTTTTTGTTTTTTATTTATTTATTTTTTGTTTAACACGAGATGATAGAGGTTTGCCTGGCGTGGCAAGGCTTAGGGTTTCTAACTTTTAACTAAGACATCGACCTAGGGCGAGGGTGCCTAATTTTCTAGGGCTTGAAAGAAATCGAAGGGTCGTCACTTACACACGAACCTAGGGTAAGGGTGCCTAGTTTTCTAGGGCTTTGAAGAAATCGAAGAGTCGTCACTTACACACGAACCTAGGGTTAGGGTGCCTAGTTTCCTAGGGCTTGGCCTTCAGATATCTTTCTGCATTTTGCCTACTTGATCTGTTCTTGATATATTCTCTATATGTCTTCTCTTTACAGACTGGTCACTATGTTAGAGGTTTCGCCGGATCTGCCTCCGGGGAGGTGTTAGAGTGGTATGATGCCCTCCTTGCTCCCAACCGGGCCATTATTGATGCCTCTGATTTTGCTCAATTCATACCCCTGTTGGGTAGGACGAGCAATGACCGAGTCTGGCTGACGGCTCTGGCTGAGCGGTGGTGGGATACCACCAACACTTTTCACTTTACCACCTTCGAGGCTACTCTGACGCCTCTAGATTTTGCTCTGATTACCGGCATCCGAGTTGGTGGGGCGCCCATTCCTTTTGATCCATCCCTAGCTCGGTCTGCAGATGCATTGCAGTATTTCCTCGGAGCCGTCCCTGCACAGATAGACAGTGATCAGGTCTGATACACTTGGTTCTTTGAGCGCTTTGGTCATTTCCACTGCTTTGAGCCCCGCCACTTCGAGTGGGTTGCCCAGGGTTTTTTTATGTATATGTTTGGTGCCTCGTTATTTTCGAATAAGGAGAATACCATTCATTTGCATTACCTCGGTGCTTTTGCTCGTTTAGATCGGGTTGTTTCATTCGACTAGGGAGGAGCTGCTCTTGCCACCCTCAACAGATTCATGCGGATACTAACTCGGTTCCCTCAGGAGCTCAGCATGGGGGATATTGGAGGGTCTAGGTGGTATGATTTAGTTTGTTGCTCATTTTTCTATTCCTTTCTTTATTTTCCGTTATGCGTTATCTACTGACTGGCATCTTTTCTTTGTAGTTGTGGACTTATGAGTTTCTCAGGTTTCATGTCCCGACGAACTCTGCAGCAGACCCTCTAGTCATTCCCCGAGCAGCCCGATGGTCTCGAGGGCTGAAGAGGAAGAAGGCTGGGGGAAAGAACATCGATCGATTTTGGGTCTCTTTGGATCAGCTGACTCCCGAGCAGGTATCATTTTTACAATTTATTGTGATGTTCTCTGTACTGTATACTGATCACTGCACTGTACACCGATCACTATTTCTGTTCACTACACTGTACTGCATACTGATTATTTGTTGTGCACTGTACTGTATTTTGAATCGCTGCAGGTTCGCTGGGATTTCTGGAG
>JAOTRH010000024.1:9211004-9230263 GCA_034768845.1 Heliamphora exappendiculata | reverse complement strand
CCCCCCCCCCCCCCCCCCCCCCCCCCCCCCCCCCCGCTGGACGCTGGAGGAATGAACTAAGGGATAAGTTTTGAGATTGATCATGCTTGGAGTAACTGTATTTGGTTGTGGAATCATAGAGCAAAGTACTGAGACAGTGACTTGAGACATGAACTCCTTTAATATTTGTCTAAGATCTGTAAAATGTACTAGTGCTCTTGGAAGATTTTCATATTTGAATCCATTATTTGAAGGCACAACAGGTCTGATTTCCTGTAATTTGCAAGGAGAATAAGAGGATGCACTATGGAGACGACTGTTTACAAGTATTTTTAAAAAAAAAATAATTTTGCTTACCTTAGTTATTAAATCTGACGAAGTTCAACATTTTCTACCAGTTGGTACCAGCAGTCACAGAGCTTGTGGTTGCAGAATTGATGTATCTGCAATGGATGGATCCCAAAGAGCCGATATATCTTTATATAAATTCTACTGGAACAACGCGTGATGATGGTGAAACTGTGAGTCTCCTGTTGGTTTTGCATCATTTATGCTTTCTCGTGCCTTTTCCATTAATGATGTCATGTTACCCACTGAACTACTGGGAAAGATTAGTTTATTTGAATCAATTTTTTTTTTTACTCATAATTCCATATCTGCTATCTACATGAAGCTGTAGTCACTAAAATGCTTTTTCCACTTAATCTGACTGGTGGGTATGCCTCTACATGCGCATTTAACTTATGATCTTGTTCATTATGGAGGATGGCAATCTTTGTATTTGTCTTATTCAATCCATCAACCATGGCATGTTGGGCCTAGAAATATGTTCTTTAACCCAATTTTCATCCGTAGATATAGAAATATTGCTCCTTTTCCCCCTCTTGGACTGGTAATAATGGATGCATATAATTTATTTTTTTTTCTAAATGGTCAAATTACTTATGGATGGCCTGGATTATGAAAATCTTGAACTCAATTGGTATATGGGCTAGCCAGCTTCTTCGTTTTGACTAATAAAATACCATTCAAACGAATTTAATGCTACATTATGTGAAATTTTTTGAAAAGAATATTTATAAATAAGTTGGTGAGTTGATTTGATAATGAATTGGCCACGATGCATGGTCTGTATCAGATCCAAAGCAAACCAACCCATTGTTGTGAATGGACGAAGCTACTCCTGAGTAGTAGGGACTTCTCTTATTGAAGTTGTTGATCATGCTTTCACTATCTAAACAAGACTGCCAGCAGTTCAAGTATGAAGTTGCTGTGCTTAGCAACCAAACAATGTCAAATATGCGCCTTAGCCTATAGATCCTCTAAGCTTGGAGCATTGTTCTCTGCATTATGTAATTTTATTGACACAGCCTCTTTAAGGAAATTTTCTGAAGTTCTAAAGTAGTGAGGTTTGTCCAAGATATGTCCGGGATCTGTGAATATGTGACATTTCTCATATGCATCGTTAAAGATTGAAGTATTGTATTTTTAACACAACAAATAAAACCCGGTTATGCCAGTGGACAAGCTCATTGGTCTGTGGCATTTAAAGTGCAGCCAAATGCATGTCTTAACCATGGTCTGGTTGGGGATGATTTGGTTGTGACGTCTATTTTGGGATGTGGTTGTAAATGATGTAAACTTGATTTTTACCTCTCTTTCTATCTGACCTTCCTCTTGTCCTTTCCTTCTCCTCTTATTTCATTCTTCTCCTCCCATATGCTATTTCTTGTTGCCAATATGTTAATGGTAGAAGAAACCAATGTGAAAAGAAAAGAAAAAATGAACAAATAAAGAGATGCACTGTTGTTGGCAGTGTAGATACTCCTTTTTGGCAGCTTCTTTCTGGTACCTTGGTTCAATGTGGTCCACACTGCATTCTTGATGAAAATTTTCTTTCCTATTGTCATTTCCCAGAAAATGTACACTCCATCCATTCTTGTTCTTTCACAGTCTAGTTGGTTGCTATATCAAAGGTGGCTCTACTCTTTTTCCCCCCTTCAGGTTTAGTCAAACCAATCACTTCCTCGTTATTGTTTATTTGGTTTCTAACCCGAATAAAATTTTCTTTTCCTTTTGTCATTTCCCTGAAAATGTACCCTTCATCCATTCTTGTTCTTCGTTCACAATCTGGTTGGTTGCTATTGTAAAGGTGGCTTTATTCTCTTTTTTCCCCCTTCAGGTCTAATCAAACCAATCACTTTCTCGTTATTGTTTGGTTGGTTTCTAGCCCAATAACTTTTAGATATCTTCTTCTATTTAATTTAGAATGAGAAGCTTGAAAATCAATTTCGACATAACTTGATTGTGCTGTATATGTTTCTTTTCCATTTTCCTCTCGCTTAGGTGTTCGTGCATGTTAAATTGATGGATAAACCCATTTTTTCACATTGTTTTTGATGAGTAAATTAAATTCTCTCGAAAGGCATTAAGGGAATGCCACCTGTATACAATACAAGGAACTCCCATAAGCCAATGAGGTTGATTGCAAAAGCCACCAAAAGGAGTCAACCCATTGATAAAGACTCGAAAAAAATCAATTGTATCGAAGATGGATTGTGTCCCCTTCTCAAAGAATCTCAAAGAAGCAACTACACAAGTTACTTAGGAGGACACCATTCAATTATACAATGGAGACTCAATCCTGTCAAAAGCTCTTCTGTCGCGCACCAACCACAACCAACCACCATATCAAACACAACGGCTGAAAAGCGAATAAACATTTATGTAATCCTATGGCTGCTTTACCTAGGTGGAGCTTCAACAAGCGAATAACTAGCTAGATTACTTATTGCACCCCTCCAAAGCCTACCTTGTTTTGAGCAACATGATAGTTATTTAATTCTTAAATCATGTCAACCTGAATTTTCTTTTGTTGCCTTCAGGATCATTCAATAGCAAGTTATGCTCTCGTTTGTTGCTTAGATACATATTTATGTCTTGAGTTATTCATTAATTTTCTTAGATTCCAATATGCATTATGTTGGTTCTTATGGTTGCTTTAATTTCATGGCTTCATGTATTTATTATTCAGGTTGGGATGGAGACTGAGGGTTTTGCAATTTATGATGCTATGATGCAATTAAAGAATGAGGTAGATTTCTACTAATCAATTGCTGAATCCCCAACCTTATTTTCTAATTATGGACACATGGTGCCTCATTTCCATGCTGGTACAAGTAATTAGACTTTCAAAAATTGGTGTAATATCATCGTAGAGAGAAGGAATGGGTCCTGCTTTTGTATGGGTGCATTCACTGCATTGTAATTGGCCAAGTGCCCTGCAATATATGTTGGTTTGAGAGTTTGAGGAGTTTTAACTGTTTGTTTGGGATATCTATTATGTGCATCACGTAAACGTTTGAACGTATGATTCATATTTCATCATTGATAGGAAGGATATGATGAAATCATCAAACTAGTTGATTCTTAGTAGAATTGGTACCGGAAAGTGGGATCTTGTTTGTTGGTGAGTTGGCAGTTGTTGTTTTTCTGTAAATACTGATGATTTTGAGATATAAATATATGCATGCGTAGAATTTGTAGTGGCAATATTTTTCTTAAAATAATCGATGCTATTTTATTTAAGGGCGCCAAAAAGGGGGCAACAACCACGTAATAGATGCAATAGATCTTCTAGATATCTACATGTACAAACTCATTTATCCCAATAGCCAACAAAATTAAAGAAAAAGAACAAGCCTCCTATGCCCCCCCCCCCCCAAAACAAAAAAAAAAAGAAAACGAAAAAGGAAACATGCACTGCTTCCTTCAGGCAAATAATCAAACTATTATTTATTAGCAGGGGTTTTGGTAATGTGCTAGTAGAAGTATATGTTTTGGTCGGGATTCGTCCAGAATTTATTTTGTACGTGCTTATTTGCCCAAACTTCAATCTGTTATAAACAGCTCAGATACGTGACGACTCCTAATCCTACTTTCCCAATGTGTGTGAGTATGAATCCAGATTGAATACATCATATTTCCATCTCCATGCTGAATACAAGATGTATGTATATATATTTTTGTATGATCTCCAAAGAATTTTATAATCAAGCAAGTTCCATTGTGGATGTGAATAGGTTGAGTGACATAACAATGAATGTGTGTTTGATATTATATAAAAACTGAAATGCAAGATGGTATGATGATTTGGATATGGCTACTTGTTGGCTTTATTTTTAACATGTTGCGTGTCATTGCTGCATAACTGTGTTTTGAATGATCACTAAAGAGTGGTTTATGTTTGATCAAGTTCCATTAGACAAATAATTGCTTCATCATTGGGATGTTACAGAGTAACTTCTATATTTGTTGGTTCCCTGCTCTCTTTTTCTTATTTTATTTTCATATGCAGATACATACTGTTGCAGTTGGGGCTGCTATAGGTCAGGCATGCCTCTTACTTGCAGCGGGGACCAAGGGCAAACGGTTTATGATGCCACACGCCAAAGGTATGATGTATTTTGTTTGTTTACCTTAGCATAATGTAAGTTCGGTAACTGTTCCATAGTATCTTTCGTCTGAAGTCTCTTTCAAGGGCTCACTTGAGTTTTGTCCCAGCCATGATCCAACAGCCTCGTGTCCCGTCGTCTGGGTTAATGCCTGCTAGTGATGTTCTTATACGTGCAAAGGAGGTTAGTCAAACTCATTTGGTTACTTATTGTTTTTCGAATGCGAATTGCATTTGAAGTTTTATGATAGTATTTTGTACATAATCTGCGTCAAGGAGATGATTTATATGATCTGCCTAAAAAGGGTTGTTATAATACAGCAATAATGTGAATAGCTATATGGAAACATATAATTAGAAATGAGTTTAATAAGCTATATATAACACACAAATTTAGAAACTATGGGTTATTGATTTTGGTTTCCAAAAAGTTTTTAAGTTTTTGAAAGATTGCCTTTTTGTATTTTCTACTTTAGATTCCTAAGTTTCTCACTCAATTCTTAATCATTTTTCCGCTTCCGTTTCCCTATAATTTTTGGCTGCGTTTCCTGCTTCCTTTTCTTATTCTGACATCCATATTAAGTGTATATGCTGTAGCTATTGAAGAGGAGTTATGAAAATTCCATGGTGGATCATGACGATAACTCTGCTATTCATAGTTAGCCTGGTCAATCTGTTTTCTCATCGAAGTCAAACTGACTTGAGTGTATGGTGGTAATCACCTTTCAGGTTGACTGATAAAGAAAGAAAGAAGTCTTTCATTGTCTTTTCCCCGCTTTCACCTTCAATTCATGTCACTCTCTCCTGGCCCTCTTGGTTGGCATTTTCTAGCCACTAGAGCAGTGTATTTAAACAAAAAGATATGGCTATATAAAGAACTCTATGATGAATAGGGCTCTTCTTGAACTCATTTATCTATAATGAGTAATTCCTAAGACTATCGATGCTTTAATTTTCTTTGAGATTTCTGGTGTTCTTTCTTATCTTCTGCTTAGTGACTGTGCCACTTTATCTGAGTTTGTTGACTTGACTATAAACATCCAACGGTGATTTGGAGCTTTGAGATTAGGATCGGCTTTGTGCTGAGATTAGGATTAGTTTTGTGCTGAGATTAGGATTAGTTGTGTTGAAAGACCAAAACAACAAAAGCTTGAACCAAATGTTTGGAATCCCATGTGTAATATGCTGATTGGTAGGGGGGTTAATAAATCTGTTACAAGAGCTGTTGATCTACGCAAAGAGGGATGCTTTGTTCTTAGAAGAAGCACACAAATCCACGATGAACTTTTGGATCCAAAAATAATTTTTTAGTTGTTACACGCTCATAGCTCAGCTACAATGGCATGGTGTGGCATTTATTTTTAGTAAATTACTTTTTGTGCAATCTATTTACAGAAAGTGTAGCATGTAGAGAGGGAGCTCAGCTTAGTATGCAGGGTAGGTTCCACCACTTTGCCTTGGTTCGCTGCTGATTATTCATTTCTTTTCACTCAGCTGGGATGCAGTGTTTGTAGAGGGATGCTTCATATTGTTAACTTTTTTTTTTTTTGCTGTGTTGGACATTGAACGTGTTCTGTAATGACCGTGCCGATTTCCTTACACTATTTTTGATTTATGGAGGGAACTAAAAGAAGGAAAAAGATTCTCTCCGCCAAAAGACTAATTTGGAAGCAGTTTTTGTCTTTTCAATTTGTATACACATTAGGGCGGTTATCCATCTTACAGATTTGCATTCAATGGAATATTCTGACCAACTTATTTGCTTTTGTAGGTAATAATCAACAGGGATGTTCTTGTAAAACTCCTGGCTAAGCACACAGGAAATGTGAGTATCAATACATCAGTTGTATTGTATTCTGTGTTCGGTTTTTGATAATAAAGCAGGTAGATGAAGAACCACTAATTATATGAATTGGATGTATACTCACTAGTCAGAAGAGACTGTTGCAAATGTGATGAAACGACCATTTTATATGGATTCCACAAGAGCTAAGGAATTTGGTGCCATTGATAAGGTAAGTTCATTTTGCCTGTGTTTTCTATGAGGCTATTCTTATATTTCATGTTCTGCATTACACTATATTATAGGCTTGACTGTACTATTGTGTGATTCTTGGGATTCAGATACTTTGGCGTGGTCAGGAGAAGATAATGGCAGATGCTGCCCCGCCAGAGGAATGGGACAAGAATGCCGGCATTAGGGTCCTTGATGCAGTATAAAATTGTTCTGGCAGGTGCTCGTACTGTGAGTAACTTAATATATTCTTGTACCCAGAGAATCATTTATTGTTCACTAGTAGTTCTGTTTGTGGAAAACTGCAAGCGGATGGAAATTCACATTTGGACAACATTTAGAGGGAAACAAAAAAAAAAGGAGGGGGGGGGGGAGTGGAATGGGGCGTGGTTGCACAACAAAGGCCTTGAGAATTGAAGCTTTCATAAAGAGGATTATGAGAAGTATTTTTCCCAGAAGTATTGTGTTCACTATGTTCAGTATGCTTTATACTTCTTTTTTTGATTAGTAAGATTTTATAAAAGAGGCATTAAGGAAATGCCACCAGTATACAAGCGCTACACAAAAAAGCGATAAGTATAAACATTAACAAAAGGGAATCCAAAGACAAAAACTCTATAAATTCAACTGTTTCAAAAATTGTTTGTGTTCCTCTTTGACATATCTATCTATACAGATTACTAAGAAGAATACTTTTCAATTTATACAACAGAGATTCAACCCCGTCAAAAGATCTCCTATTATGTTCCACCCGTATCAACCGCATCATACACGGGGGCTAACGTCATGCCCTTCTCATACGCCTAGAAACTCTCCCTCCCCTCCACCTCTTCAAAATGCCATTCACCTCCTTCTCAAAGACCAAGTCTAACTCAAAAAGTTACAACAGAAAACCCACAACTCCCTAGTAAAGTCACAATGAATAAGGAGATGTGCAAGAGTCTCCCTCTTTCTTACACATGCAGCATCGATTCATCAAAACAATCCCCTCCGAATAAGGTTACCAATGGTGAAGGTCTTTCTATGCACGGTAGATCAACCAAAGAATTCCACATTTGAAGAAGCTTCCACCTTTCAAACACCTTTTCATAAAAAGGAAACTCTAGCTACCCAACTGGCACTCTGGCTACCCAACTGACACGTATAAAAAGATCTTGCTGAAAAGCTCTCACCACGATTCTCTCCATTTAACAAGTTCCACCATCGCTCCACCACCTCTATGGTCATACAAAAGCCCCAATAGACCCAACAGTTGAACTGCTTTCCAATCGTGGACATCCCTTCGTAGCCTGATGCCACAAAAACAAAAGTTAGAATCTCTCTTAGCATAGTCTGCCACAAGAGCATTTCTAGCCAAAGCAAAAATATCTAGGAACTTTGTGCTCAGGCCTATCTCTCCACACTACACATCTAGCTAGAACCTCATTCTGTCCCAACTCCCCACCTCAAAAAAGATATGTTTCGATACTCATCCCAAATTTTACTAATACCCTTCTAACATCCCCAACATGGATCTATTAAATTGTATTAACCTTTTGATGCCAAGACTCCCGTTCTTCATAGTGGAACAAATTGTATTCTAATCCACCAAGTGGTACTTGGAGCCTTCCCCCATTTCTAAGTTCCTAGCCACCGATCATGGGATAGTGTAAACTGACATAAAATAAGTCAAAAACTTGAGAGAGTACTCTTAGGGAGAGTGAGCTTACCCCTTTAAATGCATATTGGCGCTTCCACCCAGCCAATATTTTCTGAACCTCTCTAGCGCTCCATCCCAGACCGATACCGTCTTAAAGACGCCCCTAACGGCAAACCATGAGCAACAAAAAGAGCCTCAGTACTACCACCAAAACACTAACCAAAAGTCCTATAATTAGGAACACCACCTACCGAGATGATACTTGACTTAGACAAGTTCACTATAATCCTCGACACAACTTAAAAATAGAGGACGACGCGTCGTGGATACCCCAACTGACAAGTATTCACACCACAAAAATCATGGTATCATCATCATAACTAAGATGAGATATGGACAACGAGGCATTCTACACTTGACTAATCTCAAAATCCTAAAACAACTCTCTCCTCTTTGCACTGCGCTCTAATCAACCGATTAAACGCTTCCATAACCACATCAAATAGCAATGGGGACAGAGAATCCTCTTGCCTCAGCTCTTTGGAGGTCTAGAAAAAAAATTAACTGGAGTCCTGTTCACTAGCACAGTGAGGGACGCTGAAGAGATGCAAAAACTGATCCACGCCCTCCATTTCTCCCATCCTCTGCAATAAATGAAGGAGAAAATCCCAGTTCACATGATCATACGCTTTCTCAATATTTAGTTTACAAATAACTCAAATGTGTCACTCTTTAAGGCTAAAGTCGACACACTTATTGGTCACACTAACACAACATCAAGGATGTGCTTGTCATCCACCAAGTAGTTTTGCGACTCAAAAATCGCCAGATGAAGCACTCTCACTTGGATGCCAACACCTTAGCTAAAAGTTTATAGGCCAAGTCCATCAAATTAATGAACCTAAAATCTTAATATTCTTTTCCTCGCCCTTCTTAGGGACAAGAGTAAAAAAATAGTCATTAAGACTACTCTCAAAAGACCCATGGCTAAATAAAAAGTGACACATGCCCTTCTACCTTGATCATTTCCCAACAACGTTGGAAGAAAGCCACTAACCCATTAGGACTAGGCACTTTATTTGTAAAACCCTATCTCACATTGATGGGAGATGGAAAATAAATCCATTATATAAAGAAAAGAAAGCCATTGTGAAGTGACTAGGCGCCTTTTTTTTGATACTCCATCTCATATTGATAGGATAGAAAATAAGTCAGATATATAAAAAAACAAGTAAAATATTACTAGTAACTTGGACTTAAACATTTGGACCACATTGTTAGGTTCTTTTTTCAAATTATTAGGCTCATAGTTTACTTGGGTTGTTTCATTATACCCACTCAACTCGCCCAGAGCTCTGACTACCTCCTCATCATAAAAAGGCTGCTACAATCACCCTTACTTGTCAGCGTCAATGGAATCAAGCTAAAGCCTATCATGATGAGGCCTTCGTCCTCTCTTTCTGAAATAGATGATGGTAGGAATTAGTAACCCCCACTCTGATTTTCTCTTTTTTAGACAGAAGGGTATCATCCGCACACACCTTCTCAAATAGGTTAACTCGTATATGAGTATTTAGCCACCTTATGAAAAAAGCGTGTAATGTTGTCCCAAAATTTCAACTACAGCGCCCTAGATAAAGAAAGCTGAGCTTCGGACGAGAAATATGCCTCCCAACTTGTAGATGTTAAGAAGTGATCAATCTGGGGCATAATTGGAGGACTCTGGTTATTACACTAGGTAAACGACCCCAAAAAGGGGGAGGGCCACCAGCTCCATCTCCTTAACAAAAGAAGTGTGTTGTGTTGGCATAGTAGCAAAAGAATGCCATGGTTAATTTCCATGTCCTTGTGCGTCTTTTTATTTTATTTATTTCTTTTTGGGTGAGGATTTTGCCAGAAGCACATGATATAAATAGCATAGTTTGGTCGCCTTGTATTTTTCTTTATGGTATTCCTTTAATGGACAACAGTAAAAGACCAGCAGAAAACCGTATTAAAGGATATCTGAATTGCAACCCTAATAAACAATTTCTGATCCTTCTGCCACCCCTCACTTTTTAGGTGCCTTTTAAAGCTTAAACTACATATTAACATTCCCTCTTATTTTCAATTCAAGTAACTTTATAATGACCCATAATTGCCAAAACCACAAATATGGTGATAAACATTCTTCAGGGCTATTGTGTTTTTTTAAGGTGAGGAACCAGAAACTTCCTTCGATGCTACCATGTTGGTGGTGTTCCCTCTTGTGGTTTATTATGTGTGCATTGTATAGACAGGGAACCTGAAATGTTTGTTCTGCCTCTCACAGGGAGTGAATTACACTAATTAAAACATCGAGGAAGAAACAATTACAATAGTAACTAAGTACTCTTATACCATGATGCTCCTAACAAATGAGAATGTTCGGTACACACTATAACAAAATGTGGGTCAGGCTGGTCAGCATTGTCCCACTCAGAGTGTTTTTTGTTATGCTATTGGGTGGAAATACTATATAAACAACGTCACAGTATTATGAGATTACGCGATAATTTCCCGTTATCTATATTATGGCAACTCACTGATTTTTTTGTTTTTTTGGGTGTAGGATGTCAAGCTTTTGCAACTTAAAGGGAAGCTGAATGATGTCGGCCCCATTTGAGATTCTGCAATCCAGAAATGAGGTTCAAATTGGGTCATTTGAAGATGGACTTCCATGTCGAAAGGTATATTGTTGTAAGTAAGTAAGGGATTCTTACTTTACTTCTCAGCTGGAATTGATTCATCATCATTTTCTAGATCTGCACCACTCTTAAAAACTATTTTTTTGGTATAGAATTGTTTGAATTTTTATGGCAAGTTCATACGGGCTGTGGATAGGAAGCTCGTAGGAGACCCCGAAATCAAGCATCATGTATATGTGGAGTATTTTGGGATTAATGCGACTTGCATTTATCATATTCTTGTTAAAGTAGATGACTTAAGCCCTATTTGGTTTTACTTTATTAAGGTCTTTTTGTAAATAAGTTTTTGTAATTATTTTTTTCATATTTTAGTTAAGAAATTTTACTTTTGTGATTCTTCGGAACTAGAGGAATTTAAAAAGTAAAAACAAAAATATTGACCAAAGTTTTATAAAGGACGTGACTGAAAAGAAAAAAAAAATCTTATTTTTAAATGTCGTGTTTTTGCTGGAAGTTGGATTTTTTCTGAATATTTTTATATTATGGTAAAAAAATTGTTATTTTTTTATTTCTTTTAACTAGAGAAACGTAAAAGGTTGACAAGAATTAAAGGATAAATTAATTGAAGGCTTTGTATGAGCTAATTTTGGTTGCATTGGCTTATTTTTGTCAGTTTTAGACTGTTTTTATGTCAAATTTGTTTACTATTTTGTTTCGTACTGATGAGAGAAATTGAAAGAATAAATAATATTAATAATAATAATAATAATAATTATTATTATTATTATTATTAAAGACAATAAAAAATTAAAATGAGGAGTTAGCTCATTCGAGCTTGTGCCTGTTTGTTTGGATTTTTTTAATTTTTATTTCAAAAAAATTATATTTTTTATTTATCTTTGAAAGGTAAATAAATAATTGCTTTAAAAGGTGCATTAAAATGAAAATGAGTTAATTAAAATATGCTCATGTTACCATAGATTTTTTTAAAAATAATAAAATTACGTCGAAGCTTTATTTTTTAAACATTAAAAAAAAATTAACGACTTATCCCCCTATGTCATTTTTCGTTCATTTTATTTGTCCTTTTTTTTTTTCTCTACTTTCTGAGTAAACCTTGCCATGAACTGTTCTTGGCCTAAACATGATCCGCCTAATCCATTTTTTTGGGTATTTTGAATTAAACTTTTAGATAAATTTTATGATTAGATCTTCTCGGAATATCATATTTGGGCACTTGATAATTAGATAAATAATAAATTATCAAACACATTATATGCGTTATTATTTATCCGTCACTTAATTAATAGAAGTAAATTAATATTTTGTCAATTGAAATAAATTTTTTCATTGTTGTTAGGTGAGAAATGTTTTATGATACTAGGAGACTATAAAATAATTACTTTATGATCATATTACTTGATCAATTTGCTCTCTAGGGATTGGTACTTTCAAATTCTTCCAATCAATTTAATTGAGTTATCGCAAAGTGTAATGATTGAGTTATGGCAGAATGTAATGGCTGATATTTTTAATATCTAATGGTTTTTATTTTTTTGGAATTAAGCCAAATGGTTAACCACTGGATGGACGCCTTCCTCATTAGTATCTATTTGGAATACGATTGGCAACGGGATGTGGTTGAGTTTAAAAATGTCTCGTATTTATTTACATATTTTATCAAAATAACAGTAGAGGTAGGTGAAGAAAATCAACAAAGTAAGGGCACATGGTGAGGAGGCAATTTGTAATTTTTTTTAATGAGAGTGGATGATAGATATATCATGTGAAGAAAGAAGAATAGTAGTTGATTTGTCATAAGAATTAGAAAAATTGAAAACTAGAAAAAAAAATATTTGTAAAAATGAGAAATAAAAATGTAATATTTTTGTGCTTTAGATTCATTATATTTTTAAAAATAAATTTTATACAGATATATATACATCTTAAAGTATAAATTATTGAGCAGGTAAGGAAATTTTAACCCGACCTCTTATGATAAAAAAAAAAAAAAAAAAATTCAGTCATAACAAAAACTTAGCAAACTCAGGCATAACAAAAATTAAATAAATAAATGTGCATGCTTGTGTGAGGGCAATTTTTTTGTCCATTTGCCTTTTGATTTAAAGTCAAAACTTTTATGTTGTTTTTCAAACCTTAGAAAACAAACAAAAAAATGTCAAGAAGCTTACAAGGCTGGATATGTGCAATTGACTAAGAGGTTTTTGTTGGATGCACCATTCTGTTAGGTTTATTTTTAGATTTATAAGTAAAATTATTTTATATATATATATATTATAATAATAATAATCACAGGCGCAGTTTTCCCCTAATATCACTTTTTCACCAACAACGATATGCTTGTCAGTCATATGCTTGTCAGCTATTATTCTTTATCGATGTTACATGTTTGTCAGCTATCGTTCTCCACCGATAGTCATATGCTTACCAGTCCTACCCAACACTACTATTTCTCTATATAATAGAGTTTTCTCATTCAGTTGAGGGCACCAAAAGTGAGAGAATTTCACTTACTATTTAGTCACATGTTTACTAGTTAGTGTTCTTTATCGATAGTCACATGCTTATAAATCTTATCTAATACTATCATTCATCTATGTCATGGAGCTTTTTCGTTCAGTTCAGGACGCCAAAAGTGAGAGAGTTTCACTTACTATTTAAAATTCTTGGTATTCATACACCCGTAAAGTTGTAAAATTGATGTTTAGTCCAAGCTATTCTAGTGTATTTTTTTAGTGAACATTTTAAAGTTTATTTTAATTGTACTTTCTTAATTTACATTTCCATTAACAATAAGTATTAGTGAGTGTTCCTGTGATGAAGTTAAGAAATCTCTTTTAAAACAATCACCGGTAGCTTCATTTACTTTCAATTTATTGTTTTTGCTTTCATTTTATTACTTTCATTATATTTTATGCGCTTTCCTTCCCCCCTCAATATATTTTACGTGCTTCCCTTCCCTCTCATGGTATCATTACCAAGTTGAGTTAATCTATTTTATTTTCTTCTAAGTCTTTAATTTCTTTATGAAGTTTCTATCTGTAATTATCTATAATCTTATCGTTGTTTTTTACATTTTGTCACTATCCACCCAGTCTTTGTCTCTAATCCCAGTGTAAGTCATAATGAGAAATTAATTCGTAAATAAAGTTTCAGTTAGGTATGCGTGAATACAGAATAGGTTAAGAACATGATAATATTAAAAAGAAATTACTAAGATAAATTCTTTGAGAATTAAGAACTATAGGTAGATAATTTTAAACCACCACTTTTTAACTTTTATACCAAATATAGTGAATGAAGAAGATCATGAATTTCATAAGTTAACTATAGACTTAGGAAATTATAGCATACTCAAAGTTCTTACAAAAGAAATTAATAAGTTTTTTACAGTTATCTTTAAGTAGATTTATAAGTTTTTTACAGTTATAGAAATGTATAAAACAAGTTTTTTACAGTTATCTTTAAGTAGATTATAATGTCAAAACTGTTGAACAAGTATATGCCTTAACTAAAGAACATAAAAAGTGCAATATCTTGAGTAAAGAATATATTAAAAAACATAGGTCACATGGATAGAATTTTATTCATATAAGATTAATATAAGTTGCAATAAAATCCTTTGAGTATTAAAAGAATAAAATTTTCAATTTTGTTATGTTTTCGAGATGCAAGATTAAAAAATTATAGTACTAGTTTAATAAGAATTATAGAATCAAGCTTACATAATGGTCCTGAACATTTTAATTAATTTTTGGATTTTACTCTTAGTCTAAGCGATCCTCACATATTAAAAGTTTTAACATTAACTATCCAAATAGTTTGAGAATTTACAAATATGCCTAAAGGAAGACAAGCAATAGTTTTAATTTATCGAATTTATTATAAATATATAAAGACTAACTTAATTAAGTACTCATATTTTAGTTAAAAATCCCAAAAACAAAACATTACTCGTACAAAATAGTACTAATGATGTTAATATGCAAGTTCCTAGTCAATCCTATGGAGAAATGTAAAAAAATAATTCAAAATAATACAGTAAATTTTGAATACATTTTCCAATACCTATAAGGCACAGTTAAAATAAGTTTTGATTAACGGCGAATAAACACACCATTTAGAATTTATGAAGAGAATAAAATTATAACTAGTTCTACAAATATCCACAAAAAAAATATAAGAATTTAGTTATCTCCTTAGATTCTAAACTTAAACTAGGAGTTAAAATATAATCAAAAGTTAATAAACTAGGTTATTCAACTCACTCAAAATTTGACGATGAAGATAGATTTCAAGATTCACCAACTCAAACTGATTTCGAAGTAGGTTATATTAATAAATAATTGTTAACTATACCCGAAGAATTTAAAATTGATATTGAAAAATTAGTAAAAAAATTTAAATCAAAAGAAAATAAATTTAAACGCTGTGAATATCAAACCAATCATACTCCGAAACAAAAGGCCAAAATAGTCAAATCTAAAGAAATTCTTTGAATGAAACTCGTAAAGAAATAAAATTCTTCCATTATTTAGATAATTATTATCAAAAAAAAATTAATACTGCCATAAAGACTAAATGAAAAAATATATATAATAGTATAATTTTGTTGAGTTTCATGGGTCGAATTTCAAGATATTCCCGTCCGGACAGGCGTCTGGCTACTAATTATTTTAGTACTGTCATATTTTGGCATGTTCTTAGTTATGCTACTAATTTCTTAGTTTCCTTTATTATTAGTCTTGGTGGGCAAGAATTGCCTAAATTGCTACTTTCCTATTATGGCTTATTCTCCTAGCAAAATTAGAAATTATCTATTAGTATAAATTAAAGTATCCATAAGAATTGTAGAACATATGAGAGAGTATCTAATACACAGTGTGAGACTTTTTAGAGATTAGAAAATGTAGAGAGATGGTAAGAGACTCAATTTGAGGCTACAAATATATTATAAGGTAGAGAGTGATTATTGTACTCCTTATTTTCATATAGTGAATTGTTTCTTCTCTCTCATTGAGGTAGGCAATCAGCAGAGCCATGTATTTTCTTGTGTTCTTGGTTGTTCCTATTCTTTTATTTTGCTATTGTGGATTGAACCATACGTAGATTTTCGTTTGGCTATCCAAATCAGTTGATCTTAATTTTTAGAGAATTTGTGTCTAAAAATCTCAATAAATGATATCAGAACTGGCAGTTATTGAATATTCATGGCCTGAAAGATCAAAGTTATTACGGCCCCAACCCCAAGGCAAGTGAACCAACTCGAAGAATAGATAGGAAGGCCAAATTAAAGAAAAACTTTAACAAAAGAAGGCTTTATGCTAAAAAAACCTCACAAAATATCCTCCAAAGAATCATTTGCAAAAGGTGAATCCAACCATAGGAAATGATTCCCAAGACTTTAATTAGAAGCAAAAAAGTAAAAGGAATGGGGTTTTAAACAATGGAAAAGCATCGCCAAAAAAAAAAGAGATCCAAAAGAGAAAAGTGAAAATTGCCTCCAACAGACAAACTGCTCGATCGGTCAAAAGATCGATTGATCGGTCTTTTACAACTCGCAGCAATTTTACTTTGTAACAGAGAAACTGATAAGGGCATTTGACAGCTCGATAGACCGAACGATCGATCCATCGAGCGGTCTAGCCTTGAACCACTTTCTCAAAACTTGTTTAAAAAACTCAATTTCCAAACTTCAATCATACTCTCAAACAAGCATCCCAAGATAACCAATTTATATATGTACGACATTATAGGACATGAAATTATCTCCAAACATCACAATCCTGAAAAACCCAACGTTTTAATCAAAGGATTTAAACGAAAACTACTAGTAAAAACCCGAAATAACAACTCAGCGTCCTCACATATATTTAAATCATGAGTACATAATCTTAGGGCTTTACAAAACGGGTGCCAACCAACACAAGTACATCTAATCAATGGCTCTATTTGGGCAAATGTTGCTTATTGTCTTATTAACTTATTTTTGCATATTTTAGCTTAAGCAACATAGAATTTGGTTTATTGGCTTATTTTTGCTTATTTTTATCTTTTTTGAATTTGTTTTATATTTTGATTAAAAAATTTTATTTTTTCGACTCGTCTCAATGTGAGAAGTCTAAAAAATATAATAGTTTAATTAAATGATAAAAAAAAGTTCACTGAAGACGAAAAATCTACAATGTCAAATAAGCTAATAAGTCAAATTCACCCATTCAGGACTAATGTGTCAGAAGAATTACATGTACAATATTCACTTCTCAAAATATCTTTCTACAAAAGAATATAATTATATCAAAATGACCTAAAAACAGTCTCCACGACCAATCTTCTAGTCAATCACTTTCTTTTCATTATTACCTGAAATTGGTTAAACAATACGAGACGAGACTCGTAAAAAATAGATTAAAGATGAACATAAGATATGGTAGTTAATTATATAAACAAATGTAAATAATTGTTTACAATGAGTGACTAACTCAAATTTATAAAATTAGTACAAAGAGCATTTATGCCTTAATACCAAGGCTTTCAAAAAATACTACTAGAAATATTTATTTTTCTAAATGTTTAAAACTATTCAAATTAAATTATTAAAAAATTTGAAAATTTTAAATTATAGAATTTGTTTAATTTATGATTTATAGACGACACGATATGGTTTAAAATATAAATGTATTACTATACATTTTATAGATAAGGACTAAAAATTAAATAAAAAAATAATTCTTTTTAAACCTATAGAACTTTTATATACTTAGTCACCATATGCTTAGGGTTTCAATAAAAAAGGAATTGAATTACATAAGATGGTAAACTCACATCTAGTTTTATATGATACTTGGAGGAATTCTCTTATTTCATATTTATGCAAATGTGACTTACACTATGAATAATATGGTGTACGTCAATATAAAACTTGACTATATCAACTTTATACAGTGAACAATATATAAATTTATATTAAGTCAAATGTGGTATAACAAATATTACATATCATATAAAACTTTAAATTTACTTACATAATCTCAAATATTCTTTAGCCAAGAAATAACATTTTACTTATAAATGAAAAGGATAGGGGTAATTTGAGAAATTGATTTCTTATTCATCGCTCCATTTGTTATGTTTTAAGTCTGTTAGGAATTTTTAATCCTGATCTAATTCATTTTTATTTTGGAAAATTAGTGACAATTTGTTATATAAATTATTTATATTTTATTCATTGATATTTTGACACTTGTTCTTTTGGAGTTGTGGTTTAATATTGTAGCGCAGCGAAAAAGGAGTAGAAAACATCAAAAAACTACAAGCAGTGTCAGATCGCTCGGCAGACCGATTGAGCAGTCAAATTTAGCTCTCGGTATCTCAAAAGTCTGCAAAAATTATAGAGAATAAGATTTGACCGATCGAGTGGTTAAAAGATAGATCGAGCAGTTCGTACGCGCAACAGCTTTTAAGTGCAGTAGCAGCTAGAGTTTTGACAGGAAGCTATAAATAGAACAGTTAGGATTTTATATTTGGTGCCTCATTATTATATTTATAATCTCTAACTGCAAGAAGGCTCCCTACATTATTCTACATACTCGTACGCTAGCCTACAACTTGATAAGCCTTTAGCTTTCGCGCAGTCTAGTCTATTATCAAAGATACAAACCTTCAACGATCTGTTCGTGCTCGTGAAGTCGCTTGAGTGAATTCTCAAGTGTTCGAAATCCGATGGTAAGTTCCAGCGACAGTTTAGCATGAAATTGGTGTACGTGATTCGATAAGGATGGACTTACTACCATAAGTTGTGGGATCAACGTCGGAGTTGTAAGATTTCTTGTAACCAATATTTCTTATAGTGTTTGATTTTTCTAAACCTGGAGTGGTCTCGTGATTTTTACCCGATTTGAAATTTTTCGCGTAAAAATCATCGTCTCATGTGTGATTGTGGTTGCTTTACTTTTATTTCTTATTTACGTGCTTATTTAATTATTTGCGGCATTTGACTTCATTAAGATAAATCAATTAATGCAAATCAATCTTTTAAACGAGGTTTTTCAAAGTCTAGTAAGAAGAGAATTGAATCGTAAAGGAGAGAATTAAGAAGATGTCATATCTTATCCAACATTTAAAGTGAATTTGTTAAACACATTTATCCAATGCAATATACCTTTGAAGTGACAAATATAACAATGAATAAGAAATGACTTTTTTAAATGTACCATATTTTTATCCAACTTCAACATTATTTAAGTAAATTTAAAGTCTTACCTCACCAATAATATTTAAGGTAAATTATACTGACCTCTCCTGAGATTTCTAACAAAAACAGAAACATCCCATGTAGTTTCAAAAATATCACTAACCTCACCTCAGATTTAATTTTTAAATCAAATAAACCTAACCGTAACGGAAACCACCATCACCACCTCAAAACCACCCTCAAAACCACCCCACACCCCAAAACCACCGCCCCAAACCCACACCACCACCGAC
>JAOTRH010000024.1:9192611-9210904 GCA_034768845.1 Heliamphora exappendiculata | reverse complement strand
TAAATAATTAACTAGTCAATTAATAATAATATATTATAAACTTATAATAATATCCACTATAATATTATATTTAATAAAGTTATATTTATATAATATAATAAAGTAGTAACTCATTTATAGTTTAACTTAAAAACTTATGATTATAATTTTAATAAATTAGTTTATAATATATAAACTAATAGACTTTAAGTTAATATATTAACTACTAGTAATAAAGTAGTAAACTAATATTATATTATAAATTTATAAAATAAATAATTATAAAAGTAATAAAAATACAAATTAAACAAAAAAAACAAGGCATCGCCGAAGCCCGCCTAGGGCTCGCCCAAAAGCCCGGGCCCGAGGCCCGAGTCCGTAGCCTGAGCCCTTTACCCCTAGGGCCTAGGCTAACCCTCCCAAAAAAAACCCAACCCAACCCGGCCCAGAAATTTAGCTAAAGCCCGGCCGGCCCGGGTCGGGCTTGGCCCGCCCGAACCACGGCCAAGCCATGCCAAAATTACACACCCTGCGTTGCAAAATCCTTATTGGTCTAGTTATTGCCTTGATACAACATGTGGCACCACCTAGCACACCTAGGAATGAGATGGCGATGACATGTCAATGTCACGCCGTGTAGTTGGATATATGTACCTACACTAGATTATGGTGAGAACACATCGTTGGAAATAGCGTTTCGATATGCACAAAGGAACAGATCCTAATAACTATTTGAAGGTATTGGCGTGGAGGCATTGCTTTTATAGTTAGTGCTTTTTAGAGAAGGCAGAGGTTATGTCATCTTGGAAATCTTTGAAACATGTAAACAAATAAGTCAGCTAGTTGTTTTGCTGGTTACTTATATACAAGAATGAAAAAAAATTGCAAGGTAAAGCCAACAAGTCAAAATAAAGCATCAATTTCCTTGTAAACAACACTTCACCGCTTTGATGATGTCACCGTTGTCTATTTCTAGAACTTGACAATGAGATGGAGTTTGTCTCACTTTAGGGATTGTCGATGTAATTCTGGAGAATTTTAGGGGTAACTGTAATTCATAATTTTTATTTTCAAGTGATTCCACCATACAACATTCAACTTGATATATCTGTTTTCCCGATGAGTTTTATACAATACACGAGAATGTTTTTTTTACCGTGCCATCTGTTTGAGTCTTTCTTTTATGTATTAAAGGTATTTTTGTCATTGTGCCGTACATTCATTTAATATAAATAGATGTCAAGGTGAGAAGACGATAATGTTCCTAAACTCTAATTTCTTCTCCTTATCTTCTCTTCTCTTTCTCTAAAAACCTAAAAGTTAATTTCTTTACACTTTAACTCTGTCTTTACTGCTTTTATCTCTAACTTGAGAAACACATTTTGATTTGTCTTCACTTGCTCATTAGACTGTGTGCAAATTTTGGCAGGTTCCATGCGAAAGAGTATCCAGTATATGATAAGGAAGTTTTCCCTTACAATACGGGCTACTGCCAAATCGGTATGATTGCTAGATTATGTCGCCCTTTTAACTTAATTAGAAACTTCTTGTCATTCCACCCTAGTTGCCTTACATTTTCGATTCGGTAATTTCAGAATGTTTGAATTGCTAATAGGCGCTGATTGGTAATTTGCTTAAAAGCTAGTTTTTTTGCCTTCTTATTTTTTAAGCAAAAAAGCTTCTTTGGATTGAAAATAGGTCATTTGGTAAATTAGCTTTTAAGCTAACTTTTTTAATTTGGTTGACCGAGTAAATTAGCTTCTTTGCTTTTTGTTCAAATTAAACGGTGTTGCACTTTTATATGTTTAATTATAACGGTTATAGATAGGTGTGGGTAACTGGGTATCTATAGATATCTACGCCATGTGGCACCTTAGGGTCCACAATCACCTATAAGTTACCCGACCTCCTCAGTGCTTGCATTTGGCCAAGTAGCCTCCATGGTTCATCTCTACACTTGCCTACAAGGTATCACACTACCTCCAATGCTAACGCCTGCAAGGTATCACACTACCTCCAATACTAGCATGGTATATTAGGTTGGGAGCTGGGCATGGGCATCTCTATTCGGGACCAAAAGAGACATGTGCTTAGAGGCTAAGTAAAAGGTTCGTCAATAGAGTAGCCTCCAAGGCAACTTCATGCTAGAGGACTGACGAGATTTAGAACAAATAGAACAAAAGGGATCCAAATAAAAGAATTAAAAGAAAAGAAAGGTCACACTCAAAAGAAAAGAAAATTCTTGATCTCAATGTCAAGGTTAAATTCTTTCAATCAATATCATCATTTGTTCTAATCTATTACTTATTAGCCTATTTATAAGCATTCAAGAAAATCCTAATTTAATGCTACTAAAAATAAAATATCACTATTTTAAAAAATCATAATTAAAACTACTAAAAATAAAATATTACAACCCAAAAAAATCCTAATTAAAGCTATTAAAAATAAAGATTATAAATCAGAAAATTCTAAAGGAAGTTACCAAGTTTAAAAGATAATAAAATCAAAATATAAAATGTTACTAAAATTACTAAATTTTTAAATCTTGAAATATCTTCATCCAATACCTTTTCATTCCCCATCACAACTTCACTTGACCGACCATAAAGAGAGAGCGAGGACCAAGGCATCTAGAATCTAGGAGTTCGTATCATAACTACCGATCGACCAGGCAATGCTCATCTAACATTTGGGTGGTCATAATATCGTAATATACCTACTCAAGTAACATCTATAGTAGTATGATACTCCTCCCCATATATCATACGACCATCTGCAATTTCATATTACAAATCCCAAGGTCTAGAATCATATCTGCAAGCCAATAAGGAGAAGACACTAGTCCTCGGTGATCTTGTTCGGCAACGCCTATTAAGGGAGGCAACTCTAGCCTTCCAACGATGATCTCAATACAACATAAGTTCTCCTATCTCCTATCCTCTCTCTCTTTTTAAGGATGCCCTGGGCTCTCGCTGTCTCCACCTCCGGTAGTCTCTTGATTACTATGGTACACTCTATCTTTCCAGACTTTACTATTCAGTTTCATCCTAAATACCTACACTTACAATAGTAAATAAGCTATTAATTAGGGGTATTATTATCTTTTAAAATGTGGTTAGAGTTTGAATAGAGTATCATAAGAATTAGTGTCTTGATTTGACTTTTTGACTTTTTTTTTGTTTGTTTGCCAAATGGGCTATATTAGCCTTTTAGCTTCTAGTGCAACTTTAATGATGCAATTCCAAGTCCATGATGCTAGGAAATAATATATCATGGCGAGGTCGAACCACGTAAATTGGTATATTCCAAAGCATGTATCGAATGATAAAAATATATAAAATAATTTGAATACAAAACTTGATTGGATTTCACGAATTTAGATGAATACAAATAAGAAGGTACTAAGGCATAAGGATACGCCACCAATGTTTCCAATTTATTATAATGTTGATCCAATTTGTATAACTTAATTGAAAACTACACAAAAGGTGTTTCAATCGGAAAATAAAAATTGTTATTTCATAAAAATATTATTGGGAAGATAGATTAATTTGATTGGTGGGTTTTAACAATGAAAATCAAGTTATTTAATTCACAGGGAATCCAAAGATTTTATTGTGCCTAAAGACGACAATAAAACAAAAGATTTTACAAAACAAAAACTTTTTTGTCCAGTAAATAATTAAACCAATTAATCAAACTAACCTTGCATAAAAACCATACTTGAATCAATCAAATAGATGCAATGAATTCATTGGGGCTCCTCCTTACCCTTAGCAAAGAAGTTTAGAAACCCGTGAAGCAAAAGAAGAACTAGGGTTTCTAGAGAAAATGAGGAAATAGAATAATTGTAGAAGATAGTTACAATAAAAGCTACCTAGTATATATATATATTAGGAAATTACCTAAAACTCTCCTACTTCTAAAAAATGTCCCATATTACTAAAACACTATTATTTTGTGAAAATAGTTCAAAATTAGGAATTTCAAATTCGAGCCTAAATCACAAGGACTATAACACTCCAAATACTAAGATAATGGACTTAGTGCTAGCCCAAGCTGGGCCCATGTCCTTAGTTAAATTTTGGGTTTTCCAATTCTTTTTCAAGCCATATTCACATGCTAGAGTCAAATACTTTTCAATTGCGCTCCAAACTCCCAAATATCACCTTAATTGCAAATTTAATTCATGCAATGGGAAAACTAAGTTTTAGCACCAAATTAATTGTACTTGCAGAAATTAGTATCAAAAGGATACAATAATGCCTAGAAGAATATTTCACAGAAGGAAATCAACATACAGAAGACAAAATGATATATTTGCTAACTAGCATGGACACATCTATAGAACAAAGAGCATCTTGTATGTAACCCATGTAGCCCCATTGGAGGTACGTCTGGCATTGAAAAAACAATAAAAACCTAAAGCTGAGTTCGAGGTGAAAACTGTTTTTTTCCTGTGAAATGGCATCACAATCTAGAGTTCCTAGTACATGAGGATGCTTGTTAATATAGAAACAGTAGAGATATATGTATAAGAAATATAATAGAACATCAATACATTACATAATACAATTATTCGATTGACATTTGTCTAGCTTCATCTTCTACATTATGTAATTGTTAATGTAAAAATTTAGAAAATGAATGAAGTTCAAGTTATTTTACATCTTTCATGAGTGTCCTTATAGTTGGATGTTCATATGTTGTGCCTTTTCCATGTGCTCAATATTAGAAAGATCTGTTGTGTTTGTTACCCATAATGTGTCATGTGATGTCTGTACGTATCTGTATTTTCCTTGAATTTTCTGTTGTCAATTTCTCTTATTTTCTGTTTATTCTTTCCTCCATTCTAATCACCCAGTTTAATTGGTCAAATGGAAACATTGGTTCAGTGCCTTTTGAAATATGAAAAGAACTGTGAAGATTGTTTCCATTTTATTTGTGTTACCTTCGTATACTAAATTGCTTGGAATCTTTGTTCTTCAGGATCTAATGTGGTATATGATGACTCAATGAATTTGCGAAACATTCTCTGGCTGGCTCCGTTGCCAAGTAGTTACACCAACGCTTGGTTGGCACCTGGTACCTCGCCTGACCTTTAACTGAGTGGTATCTCACTGCTACGTAAGCTGCAATGGTTTTCCAGTTCTCATATAGACGATTATTTGGTGTCCGCATTAAAGAGTAAAGGCTAAACCTTCATCTATGTGTTGTTTCCATTTTCTTTTGTGAATTTGCTCTATTAGAGGGGCTTCCATCTGATGTTCAACCTTATCGAAGCTAAAATCATGCCGATGCCCCATGGGCATACAAGTGCATGTATCTGATGTCCTCTGGCTGGGCTTCATAGATATGATCCACCCGATGTTAGAATTATGTTGGAATTAAATCTTTTAACGTTCCATTTTTGTTATTGCGTGGACCTTTTATGGCAGATATTGGTGCATCGACTCCCTTCTATATTTTTTGAGAAAAAAGAATTGAAGTTCATAGATATATATGTGTGTGTGTGCGTGCGTGCGTATGTATGGCAAAATTACTGTGTTATCCCGTCAGGGTAGTGCAGCGGTGGATGTCATTGGAATCAACCGTAAACTTGGGGGTTTTATGGTTGACTCTCGCTGAAAGCACTCTGACTTAATCAACACTAGTGAACCAATGGTTTGCAGGTAATTGCAGGTATTCAGAAGTTTATTTCTCAGAGTAGGTCTCAAGAGCCCTGCCTTGAGGGGTTTCTCTGGTAACACACCCCAAAAAATGAAAGAATAACTGTGTTGCTTGGACACTGCATTAGACAACATTTCATTGAAAACTTACGATTTCCAAGAGCACTTTATGATCCTTCAAATCGGCTTGCATAATACTGCTTTCATTCCCCACGCCTCCTTTGGCCTAACCTTCTATCATTTGTGGAACATGATTTGTCAGTACATCCAGGAGAAAAACATTGGACGTTTTACTTTGAGTTTTCACATCTGTAGTCCAAAACATGTAGGGAGGAAATGTATCTTGGACGATGGACACTTTTCAAGTAAATTTTTTTTCTTTGTTGGAAGGTAAATAAGTGCATCCAGATGTTGGAATAAGCAGTGTATGGGGTGATTAATTTGTACAGATATCTACTATTGTTTGATTATCTCATTTAGGTTTTCTTCTTTTTAGCATTGTTCTTACCCTGAAATTAGAGAGAAGCACAGAGGAAGGATATGAATAGAAAAGAATTGATGAGAACTGAAGCCTTATTCCTCTGGACAGAGAATTTCCTGCTTAAATGTTCATATCTTGTAAGCTTGTGTCTTCCATTGTGATTGAAATTAACTGGAACTCCATGTCTTTGGTTTTTTGAGTTTTTTTTTTCCTTCTTTTTTTGGATCACTGGAGCAATATCAAAATTCAAGTATCATGGACCTTAAATACAATCTTTTGCTTTAACTTATAACTACTTGGAGATCATTACTTCTTTTATTGTGATATTTGACTTTGTTTTGGTCTTCTTATTGACAGGAGTTCTGGTGGTCTTGGATGCACATCCAGAAGGCATCATATATAGAGATCTCATACCTGAATACGTAAATTATGCAAGGACCATATATGAAGGTTTCGATTTTCTTTCCAATAACCCAGTTTGAGCAACCAAATCAATCTATCCATTATTATAGCGAAATTTGGAAACATACAATCATGCAAGTACACGCTGTTAATGCACAGATGATTTCGGGAATGTTGTAGCTGATGTCAACTGCCTGAATATAGGAGGTGCAGTGCCTGATTATCAAATTTTCATCTGTTAACAACCTTTGAAAGGTAGGCAACAGTATGTTCTCTAGTGGTATGTCAGATTCAGTTCTATTTTGCAAAACTGATAATGATTCTTCTCCAGAACTTATAATGTCCTAATTACTTATCATCATTTTGACAATCATTCTTTTGTTGTCAGTGTTTATTGCTAATATCAAGAGGTCCGAGCTTTCAATTTCATAGATGTATGAGATTATTGATCCCATTATTCCATCACCGAAGGATGGCAGGACAGACACATGGTATGCAGTCTCTCTCTAACTAGTGAGAATGTTACCTCTTACACGCATGACTTCTGCCATCCACACTGAACAGAGTTTTCCGAAAAAAACTTGCTATTGGAGGAAGACCTCGTAGGGATAAGAGAAATATGGCTAAGGAGAGCGAAAAGAGGATCTTTCGTGTATAATCTTGCATAATCTCAAATGTTATTAGTTCCAATATTTTATTGCACTCAACGAAAGGTGGAGCAAAAGAACCGCTAATGGCACCGGAGACTCAGAAATTATGCCTAGAGGTGAAAATGCGACCAGTCTTGATTCATTTAGGATGATGCCAGTCTTGTTTGGAGATTTCTACTGTATGCTTCCATTCATTTGAAGAATTTCATGCAACCAAGCTTTTATCATTATTGTCGTCAATAAAAGTTTTCTAAAGATTGTATTATTGGAGATTTTTCCCCTCATTTGAATCTCCTACTTCATGAGCAGCCAGCATCACAGGTACCCACATGAGTTGATAGCTTTCTTTGTTTTTTTTTCTTTTCATCCTTTCTTTTATAAAATATAGATTAAAGAGTCTTGTCACTAACAAGTATTTGCATTCATGGTTTGGTATGCACACATTCAATTTATGCATCCTTCAACAGAGCATCGCACTGTGTAGTTTTCGTCATCAAATTACAAATGCTGAACATATTGTTGTACTTGAGAAGCCTGTTAAGGGCTTGTTTGGTTGGCTAGGACCAGGATTTGTATTTGCATGCCATTACATATACAACTCTTCCATGTTTTGTCCTGTGAAGTTACATCTTAGTGTCTACACAGTAAATACGAGTGTCAAAGTTAAGAGTTAAAGAGACTATATATTCCCCTTTTTTTGGTCCTGAATCTTGATTTTGAGTTCAGTCAGCTCGAAAATGGTTGAAGAGAGATTTTAGAAGTGATTAACAACTTGGCAATTTGTGAAACAGTTGTTTTGTTTTTGAGTTTTTACGATATGAGTGCAACATTGTGGGGGTGCAATTTTTTTATATTTAAGATATCCAGATTCCTATCTGATGTGCCTTATGTTTTCGGAAGGTAGGACTTTCCCCTTCTAAGGTGACCCCATTTGCCTGAGCCCTAATCGAGGGATGCCAATATTGTTTTGGCCCGGCCTTGTCTCTTCTCTCTTAAAGGCTGTTCCTATTCATATTCAAATCTGTTAGCTTCTATCTTCCACTCTCTATCTTTGATTATCAAGGTTCTCAAGTTTCAATCCAGATGTACTGGATTGTATTTGACTCTCGTGATAATAACTATATGGGTAAATTGCTTAACGATTTATTCAAAAGAAGTCGTGTCCATGTGGTTCTCTTATCTTGCATAGAACCAGTGTTGTACTACTTGGGTTCTGATCTTTTTCCATTCCACTACTCTTTTTTATATATATCTTAGGGTGTTTTAGTCAGTTTACGCTCATCGGTTGATTTTTAGCGGATCAATTTTATCATTCACGAGTGGGGCTCAATTAAATCGAGACAAAAGCGTCGTATGAATTAGCCTTAACTAGTTTTTAGCGTTTAAAAAAAATCAAAATTGAAATCTTAGAAAGAACAAACCTCTAAATTGGGGTTGTGGAGGTGCAATGTTTACATGTTACAAAAGCAATTCCATAAAGCTTTATTTATTTTTTGGATCCGGAGTAATGCCTTATTTGATACATCTGAATGTGTAACAGCTCCACGGGGGGAGGGGGGATTCATTACAGCTTAGCTGACATTTTTAGGTCATTGAGTTTAAATTTTTGTTTTGACTTTTTAAAAAAGGTGGTGTTTTTTTTTTTTTTGTAGATTGTCTCAATGAAATGAAATGAAATGAAAAGGTAAAAAGCCGTGACCAAAAGACAATTTTTTTTATGAAATTCAAAATAAGTAGAAATGGTTCTTTAATTTAATTTATTTTATTTTTGTTCTTTTTGAATTATTTTAGTTTAGCTAAAAAAGTATTTTTTGACTTATTTCAATGAGTATAATCTGAAAAGTAATTTGATTAAATAATAAAAAAATATATCAAATACAAAAAATAAGTGAAATAAAACGAAACAGAAATAAGTAACTATCCCAAATAAAAAGTCTCGTCGTTTTGTAGAATTGGAGCTTTTAGTGTCAAGAGAGGACCTACTTAAATTAATGTACCACATTAATATATTAAATAACGTGGCAAAATTATAATTATTGAATTTTATTGAAATTTTTGTGAAACTCTTTATATTAATATTTGTGATTGTGTCATATTATTTGATACAATAACTTAGTTATCATAGAGGGTGTTTGGAAATGCTACTACTAGTAGTTTATAAATTGTAACTTGTGAGTATTTGGTAAAAATTATAACTTGTAACTGAAATAGAAGAAAAAGTAGTTAAAAATTGTAGTAAAAATTGTTAATATTTGAAATAAATTATAGTTTATAAGTAAAAGTAGTAGTAAAAGCAAAAAGTAGTAACAGAAAACTAAAAACAAAAGTTAAAAATTTTGCCAAACACAATAATATTATTGTCTTTCTACATATTTAATACTCATGTGGACGTAAAGACGATATCCTATATCCTATAAAACAATGTAGTTTTGATATAATAAATATTTTTATTTCATGAAGGTAATTGAGATAATCGTTATCCGTAGCTCTGAAGTCTCCTAAGCATTACTATTGATATGGATACATTTTTTAGGATAAAAATAACTAATCACAATAGAACATAAATGATCAAGCTGAGTAATTAGGTACATCACCCGATAATATGGCTTAAAGTCATCTTTCTTAAATTATGCTTAGAATGATATCAAGAATCACGCTTATAATTATCTTAATTGGCTAAAATTAAGAGAGAATCATTTAAAATATCAGTCTTATCTTTTCATATATAAATAAATTATTTATAAAATTCATTTATAAGGGAGTATAGACCGAAAACTTGTACTCATATTCTTTCGATAATTATATTTTAAATAAATTATACTAATTTTATCTGAAATTTCGATCAAATACAATCAACCCCATACGTTTAAAAAAATTGCATCTTTCTCCCTTATCATTTTAAGAAAATTGCATCTTTCTCCCTTATCATTTGAAATTTTATTATATACTCACCCACACCATTAGGTTTCGTCTAATAGAGAATGATGTCATCAATTAGATAGAATTTGATTCCAAATTGCCCCTATAACCCCTATAGCATTCCAGCATTCAGGCTTGTACTCTATTTATTAATGTCATATTTGATTTTGAATTTAAAGTAGTCTTTTTATTTTTTTTCTTAAATTTCAAAAAATATAGTAACTTGAAAATAAAACTTTGTCTATACACTAACAGTTTAGAATTATTTCTTAATTAAATAAATAAAAAGTACTTTTTAATTAAATAATTTTTCTGAAAAGTACAAATTTTCTTTCCTTCCAAAAAAAATTATTCCCTTCCACTTCTTTTGATCTTCATTGACATTTTTCCCTTTAATTGAATTCAACTTTAATATGATAATTATTATTATTCTAATAATTTTATGTTTATTATTATTATTATTATTATTATTATTATTATTTTATAAAAAAAATACAAAAAAAATCATCATACATACTTTTTTGGAATGCCCAAATGGCAAGAATAATTTGGTCTTTTTACTGATAATCACTGTGATGGCAAAAAAACATCACATTGTTTAATTAAAAAATTAGGGATAATTTAGTTTTTGACTCATCTTGTTTACAGTGTTAAATTGTAAGGGAAGAATATATAATTTTTTTAAATGTGTGAAATTGACTGTATTTGACATAAATCTAAAAAAAAGTCAATGTAATTTACTCTTATATATTTTTTTTAAAGAATTATATTCTAACTTAAGCATTGGAGAGGCATTGACCAATATCATTCGGTGCTCTCAAATACTTTTTTTGCAGGTATTCAACGGCCAAAAATAATAAAAAACCACCATCACAAGATCTCGCGTGTAGAGCAATCAATCTTCAACTAATTGTTATAGAAAAATGCATCAACAACTACAATTATCATAGTGAAATTTGGCTAAAAAATTATTAGGTCATCAAGAAATATTATTGAATATTATTTATATAGTAATTCTACTTATAATATAGTGCATAATATTTTGAGTAGAATAATATTAATTTATTAATTTTAGTTAGTTGGGAAATAAAAAATAATTTATTTAATATAAATATGATTGAATTTTTAAAATTATTAAAAACACCACATAACAATATCTAATAGCTTTAAAGTACTTAATAATTTTCTAACTTGGAAACTTGGATTGTTTTGGCATTTGGGGACCATTCACATGGCTCGTATTCATTAGTTTAATGAAAAGTAATGGCATGTCAATTAATAGAATTTTAAAAGATGCAATAAGTATTGCTTGAAATTGAAATAAAATAATATTGGTATTTAATTAATGTGATCAACAAGAATTAATTATTGAGGATAAACACGTCGCTAAAATAGTAGTCATAAACGCAAAATTCTCAATCAACAAGGATAAATGACTCGCTTGGTAATTTAGTTTTAAGTTAATTTTTTGTTTTGTTTAAAATCTTTTTAAATTAAATAAATAAAAAATTTATTTGATGAATTTTAAAAGTGATTTTAAACCAAAAGGTAATAAACTAAAAAGCTTGGCTTAAAGTGAATTTAAGCCAAAATAGTTTTATGTCAAAAAAGTTGTTATAATGTTTTAAAATTTATTTTTACAAAATTCTATATTTAATTTATTTTCACATAATTTTAAAAATATAAATTTTATAAAATATAAATTTTTATAATAAAAGTTATGATATTTTTAAAGAATATATAAAATTATTTTATATAAACAAAAAACAAAAAAACTAAAAGGCTAAAAACCTTTGGATTCTCAAACAAAGTTTTTTTAATTTTTTTTAATTTTAAGTCAAAAAATAAAAAAATAAAAAAATTTTAAACTCATTGCCAAACAAGGCCAAAATTTAATACAAATTTACGTCCATCCGTAAAAAACACATTTATGTGATTTTCGTAGTAAACTAATAACTACTTTTTAGAAAAAGGGTATGATGAAATATATTATTATAGTCAGTCTCCTCCTATATATAATACCTTGCTCATGTATTATTTATATTACTAAATTTTAGCACAAAATATTTTGAGTAAAATAATATTAATTTATTTTTGTTAACTAGATGAAGTATAAAATATAATTTACTTAATGTAAATTGATTTTTTTTAATTATTAAAAATACTACATGGACAATGATTTCGTTTGACAATATGATTTTAAGTTTAATTTTTTGTTTAAAATTGTTTTAAGCAAAATAGGTAAAAAGTTTATTTGGTGAATTTTAGGGGTGATTTTAAGCTAAAAGGCAAAAATACTTGGCTTAAAATTATTATATTTTTTTAAAAAAATTAAAATAATTTTATATTCAATATGAATCTTGTTTAATAAATTTTGTTGAGTAAATTTTAAAAATATAATCAATACTAATATATAAAAGGAGAGCGCATATTTAATGTGATAAAGCTGTGTGAATATTTTGGATACCCAAAAATGCCCCTAGTTAGTTTTTTAATACCAAACAATTTCAATTTGGTTTTATCCATTAAACTTTTCTTCTATTATCTAATTTAAAAATTCTAATTGTCCATAACTTTAAAATTAAATTATCTTATTATTTTTTAATTACTTTTTAAAATACACACTTACCATGTATGTGTCCATTGTTAATTTATATATATATATATAGAATATGTATAATAAAAGTCATAATATCTCCAAAAAAATAAAATAGAAATTATATAAAAAAGCTAAAAAACTATTAAAAAAATAATTTTTAAAATTTTAAATAAAAAAATAAAAAATCCCACCTAAAACCGACTGCCAAGCCCAATATCTAATTCTTTAAAAATACTTAAATAATTTTCCAACCCATATGCGAAACCTGTATTGTTTTGGGGGCCACTAGCATGCGGTGGATCACTCACGTGGTGGGAGCCTCCCTTCGGTCCCACAAGTTGGGGTTCTTTTAATATAATAAATATAATTTTAAATTTAATTTATGAATTAAGAATTCTTAAATTTTATTTCTAATCTCCGTAAAAATGTGTTTAAAAAATACATTTGCTAAACACGCTTTAAGCTTAATTTTTATATAAATTGAAGAATAAAAAATAACAATATAAAAACATGTTTACCAAATAAGTTTTCTGATTTAATACATAAAATATTTTTAGCAAACACGTACTCAATTGTTTTAAATAAAGTATTTTTGTTAAACATACTTTTAGAGTATTTATTTTTTTTATTTAAATAAAAATGTTATTAGTACTTGTGATTTCTTTATGGATGAATATTAGTACGTGGTCGTTTCATATTTTTAACAAGTATGATCTCAAAGAGTTAAATTTTGTATATATATTTTATTTAATTTTTAAATATTTTTTTATAATCAGATCCATTTATTACGTAAAATTTAATAAGTTTGTTATTTATATAAAAATTTAAATTGACCTGATATCTGTAACTAAGTGATCGCATAATATTATTTTATAAATAATATAAATAAAAATTATATATTTTTTTTAAAATTTTTTAAACAAATGTTATTCAATTACTTAATTATAGTTGTCAAATCAATTTAATTTTTTTTACAAATAAAAAATTCGACGAGTTCTACGTAATAAATAGAGTCAACTATAAAAATATATTCAAAAACTAAAAAAACACATTTTCACGTAAATATGTCTTTTATTGGGACTTTTTTCAGAATAAATACAATTTCGTGTCTCTGGCTCTTTTCCATTGGGGCTTTCAAAGAAAATATTTATACCAAAAACGTTTTTCATATAAATATGTAAACACGTTGCTAATAACGTTTTCAAGATAAACATATTTTTGTAAAAAAAAAAACGTGTTTAGTAAATATATTTTTAAATTAATATTTTATTTTAATAAATTGGCATTAAAAATATATTTTGTAAAGAAAGTGTGTTTAGTAAACATATTTTACGTAAATTGAGAATAAAATTTAAAATTTTCTTTTACATTAATTAAGTTTAAAATCTTGGGTATTAGGATAAAAGAGCCTACAATTGGGCTGTGTTTAGAAAAATTAGAATTTTTTTAATGACTTTTATGCAAAATGTTACAAATATTTATGAGCTTACATGATATTTAAGGATAAAATATTAAAATTTTTAAAATTCAATCTACTATGTACATCCACCTTGTCTTTTCTTTTCTCCATTTTGTCCATAATTACCACCACTACCCTTTCTCATTGCCGCACTTTCCCATATACCAACTACCACCATCCAACCCTTTTTCACCATCTCTCGCACCGCTATGAAAATTAAGCCTTCGTTTGAGTTAACTTTTTTTTTTTTAATTTTTTAGTTTAAAAACAAAAAAAAATTAATTAATTTAACTGATTAGGCTTTTTCTCATTTTTTTCTCACTTTTTTTATATAATTTAATATCTACCTTTTTATAAAAAAAAATTAAAAATTTAAAAATTACTAAAAAAAAAAGTAGTTCAGACAAAGGCTAAATTCCATGATATATGTTCAAAGAAAGTTTGTTCAAATAAGAAAAAATGTGTGTACTTACTATTTAGCCCTTGTATAAAAGTGTCAAAAAAAGGTTTTACTCTAAAGGGATTTAATTTTAAAAAAAGAAAAAAAAAGTTAAAAGCATTTGAAATAATGTGTTTTGAGTAGTTTTTTATTTTTTATTTTTTTATAAAAACGTATGTTTTGTTTTTATTTTTTAATTTTAAGTTGTAGTACTTGTGATATTGTCACAGTAATTTTTATTATTAATAATAGAATTAATTTTTTAATTAAAAGTATTTTAATCAATTTATTTGAAAAATTAATGCATTTGATATGTGTGTGTGTGTGATTTTTTAAAAAATAAATAAATAAATCAGTAAACTTTTTAAAGATATCAAACACTCAAAAAAACAAAAACTGATTTTTTGAAAAAAAAATCTCAGCCCTTAGAATAATATCCTAAACGGCTAAACCCCTTCCTGAAATCCAGAGTTGGTCCGACAAACGAACGGCTACGATGGCACTACTAATTGACCTTTTCAGTTGTAACTCAAAAACAAACAGCCCCCACCGATCAAAATCATTTCGAATCACACCCCCCGGCGAGCCTTCACAGATCATCACTCCAAATCCTCCCCAATTTCAAAATCCCCCTTCGTTCCCACTTCGAAACCAGCGAACGCACACACATTCATACGAATCACACACATATATACACACTCATCTGTGTATATAAATTTGTATAAATATACATAATCGAGAGAGAGAGAGAGAGAGGGAATTTTATAAAAAAATCTCAAGATAAAATCGCAGATGTATAATCCTCGTCACCGAGTGGCGGAGGAAGTCGAGACTCCAGAGTCGGAGCTCAGCAACAAGCAGAAGAAAGAGATCGCCAAATGGTTCCTCCTCAATTCCCCCGCCGGCGAAATTCAATACGTCGCCAAAGGTATTACATTATCCCTGCATTGTAACTTTTCGTTTCTATTGATCGCCATTCTCTCTCTAGAAAACTCTCTGTTCTGGATTTTCGTTTTCATTCATGTCTCGTCAATTTATTGGCTTTTTTTTTTTGCAGACGTTAGATCGGTATTGGATGACGACAATGTGTACAACGCGGCGGCTTCAGAGGCATTTCCTCTGTACAATAAGTCTCACTTGTTATGCCTCAAAATGCCAGGCAAGAGCGAAGATGTAAGTCTTTATTATCCATTTCTTTGTAGGTGCACCTATTTTTGAGCTCTGATTCGTAGGTTTTCTTTGTAACTTTAGTATTTTCTAACTTAGATTTTCATGGAGATTACATGTTTTTGTTCGGATTTAATCAATCCCCAAACGCAACGGAATCAAATATATTCACGCACAAATAATCTTAGAAATAAATTACAAAGAGAACTTACGCAGTTTGGCTACACTGACATATGTCCCATAAGCAAGAGAGAAATTTACTACGCTATAAGTGAAAAAGTACAATTTAATCAATCCCCAAACGCAACGGAATCAAATATATTCATGCACAAATCAAATATATTTACGCAGTTCGGCTACACTGACATATGTCCATAAGCAAGAGAAAAATTTACTACGCTATAAGTGAAAGAGTACAATTTAATCAATCCCCGAACGCAACGGAATCAAATATATTCACGCACAAATAATCATCATATAAATAAATTACAAAAATAATTTACGCAGTTCGGCGTACACTTGCATATGTCCATAAACAAGGGAGAGAAAATTTTACTATGTAAATGAAAGAGTGCAACCCACACTTTTTTCTCTACTAGCAAGCCTCTCTGTTTTTCACACTTAACCCTATAAGTAGAACTCCTGCAAGTATCCTTTGTAGGTACACCGGAGGAGGCCTAACCCATATAATTTGTAAATCTCATACAAATTGGATTCCTATTGTGCTCGTCTCTCCACCCCACCCCAAATTTATATAGATCAAAATATAATTATGTGGCCTCAATAGAATACAAGACACGCCCAATTGTATAGAAATGTAATTCAGTATTTTCTGTGAAACATAGTAACTTCTCTTTTGTTGAAGGATATATATATATATAAAGCAAACTCACGGAATTTGAAGCCGCATCACAATTTTTCTACTTCTAAGATTATCATTTTAACTACAACAACCTTAATTAGTTAAAGGGATAAAGTTATAAATTTATTATTTAATAACTGCTTTTCAATTTTCTAAATTTTTAAAAATAATTACAAACATGTGTGTGCCACATTTCTAGCATATATAAAGCAAACCCATAGAATTGAAGCCCTGTCACATTTTTTTAATTTTAAAATTATACTTTTAACTGCCATATCCTTAAATTACTACCGCATTTAGAGTCTGTTCCAGATGAGTTGTGTTTGGTTTTGCAGAAAATAGGTCAAATGAAAGAAAAAAAAATTGCCCAAACAAACAGTTAATTGCACACATTTGTGTGCCACACTTCTAGTGTGTGTGTGTGTGTAGTATTTAAGCGAGTCCAATGGTGCCTCAAGGTGTTAACTGTTAAGGTCTATCTATGTATCTCTCGTATGTATTTGCAGATTCTAATTACGTCTTTTGGTGAGATTGACGAGAATGAATATCTTGATCCCAGGACTGCCCAAGTTGCTAGAATTGACCATGTCAAGCAAGTAAGTTATTTTGTTTTCTCAAGTATGATGTCTGCACTTAATGATTGTTATACTTGACAGAAAAATCTAGCACAAATGCTTATAAGAAAGTGTTGCATCCATGTTTCGTCTACTTGTATAGAAATGTACTATTGGTACCTGGAATCAGAATTGGTTGAATAGAAACATGCTCACACATGTATCAGACACTTCCAAAAATATGATCTATTTTTTACTTTTTATATTTAGAAACTGGGAATATTTCAGACTCCTAAGGCATGAGTTTCTATTGGTTGGAACACATGGAAGTGACACAAATGAGATAAGGCCAATAATTAAAATAATAACAATGCGGATATATTCCTATTAATCCCTCTTTTGTTGAACTTTTTAATTTTAGGAACCTAAAACTTAACACTTTTCAATTTGTTTGTGGATGGAATTTTTTCAAAATATATATTAAGATTTTTTGCGCACACTTATTTTCTGACATATAAAATTTGAAAAATGCTTTCATAGTAACCTGAATGTAGTATTATATATTATAAATTTTTATAATGTAAAAAATAAATATGTTGTTATTATCATTATTTCTTGATAAACAAGTCAAGTGAAATTTCTTGACCAGCCAAACGCCATACTAATCTTTTTTTTTCCCGAGTTCAGTTTGCTATTGGGTTTGCAATAAGGTTGCTCCATTGCCACCTGTGCGTCATAGGTTCAAATTACATAAACAGCCTCTCCGCATACGGGAATGAGGCTACGTACGTTCTACCTTTTCAAACCCCATAGTGTGGGAGGTCTGTGCACTTGGCTGCCCAGTTTGCTGTTGGTTCGATCCTCTTTTAAATGTCAGGTTTTGGTACCTTCTCGGCCTACCTTTGTTAAACTATGGTTTTAAAGGCCATAGGCACAATGAATGATTTTGTTATCTCTTGAAAGGTGAAACAAAACATAATTTGGTAGTTATTAAATAATGAAGAGTCTCCCAAAAGTTAGAACTCAATTGTAGATTGTTGTCTATTTGTAGATATGAATAACATTTCAAATGGGGAATGATCGAGGATAACAGTACAATCTAAGATATAT
>JAOTRH010000024.1:9164984-9175421 GCA_034768845.1 Heliamphora exappendiculata | reverse complement strand
CACAAATGTGAAAATGTGTCGACACAAAGTGAATCAGTGTCGACACAAATGTGTGTAGTATCGACACAAACTGTATAAAAGTGACATTGGGAACAAAAGTGTCGACACCAATCGTTCACCTGACTCTCGATAAATTTGTGTCGACACAAATACTTTTCATGTCGACCCAAATGGCTGAATGTGTTGACACCAATTAAAATTGTGTCGACACCAATCCTATGTCTCAATACCCACACACGAAGCGAATCGTGTCGACACCAAATTCAATTTGTATCGACACAAATCGTTACGCCTATAAAAGAGGCGTTGGTCCCTGAAACGACATTTTGTTTTTCTCTCTTTCCTTATAAACTGTTCCATCTCCCGCTTCTTCATTCTCTTAAACCCTGAGTCGACCCCTTTCATCTTCTTCACAAATCCAACCCAAATCAATCAAAATGCCTCCAAAAATGATGGGGAAGGGTTCCAAACGTTCAGCCGACGAGGGTTCATCAAACCTTAGGGTGTCGAAGAAGAATAAGACCACCACAATGACGACGGCAACGGAACAAGCACCGGCGGCAACCGCCGAGGTAATACTCTTCCAAAACTCCAAATCTCGTCTGCTTCACTTCTTTTCTTTTGTTAATCGAAAGATTGCCCCCGGTCGTTCCATAGATTTCGAATATTTTGAATCGATTGAAATGAGTTTCAAAAAACTCTTCTCTAACCTTGGGTGGGAAAGACTCTTACAAATCTAAGAGCCTCACTGTCCCACATTGGTGAAATCATTTTATACCCACATGCATATTTCGCTCGTTCCGTCCACTTCCATCATCACTTGGGTGAATGGTAAAGAAATCATCTTGCCTCCTTCATCTCTTAATGAAATCTTAGACATTCCTCCGAGTGACATATGTGTCTGACACAGCTAAAAGCCTATTGAGATTGATGGTTTCTCTTATGAGGAATGTGTTAAGAACATATTCAAAAATAACAATGTCGACCATTACAAGCCTCTTGAGGCTAATTTTCTTAAACCTGAAATGAGGATCTTTCACCACATGGTGAACCACATCTTTCTACCTCAAATGGATAAGTTTGGGGATATATCCTACATGCACATATTCATTATGTGGTGTATCCTGAAGAAAAAAAACCTTAATCTATGTTTTCTTTTCATTTCCCACATGTTTCACTCTCATGGGAAGAAAAACTCCTTACTACCTCACGGGATGTATCTGACTAAAGTGTTTTGACACTTTAAGGTCAATCTTTCTGAAGAAAAGACCATTGCCTTTTCTAAACATGATCTTTATGGGAAGTTCTCCCTAATACATATGCAAATTGCATATGTGAACGGTGCTTGGACCACCATTGGTAGAGGTATCCCTGCTCCTACCAGGACTCCTCCCCGTGCCTCTCAAGACATTCCATCCATATCCATTGATCTTGATTCTCCTCCTGCACATCACGACTCTCATGGATCCTTTGACACCCCGGGTCCATCACATTCTACTCCTCCTCCTGCTCTTATCTCTACCCCATCTGTTTTCCCTGCTGATCCATCATCCTCCTCTGCTTCAATTCATGTTGACCTTTCTGAAGTTCTCTCCTTCATCAATGCTCTGTCTTCCAAGGTCACCTTAAATCAAGCTAAGATAGACCAAAATATCTTTGATCTCAATCACATCATCACCGACCTCTCTTCCATGGTTAAAGATCTTGAAAGATCAAATCGATCTTTGTGCAAAGAAATTGTACGCGCAACTGATGTTGGACGATCATTATGTCGCACAATGGATGACAGCATTGTCTCCATTATTAATGCAAACAATGCTATCCTTCAGCAAGTTCGCAAAGAATACGACGAATGAATCGTCATGGCTGTTCAAGCCAATTCATAGAAAGTGAAAGAGCATTTGAAGTGGATAAAAGACGCGTGGACCAACCAATTCAAGCACAAGAAAACGAAGGAAGAACGAGCCATACGACTTAAGAAAGAAGCCGACCATGCACTGGCAGCACGTTATGAAGCCATGGCCAAAGCTGAAGCCAAGGATGAACGTGCACGCGCCTCCAAAGAACGAGCCCCCACAAGCAAAGAGAAGGCCAAAGCAAAGAAGGAGTTCAAACACTTCATGGACAACCCCTAGTTTCTTTTTTATAATTACAAAAGGAGAGAAGAAAAAAGGAGTTTCACTTTTGAAGTTTCAAACATTACTTTTTAGTTTTTATGGAAGGAGAAGTTGTAATTGCTTTAAACTTACATTTCTTTTGGTTATGTGCTTTGAATGTCGTAAATGCCTAAATAAATTTTTTTGTTGAATGAATTGTGAATGAATAATTTAAATGTGAATGAATTATATTGTCCTTCTGTGCATTATATCAAATTCTTTTGCATATGAATGCTTGTTGAATAGATTGGATATAAAATTGGATGTATTTGGGTAAACACTTACACATATTCACTGTTTTGCACAAATTAGAATAAATTTTGAATATTTCTTAATCGCTTGTGCAAATCATGCTAAAAACTATATGTTTTCACTCTGTTGTATGCCTAACTGATAAAATTACTTTTAATGTTTAAGGTATATTGATAAGGGGAGAATCCTTATTGAAAAATATTTTAAATTATTTTTTAAAAAATGGTAATATTGTTGTAATCATCAAAAAATTAGAGATTGTTAGCCCAATGACTTTTTAATTTGATTTTAATGATTTTCATAATTTATTTTCTAAAAATAAACGATTTTAAATGGATAATAATTTATATTTTTAAAATAAAAGTGTTAACACATTTTGAATAATCAAAGTTGGCACCTTAGCAAAAAAGAAATGACTTTTATCTTAAAAGGTTTAAATACTTAAGAATTCTTTAATTAGAATTTTTTGTATTGATCTTTATTGAAAATTAAGTCAAAAACTTTTAAGGCAAAGTATACTTGAAACATATCAAGTGTGTCAACACCCATTGATCAAATGGTTTAACACCCAAACTGTTTTTTAAGTTTATCTTCAGGTACCAAAAAGTTAGTATCGACACAAACTAGTTTTGTGTCAACACAAAAGTGCCGAAGTGCCAATGACTCATTTTGAGTCGACACAAACTAGATTTGTGTCGACCCAAAAGTGATCCTCATTTTCGATTTTTGAAAATTTGGGTTAACACAAATGAAAATTGTGTGGACACAAAACAATCGAGACCTCTTACAAATTTTTGGTGTCGACCTCAAGACAAATCGTGCTGACCCAAAAGTCGTAAACCTACCTGCAGAATTTTGGTGTCGATCCCAAGAAGATTAGTGTCGACACAAAACTACCGAAACTAATTACAGAATTTTGGTGTAGACCCCAAAACACATTTGTGTCGACACAAATGTACCGAGACTTCCTGCAGAGATTTAGTGTTGACACCAGAGATAAGTTGAGTCGACACAAAGTTGTTTTTCCGAATGCTGAAATTTCAAACGAGCCGACACCAGATTCATTTGTGTCGATCCCAGATCGTTAGAAGGTAAAGTGCAGAATTTGTGTCGACCCCTCAGAAGATTTGTGTCGACCCAACCACTTGAAGAACCCTGCCCTAGACACTTTATGTTGACACCAAAACTATTTGTGTCGACTCTAAAGACGAAAATTCAAAATACGACAGATCTCAACGGTTGAATTTTTGCTATTTATTGCCTTTACTTACCTCCAACGGTCAAGAACTCTTAAGAACTTATATAAGGAGTTACTTCTAAGTATTTAAGAAGGTTGGAGACTTACATTTACTGTTCCATTGCTCAAATCAACTCAAAAATTATCAAGCTCACATTTATTACTGCAACTCCTATTCTTGTTCCTCATCTCTCTTTACCCTTTAATTTATTGTAAATCAATCTTGTAAAGAGAGTGAGTGTTCTTCATTTATTACATCTCATTTATTGTAATTAAGGGTGAGTTACCATTTAACCTTTGAGTGAGTGAGTAAAACTCATCAAAGAAAAGTTTAAGAGAGATTAGAAGAAAACAGATACTTGTTTTCATAGGATCTTCTTGAAGTTGAAATAGACTTGTGAATGTGCCCGTAAACATTCAAATAGTTCAATAGAAATCTTGAAACTTGTAAAGGTTTGGAATACGTCCGAAAATATTCTGAATAGTGGAAATACTCAAGGAAGATCTTGAGAAATGGACGTAGATTAAGATAAAGTCGAACCACTATAAAATGCTAGTGTCTAGTTCTTTTTCTCTATCCTTCATCTTTTAACATTTGGATTGTTTATATATTTGTATATCTTACTTTATTGTAATATTAAAAGATTTTTGAAAAGATTTTTAAATTGCTATTTATTTTTTTAAAGACCCAATTCATCCCCCTCTTAAATTGCCTAAATCTAACAAAAAATATTATTGTCTAATATTTTCATAATATTTAAAAATAGAATTTTTAGGAATATTTTGTTAGTGATTAGAACTTATCCTAAAACAAAATTTAAATATGCTACTCATAATTAATTATCTTTTCAGTGTATCCTTTGAATTATTATGAATAGTTGTATTTCATCATTCAATTATTAATTTTATTTATTTCATCTCTCAATATTTAATTTATTCTTATTTTAACTATCAATATCTTTATTTTTTGTTTTTAAATTATTGTATTTAAGATATTAGTATGACTTTTTTTATTTTTGTGAAAAGTGAATTTTTTTAATTGAGGGTGTTATAGTCATTTTACTCTAAAAAAATTAATTTGTTTGGGATGCATGTAAATTTTTTTTTTAAAGAGTGAAAAAAAAATTATTGCCTTTTAAAAGAAATTAAACAGTGCAGTTTAAAATCTGTTTTTTTTTTAATTTTTTGAAAAATGCCAATTTTAAGAGAGACCAGGCTAAAATTGATATCCACGAAATCGACCCGCGAAAGATACAACCCGGTTAAAGGCCTCCAAAAACCCTAATCTCCATTTGAGCAGGGAGTCTGAAGCAGACCAGTCCTCCCGCTTCCATCAATAATCGGGGACGCCAAGAGGATCTGCAACAACAATGGTACTCTTCTATCTCTACATGTATATGTTTATGTATATTATCAGTATATGAATTCATATGTATACTTCTCTCTCTCTCTCTCTCTCTCTCTCTCTCTCAAGCTTCAACCATTTTCACTTCGCGCAGGGGATCGATCTAATCGCTGGCGGGAAGAGCAAGAAGGCCAAACGTACGGCACCTAGATCCGATGATATTTACCTCAAGCTTCTCGTGAAGGTCTCAATAGTTCTTTCACCTCCTTTCAAGATTCTATTTCCTTCTAAATCTCTCAAAAACTTATTTTGTGGGTTTAGGGTAGGCTCAACAAAAATTCTAGTTTTGGTCCTGAGAAAAAAAAATTTATACAAAAGTTCATCGGACAATGATAGGCATATAAACAAATTATATAAAATTTCACAAAATGTACCGTTTAAACTCACAGCCCGTTTGGAACATAGGAGAGAGAGAGAGAGAGAGAGAGAGAGAGAGAGAGAGAGAGAGAGAGAGAGAGAGAGAGAGAATTGTGTTTTCTCTTCGTCTTATTTGGATAGATTCGGAGAGAATTTCTCTCCTATCTTGTTTGTCTAGTATACATAAGAAGAAAAAATGTGTTTTATATAATTTTACTAAACAAACTATATTTTAAGATAATAGTGCTTAGTGTATTTGTTTTTGGAAAGTTAATATTAGTATTACAATCTAAGAGCATTTAAGTGATTTTTTTTCTTTTCAATTTTCTGACTTTTGGAAGGATTCAATATGACGGTTTTAAGAGATAACTGAATCTCTCCTTCCGTCTTCTCTTTAGTTATTCAAATAAGTGATTGGAGTGATAACATTATCATTTCTCTCAAATCCTCCAATCCAAATGAGTGGTGTTCATTTTAAAACTTTTCATTTTAAAATTAAACTACCCATTTTGTAAAATAAAATGCATTTTGTTCATCGACCTATTGATGTTCGATCAAGTTAAATTTTTGTATATTTGATTTTCTTCGTGTGGTGTACGAAATGGATGGTTCAAAACATCTTTGTGGATCCAATTTAGATAATACAAAATAAAACCTCGAGGGATCATGAGAGAAAGGAATCTTGAGGGAGCTTAACCCATATGCATGTAGATGTTGATTCCTATTGGCACAAATAGATATGTATGTATAATAAATTTTGTATACATATTAATCTGAGGGATGATTGTTCCATCAGCTGTACCGCTTTCTTGTACGGAGGACTGGAAGCAAGTTTAATGCAGTGATAATGAAGCAGCTGTTCATGAGCATGGTCAACATACCTCCTCTTTCTTTTCTAGGTTGATCCGTTTCATGGAAGGAAAGGTTGGTGTTCCTCTCACTATGCGTTCATTGATTGAGATATTGGCTTGGGCGAAACGTTTTTAATTTGACCTGTTTAGGAGGCCAAAATTGCCGTTGTGGTTGGCGTTGTGACTAATGATATGAGGGTTTACGAGGTTCCAGCATTGAAGGTGACGGCATTGAGGTTTTCTGAAACTGTGAGGGCAAGGATTGAGAAGGCAGGTGGAGAATGCTTGACTTTTGACCAGCTCGCTCTGAGAGCTCCACTGGGACAGAATACGGTATTTGGTTCATATGCCATAATTAGATTTTTGTTTTTCTTTTGGGCAATTTGTTGTAGTTTGTTACTTTGTTAATACATTTTACTTGCTAAGTAATTAAGATGGTTTCAACTTGATGTTCTATTTGAGCTTTGTTTTCTAGTTGTTATTTAATTTAGGCAATGTTTGATTAAGGGCTTAAGGGGTGTAATTAGATTAGTAATCCAGTGGGCTCTACAAATGGGTTGTTTGTTTGGCCAAAGGGACTAATATTAGTAATACCTTGGGATTGTTAATGAGCCAAATGAGTAGAATTAGTAATACTTTGGGGGTATGGTATTAGATTTTAGTACTGTGAGATTAGGACCTAAATTGCATTTATACTCTTTCACATATAAAATATTTTGTTTTGAAAGATGAATATGTAATTTTAAAAAGATAATTCTATCATTACTCTATTAATTCCTACATAATTCTATCATTACTCTATTAATTCCTACAAAACAAACATATTATTATATAGTCTACTCTTTAAAACAAACAAATATTATGGAATTAATTTCTCACTACTAAATCTCATTAGTAATCCAAAGAATAATCCTACTTTATTATTAATTCCACTAATCTTATACTGCTAATCAAACTCGGGCTTAGGATATTGTTAACCAGGGCACTAATTAATAGGTAAATAAAGAAAAAAAAAATTATAGCATCAATACACTTTGCACATATATTAATACACATTTTTCCAATTAACCAATATCCATTGGGCACGAGTTATCATTTTCCTTTAGTTTAATCTTTCAACAAAAATGTGTGTTGAAAGATCTGTACTTGGAAGATAGATCGTTTGGCAATTGTTTACAACATGCTGAGCTAATTATGAGTAGTGAATCTAGTATGTAGATGTTTTGGATTGCTGAATCTAAATATTATTGGTTATCAGAATCTTAGTTATTAGAATTTTACGATTCATAATTCAGTTCATGATTTGAGTCGCTATTTTTTTTCCATGTGATTTTTATAATTATTAGATTTATCAAATTTTGAACCCCATATTTACCACTTTTTTTCTTTCTTTTTGTTTTTCTTTTTATGACTTTAATACAATTTAGTATGATTGTTATAAGAATAAGAAATAAACATAATTTGTTTCTTATTTGGTAATTAGAGAATTTAATAAAAACCTCGAAATCTTTATCTTTGTTGGATTTGAGCTAAAATCTCTTATAATAGAGGTGAATGTGTTTCCCCTCATATTCCGTAATCATATTCATATTATATACTTTGTGTTAATATCAATTTATTTATTTTATTTTATACGTATGAAGTGTTAAAACATCATCTTTGTAGTTCATGTTGAATTTTATGATTCTCTATTCGATTTGATTCACGATTCACAAAATTAGTATTTTGATTCACAGTTTGACAACTATGATCAGAATACATAAAAGTATCGCGCAAGGCTTGATTGTAATAAAAAAAAAACCTGGAGTATATTGTGCCTTGTAGATGATATAATTAAAAATCTCGATTCATTAAGATCCAACTATTAAAATTGTAAGATTCTAACTTCAAGGGATTCTCTACACGATCCGGATCAATTTTGCCAAAATAAATCGTAGGATCGTTGGATCTAGATTGGGATACTGACAACCATGTATGTTTTTAACCCTTGATAAGTGTGTTATTTGGTATATGGATTTGTGCTCTCCTGGAAATTTCCAGTGTCTTGAATAAAGTTTGGATATCCACCAAAAATGGTGTGGATTATGTTTTTGGATTGAAAGCGTTATTGTCGCTATGGTTTATCTGAGATGAATTAGATTGTGGCTTCAACTTTGTCTTTGAAGGTAGTAGCTCAGATTTGTTGATGTGGGATCCTAATACATCATCTTGGGTTTAATTTGCAGGTTCTGCTCAGAGGCCCGAAGAATGCTCGTGAGGCTGTGAAACACTTTGGCAAGGCTCCTGGTGTGCCACACAGCCACACCAAACCGCATGTTTGATCAAAGGGAAGGAAGTTTGAGAGGGCTAGAGGCAGGAGGAACAGCAGGGGATTTAGGGTTTGAGGTGATTCACTTACTCAATTTTGAGGCAGTTTTATTTCTTGAATTTGTTGCAGTTGAAATTTTGCAAGATGTAGGAATCAAGGGCAGTTGGTTATGTTTGTTTTCCTGTAATCTGGGATTATATTGCACTTGTATTAGATGGGAGTGAGACTAGGAATTAAAAGTTTGGAGTGTGTTCCAATTGACTAGTTAAAGTGTAGACAGTTGGAAGGGCGTATGAAAAAAGTGAGATAAAAGAGGCAATTTTTTTGAGTGTGAGAGGGGATTTGCTTTGGCGGTTTTTCAATATTGTTGCGAAGTTGTAAAAGAAGATTTGATAGAAGTTTTTAGAGAACTTTTTGATAGTGGTGCTATCAATGCTAGCACCAACGAGATTTTTGCTTGCTCTATCGTTGTAAAAAGTGTTAGTTAAAATTTTAGCGAGAAGGTTAAGAGTGGTCTTGGGTGACACTAGTTGAAAATTATAAGGATCTACCAAGAATGGTCTAATCTTTTAAGCTAATCTTGAGAACACATAGGATCATGTAGATTGAAATTTTTGAGTTTTGTATTATCTAGAAAAAGGACCAGTGAAGTTGATGTGGCAAATTAAAGGATGTTAATCGTTTTGTAATGTCTATCATTACTAACAAAAAGCATGTAGGAGTTTTAAGGTTTTGGGAGACCTTAGACAAGGCAATCTTTTGTCGGCGTCGGCGTTGTTTTTTAATTTTTTGTATTTTACTTCAATAGTGGACTTATTGGGTAGAAACTTGGGTGAATGTAACATTGTGTGTATCCATGTGGGATTAGATAGGCTACAGAAGCTAGCGTGGGCTATAGAGTGTAATATTGAATATTTACCCTTTAGATATTTGGGTCTTCCTCTGAGTTGTAACCTTAGAAATAAGTAACTTCGAATCCCAAAATTATATAAAATAGGTAGGAGGATAGATGGGTGAAGGACTTTTTGTTCACTAGAGGGAAGAGGTACACATGGTGTAATAAGTGTTAAATATTATACTAATTTATTATTTGTATTTGTTTTAGATCTTGGAAAGGGTTGATAATAAGATCAAAAAAAGTAATGCCAAATTTCCTTTAGGATGGTAGGAAGGTAGGAACGATCTCTTCGTTGATTGAAAATTATTAACTAAATTCAATGTAAGTGGCTATAGAAATTTTCTATTGAGAAGATTTTACTTTGGCACTTGGTCACTAAAAATAAATATGGAATTCAAGTTAATGGGTGGAATTCCTGTGTGGTTAGTTGGGGCAATTGTTGCTCTCCTTAAAAACCTATTTATAATATTATTATGTTGTTCTTGGGGTAATTTATTTCTTTGAAGACGAGCAATGGCGAACATGTTCGATTTTAGAAGATTGTTTGGGTGGGTAACTCTTCACTCAAAGTTTTGCTTCCTTGCTTGTATCGACTTGTCTTTCCTCAAAATATATACCGTTGCTATGTGTCACGGGGCGACACTTTAGTAGCGCAGCAAAATTTTTTTTCGTGTGGCATTCGAACTCCACCTAGCTCGAATCTGCCTGTTCATTGACAATCCGAGTGTTTTCTGTTACCCGGTCTTTAAATTTTTTTTTAAAAGTCCATACTTTATCATGCAAGAACAAACTCCCTCACGGAAGTCTCATATAGCCGAGATGCCAACTGATGACTTAACGTTCCAAGTTGCAAACCGAATGGCGCAGTAGCTTCCTTGCACCAAACTCATCCTGATTATGGCGCTCGCCCAACTGAGGTCCTATACTCGTTAGGCAAGCAAGTACACATACGTGTTGACAATGATGCCCAACT
>JAOTRH010000024.1:9133804-9154077 GCA_034768845.1 Heliamphora exappendiculata | reverse complement strand
ATCTTTATATTTTATTCTCCTGATGGCTAAGTAAAGAATGATTATACCTTTATTCTTTGTTAGAAAACACATTGTCTGGTACTGAAGTTTTCTTTTATTTTCTTATGTAAGCTTCTTGATCCTAACGACAACAAATTGGTTGTTCAATGTAGAGATCTCTTCATGATCAAAAAAAAAAATGTAAAGATCTCTTCGTTGTTTATGATTTAGCAAATTTCATAATAAGTGTATTGGCTTATGATATAAACTATGGAACATTGTTTTGTAGGATATTGACATTTTCTTAGGACTGAAGGCTTGTTGCCTATGCAGTAGGTGGGGCATCACATTGGTTCATTTATGCATTTTACAGACCATAGATCGATTTACCGGTGTTTATCTAGAGAAGAAAAAGAAAAGAAAAGAAAAGAAATACTCATTGAACAATTTGGTAATATCCTTCATTTGTTGAATGCATCAATGGAATAGTTGGCAAACTGCTAGATCATGCTATACATTGCTGAAGATATGATTAGTCACCATCAAAATTCAATTGCAGGCTACTGATATGACATGCTTTGGTTAGGCACATGGAAAAATTTGGATTATATTATATTGCTCGAAGAGGTTGTTCATTGATATTAGTGGGTGGCTAATGAATAAGAGAAACAAATTAAGTAAATCAGAATGACATTATTGTGATAAAATAAGTAGCACATTTCTGCTAATGGATCATTGTCGGAATTACAGGTTCTGGATGTATCAAGGTGTGATAAAGTGAGTTCATCTGGCTTAATATCAGTAATTAGAGGACATAGTGGTCTAAGGCAACTATATGCGGGTTACTGTTTTTTGGTGAGTGAATTTCCATTTGGGACATAGATTCACTCTTTTTTTCCCCTCCCTCAACCTTTCACATTGTTCTTTGGTTTGAATCCTAAGCTTGAAACTGGAAATTTCTATGCACCAGGAACTCTCAACAACCCTTCACTGTTTGAAGCAATTGAAGAATATCAATACTATTAGAGTTGACGGGGCTCGAGTTTCAGACTCTACCTTTCAAATCATCAGCACTAATTGCAAGTTGTTGGTCGAAATTGGATTGAGCAAATGCAAAGGAGTGACGGACATGGGCATTATCCAACTAGTGTCTGCTTCTCTGAATTTGAAGATCCTCAATCTGACATGCTGTAATTCTATTACAGATGCTGCAATATTAGCAATAGCCGTGTGTTGTAGGAATCTTTTATGCCTTAAAGTAGAATCTTGTAATTTGCTCACGGAGAAGAGTCTTGATCTTCTTGGATCATATTCTTTGCTTCTCGAGGACCTTGATCTCACGGATTGCTCTGGCGTAAATGATGCAGGTGAACTCTGAAGTGGTGTAATATTTTTGTTTGTTTGTTAATTCCCAGATTGTTATTTTCATATGCTTATATTTGCAACACATTTTCTTTGGCTGATTGTGCTTTAATGCTCTTTTGTTCCTTTTGGAACTTCAAATGAAGTTTTAATATGTCCAATAAGTATACAATTTTGGTTTAAATGATTAAAGGAGGTAAAAATAAGAATAGTTGGACAGATGATCATTGTTATTTGACCAACTTCATGATTTTCTGTAAATAATTTGAATGTGACCTTTTTCTTTTCCTCTTATGCAGGACTCAATTGTTTGTCTAAATGTTCGGAGCTTTTATGCTTGAAGTTAGGGCTTTGTATAAATGTATCAGACAAGGGTCTGTCATTTATTGCTTCAAACTGCACAAAGATTCGTGAACTCGACCTATACCGGTATTTTTTCCCAAGAAATCCGTTATAACTTATTTTAAAACAGTTTTTTTGTTTTGTTTTTAATTTTCTATGTTTCCATTATATTACTTATTCAGTTGCTCAGGAATTGGTGATGATGGAATATCTGCTTTATCAAGTGGGTGCAAGAAGTTGAAGAAGCTAAATTTGTCCTATTGCAATGAGGTTACTGATAGAGGGCTGCAGTTCTTAAGCCAGCTGGAGGAACTCTCTGACTTGGAGTTGCGTGGCCTTGCGAACATCACAGGCACAGGCTTGACAGCTCTTGCTTCTGGGTGCATGAGACTTTCAGAACTGGATCTTAAACATTGTGAGAGTATTAATGATTCTGGATTCTGGGCTCTTGCCTTTTACTCGAGGAATTTGCAACAGGTTTGTTCTCCTGGTTCTCAACTAGAATTTGTTATATTTTTATTTCCCCCCAAAGTGACGCTTTACATTTCAAACCCGTGCATGTGACTTCTCGTTTTTTTACTTCAATTTCTCTCTCCTTGTTTGGATTTTCTTTTTCCTTGACCTGTTTCCTAAAAGTATCCGTTATCAATTTTTATCAATTTTAATACTTACAGTGTTTACATTTTGTATTCTATTGATTGTGAAGGGGAAAAAAATCGTTGTGCTTTCTTACAAGAAAGGAATTTCTTGTTGTACCCACTATATTAAATTCTTGGATCCACCACTGAATAGAAGTATGGTTTTTGCGAAAGTACTGAATTAAATACATTGGTGGCAGATAAACCTAAGCTATTGTGGAATCTCGGATGTTGGGCTGTGCATGCTGATGGGAAACTTGACCCGGCTCCAGGATACGAAGCTGGTGAACCTCACGAACGTGTCAGTACAAGGGTTTGAACTTGCGCTTAGGGCTTGCTGTGTCCGACTCAAAAAGGTCAAGTTGCTTGCTTCTCTTGGATTCATGCTTTCTCCCGAGATACTTAAAACCCTCAGGGCTAGGGGTTGCAGAATTAGATGGGATTGATTAGTTCATGCTATGTTAATGTGACCTTGACCCTGTTTGTTTCCACTTATTTGGAGCCAATTTAGCTTAAGATAACAATTCACATGCTTAAGCAGTTGTACTTCGAAAGCCATTTGGCTTTATTTATCGAGTTTTTAGCTTAAAAAGCTCAAAGATCTAGTATTATGATTCTCTTGGGCTATAATCAACCTTTTTTAAGTGGAAACAGATGGTAAGGAGAAGATAAGACCCCTGCCATGAATGGAAGGATTGATTTGATTAACTGTAAAAGAAATTTTGTATATGATTGAAAAATCTAGCTTGAATCTCAAACAATGTCTTGTTTGAATTAGATGCTAATAACCATTTAAAAGATTTATGTACGCGATAGGAGTTTACATTAGAGCCTTGGTGCAAAGGTAGAGTTGTTGCCGTGTGATCTGAAGGTTACGGGTTCGAAGTATAGAAACTGTCTCTTTGTGGTCCGCCTTTTTTCTCTAGATCTCGCATACGTGAGAGTTTAGTTGTTGCCGTGTGACCTGAAAGTTACGGGTTCGAAGTATAGAAACTGTCTCTTGCAAATGCAAGGTAAGGCTGTGTAGTATTGACTCTTTGTGGTCTGTCTTTTTTCTTTAGGCTTCGCATACGTGAGAGTTTAGTTGTTGCCGTGTGACTTGAAGGTTACGGGTTCGAAGTATAAAAATTGTCTTTTACAAATGCAAGGTAAGGCTGCATAGTATTGACTTTTTGTGGTCCGCATTTTTTCTCTAGACCTCGCATACGTGAGTTTTGTGCACCGAACTGTTTTTTTTCTTTTTTCTTTCAGGAGTCCACATTATTTCCTTTTCCCTGTTCTGAAAGTATCCAAAACTCTGCCTGAAAACATTGTAGTTTCTGGGCATTTTCAGGACTTGGGGAAAGCTAATAGGGTTTCATTTCGAAATACATAGGATAGTTCTAACGGATCAAATTCTTTTTTTGTTTTTTTTAATAATCCAGGGGTCTCTTGTCATTTCAGCCTAATTGGGCCCCAATTATTTGGTACTAGAGTGTCGGGCACCTGGGCGCTCGCGATGCGTGAGTAATTTGAATTATTTTCAAATATAAATAATTAATATATTTTTTAAATAATCTGTATATACAGATGTTTAATTTTTCAGAAATTAAATGAATAATACTCAAACCTAGAAGAGTTTGATAATTACATGCTTATTTTTAAAGAGAAAATGTGGGCAGCTGTAGACAATTGAGGGTAATTTAGAAAATAAGAAAAGTCTACACAGTTTCAATATTGGAGAATATCAAGTGGGTGTTTTTCTTTTATTAGATAAAATAAATTTAGACAGCGGAGAAGTAATTCTGGGGTCTAAATTAACAATGCAAGTTTTGCATTCTGATCCAAGAGCTTTGATGTGATCATATGTAAGGAATGAAGGCCATGTTTTACCAGGATTGGATTTGATTAGAAAAATACATGATGGGACTTCATATTTTTAAAATTTGTTTCAGTAGATTTTTCGTTCCACGCTTAGTTTATTGATTAAACCATTAATTTCTACATATGGAGGACTAATATTGCGGTATTTATAGAATAAGTTATCCCCCCTTCCCTCTTAGGGATTATTTGTTTTCCGTTTAGATTAAGTTATCTCTTTTATCTAATGGTTTAAAATGATTTTCTAACTGTTATTTTAATTTAACCAAATACAATACAAATAATATTACAATATATACAATGGTGGAGCTTGAATCTTAACACGGGAAAAAGGGGGTTAAATTTTACATAAAAAGATTCGGGGGATCAAACCTTTTAAAAAGATTTAAATTATTAGTTGACTGTTACATAATAATTACGATTTTTACCATATAATTAGAGGGTTATAGGCCTCTCGGGGTTTCAATATAGCTTTGTAATGTAATATATAATCTCTTTTACTATTCATTATATTACAAAATAACATGTCTATTTTATCCATAGACGGATCAAAGGAGAATGGATGAGGGTGATCGCAATCACTAAATTTTGGAAAAATTCAAAGTTATAATAGTATTATTTTAAAATATGTTTAGATTATATAAATTCGTCTCTATAAGATTTTTTAAAAATTTAATATTTACTTTCTTAAAAATTTATAAGAATAACTTGCCGTTTCTAAATTAAAATTATACTGATCTTATCTAATCAACATAAAATGGCCAAAAGGTATTGATGGGTATATTTTATTCTTTAGGGTGGGAGGTACACTTTGTGATCAATTTTATCTTCCTAATATAAAGAATGGTTTAGAGGTTGGACCACAGCCTAATTAGATGGTTGGGGACTGAGCTAGGATCCAGGCCGTACGGTTGAAGATTACATTTTGGACATAGAGAATGAGTTTGGTATGGAAATGCCGTGGGGGTTTCTTGTCATGTAGAGAGTGGTTGGTGTTTCATTTGGTCCAAGAACTAGGTTTACTTGTACTGTAAATCTCCTATTGTGGTGTCTGCTTAGGAGTTCAATCTACTCATACTAAGTAAATTTTCACCTTCAAAGATTTGTGACACAATATTCCTTGACCTTCCGGCAGGGTCCAGGCCGTCAACTCTCCGGCTAGAGGTGTAAATTGGGCCCAAGGCCCATGGGCCGGTTCGAATCTATTACTATAGCGGTTTGTTTTTGGCTTGAGCCGAGTTGAGCCTTTATATGTTTGGGTTGGACTTTAGTCTTAGGTTTGGAGCTCAACACCCAAAAATAAATTATTTTTAAAACTAAAATAAAATTATTTCAAGCTTTCGTGGCATATTAAAAAAAAATTCAAAAAACTCAAGCCCAGAGCCTGTGACCCGCGGCCCAGGCTCATGCCCAAATTTGAAGACCGCTTGAGCTGGCCTGGGCCTCTTTTCCAAAAAGTCCAACTTGACCCAAATTTTCACATAAGCCTGTGGGCTTGGGCTTGAGCCGATTAGGCCCAAGGTTAACTAGATCAATGCCAAAATTATACTCTTACTTTTGATTTTGTAAAAACTTGTGTAAATAGTGATTTGAGATTTGTTACTGCCACCCTCTTTTTTCAAAATTATACAACAAATTTATGAAATTCATTAGAGTGCGTTGTTTGGCAGAGTTAGATATTCTCTACCTACTAACTATCTTGTGTAACTTTTTAAATATGATTTAATTGAAAGATTGTTGTGAAGTAAAAGAATGATTCTAGAATATTATGTGCTAGTTGGGCGCCCAAAGAATATGTCACAAGGAGAAAAGTAGAGGAACCGATAACTTCATAGGTGGAGACACTATGGCCAAGAGATCAAACCATGGTGGTTGAAGAATATTCAAGCTTGTGATGAAAATTCGTGGTTTGGAACCCTTTGGGCTCATTTGATATTTTGGGGTGAAATTAGATAAAATAACAAACTTTTCATATGTTTTTTTATATAGTGAGAAAAATCTATATATTTCAATACTAATAGGAAAAAAAAATTTCAACCTATTATCTAGTGATAATAAATATTTTTATATTTTTCTACACTAATAGAAAAATAAAAAAACTTCTAACTTGTTTTCTTATAATAATGAGAAAATTTATATTTTTTTTATACTAATGTTGAAACATCAAACTTTTAATTTATTTTCTTATAATAATAATAATAATAATAATAATAATAATAAAATCTATATTTTTCTATACTAATAGAAAAATAATAAACATTCTAACCTATTTTCCTATAATAATGAGAAAATTTATCTTTTTCGGTATTAATAGAAAAATAACAAATTTTCTAATCTATTTTTTATATTAATAAAATTATTTATATTTTTATATATTAATAGAAAATAAGTAACTTTTTCAAGTTTTTTCTTATAATAATTAGAAAATATTATTTTTCTAAATTAAAAATCATTCAATTCATTCGAATGCTCATTTGGTTTCCAACGTAGGCACACACCCACACCCCTAATTGTGCTTTTTAACATGAACTATGACTGACCTAATTTTCATTTGAGGATATGGAGACAGCTTAAACAAGTTCAGTCACATCATCCAAAAAAAAAACATGCATCATCCGCAAGAATGAGTATCATATGCAAAAATATATACCGTCTACAAGATTATACATCATTCAAAAGAATATATAAGTATGTACATCATTTACTAGTCCACACATATCAAGCATGCATGTACCTACACGTAAGCAAGCATATCTCTCGCATCTTTCTCTCCCCCCAACCTCTTTCTCTCATTCACCCTTTTATATTCTACATTATGTAATCTTTGAAGCAACATTTTACTCAAAAATATATATTATTTGGATGCAAGATTAAAAGTAATTTATTAAATAAAAAAATTAATACTAAAGAAATTTGGTACCGACCGAAAAATGTTGGGTGCTCAACACCTTTTTACCTTGCAATAGTGAATTCCTGCGCTTGTCTCTCGTTTTTTTCGCAGACCAAATAGAAGTCATTTTAAAATCAAGTTTGGCTCGTAAGTTGTTGCTGTAAGGTTGTTGACATTCGGCGACGGGCCACTCTTGTTGGCGAATGAGTGTTTTTGCACGACAACTTACACGTGTCGTTACCGAAAGTGTTTAAAACTCGCGCCAACACTAGTGCCAAATCTGAAAAAGTTCGCAGGAGTCCAAAACATCCTTGCGCGACAAATTAATGTTGTCGCGGTTGATCTTGGAGCTCAAAACACCCTGCGCAACAAAGGAATGTCGTAGTGGTTGAGCTTGGTGACCAAATCAGTATTTGTTTTGGTTAATTAATCCTTCCTCATCAACCAATTTCGTCGCTGATAGAGTTTTCCCCAATTGCTTAAGTGAAAATTAAACCACTAATTTATCCTAAAGTCACATCTAGCCGTATTTGTTTTTCTTAAGTGAAAACTGTAGAGGATTAGGATTGGAATCTACTGGTCCCGTTTAAGTTGGCTGAATGTCAGAGGCTAACGCCACGTGTGTACCTGCACAAGAAAGGGGTGAGATGCCCACCGGTGGTTTTATACCGATGAACCCTCTGACGATCAAATCAAGCAAGGGTTACAGAGAGAGAACTTGAGAGAGTATTTTGATAGAATTTCTGCTAGTAAAAAGTGAGCATACCTTTCATTCTGAGAGTGTTGACTATTTATAGGAAGATATATACTTGACCCGCTTGTGGAGTCCGACCGGACCCGAGCAAGTCGGGCTATACTCCCTCTCTCTGATCAATGCATAGCAATTAATAGCCTGACGGTGACTTATCAGTGCCATCATTAGATCTCTCTGCAAGATCTTTCTACAAATGTCTTTTGTCATGTCAAGCTGACCATCATTGCTTAGACCTAATCTAGGCTAAGTCAACCCTCTCTGACTCTCTGGTCCTAGAGTTGGTCCAACTACTACCGATCTCTTATCATCAGATCACTTTTTTGATACGCGTATCAACCTGAGTATCAACCCTCAAGCTCAGATCTAGGAGTTGTGCATCTCGTCTTACTCAGACTTGGATGCTGAGCATTCCCTTTCATGATGCAGAGCACTTCGTGTCTAGGGTCGGCATTAAATTCCTTTTGAGTTCAGAGCCGAAACCATTGCTTGGATTCATCCTGTCTTGAGGTTAGCGGACCTCGAACACATTATCCATATAGCTCGGCTCATCGCTCGAGCTAGCATGTTCATGTCGAGGTGTGAGCCGTGGTTGAAAGGATTGTTGTGCTGTATGGCCTTCCACGTGTGCTCCACGTGGCTTTAGTCAGAACTTGATCCCCCTTAATTGCCCTCGTCATCTTGCTGTTGCTCGATAACTTGAGCAGTTGGAAGGTGATGTGATGTCTTTGCTCGATTTGTCCCTTCACACTCCAATCGGGAGACTTGTTGAGCAAGCTTTGTTGACGCACTGTCTCTTAGACTTCTTGCACGCCAACTGTCACCTCCGCAACGTGGTGGTACCCTATCGATTCTGCAGCACATTTAATGCGCGCATTAAATGCGTATGGCGTTAGCTGTACCTTAGGCACAGAAACGTTACAGGAATCTCGGCCATCATTTTCAATAAATGTCAATCATTTGGTTTAACTACAGTGATCTGCTCGAATTTTCAAATCCGATCAAGAAATTTTGCTCGGAATCATTAATCTGACGAGGAATAGTGCTTGGGCCTTTGATTCGAACATCAGTGCTACGAGGTCAACCGTCATGATCTATTCGGATAGAGTTGCCCGAGCTGTGCACACCGTTTATGTTAAATGCGCATTAAATGCATACGACATGCGTCAGAGCACGCGCCATAATTGTTGTCTTTTGGCGCTTCGTTTGAATGTACAAGGGAAGCTATAAAAGGGGAAGGGAATTCCCCCTTCCTTCTTTTTACGAACCACCTTCATCCTTGGAGCTTAGGTGATTTCCAGCTGTTCTCTGGCGACTGTGATTCTTGCAACTCCGACGGTCCTCAAGGTTTTCAGACTCATTTTCACTTAGGTTAGCTTCCTGCCTTTCTCTTTTTCATCTTTTCTATGAAAAACTGTGGCTAACGCCGCCATGGTGGGGGCTAGGCTCCCTGGCCTATGCCCCAAGTGCCCTAGCGCCGCCATTGCCATTCCTGGCGATGGCGGTGCTGTTGGGAAAGTTCCTATACTTGTATATATATGCATGTATTTTAAAAAACTTTTTTTTAGATGGGGCGTATTTCTCTCTATATTGACACTCCTGAGGCTTTGGTCGAGCTCCGTTGAGCTAGGTCGATCCCTGATGATGTCACTATATGCCAGGAAACTAATAGAGAGTCTTGGACTACAAAAGAGCTCGGGGCATCCGTGTTCCCTCTGGTGGCCCTTCTGGAGTCCAGGCTAGAGTTCCCACTCCCAAGCATTGTAAGGGAGGCTCTAGCTTTCTATCGCTATGCCCGGCACAACTCACCCCCAACGTCTTCTCCATTTTGATGGGGGTAGCACTGTTGAATCGATATATGGGCATTGACCTCGGTGTTCGGAAGATTTAATATTGCTACTCCATCTTTGAGACGTCCAATGGTCAAAATATGTACTATCTTAAGGCCAAGGACAATCGGAACATTGTGCTTGGGCTTAAAAACTCGCACAAGGGTGACCTGGACGACTTCTTTGTGGTTGGGGGAAACTGGCAGCTCGGGCCTGGCTTCCACGATCAACGTGTTCGGCTTTGCCCCACTAGAGCTGGATCCCCAGGTAGCCGAGCTCCTTCCCTTCGTAATCTGTATAAATTGTCTTTCATTTCTCTATATATCCTGAGGTGTAACACTTTTAATTTTTCAGGTGCCTACTGCAATACCACAACCATCAAGGGCAAGAACGACCGAAGCGACGATCAAATCAATCTCGAGCACTTGCGCTGTGTGCTGGACTAGGACAAAGACGTTCGGTCGTTCAAGAGGCTTTTCAATGGCCTTCCCATCTGCCCAGAAGTGCTCGACATTCGCTTGACCCCTGTCGAGGGAGCCACAGCCAAGGGAGGCTAGAGTACGAAGGCATCCACTTCCCGACTTGTGAGCAGAAGACCGTCTTTGACCTCAACCAGCCGTACCATCCTCGAAGCGATCGAGATGTCGTAGAGGAACTTGTTCGACCTGCTCGGGAATGTTCTTGGGTTGACCACTCCTTCCCGTCCAGTTGGGACTGCATCCATTCAACCCACAAAGCTAGCCTCAAGCATATTCGCTGCTCCTCGGGCTCCAGTTCTTCTGCCTTCTCGAGCCTCCAGAAAAGGGCAACGGCTTCCGAGGTGGCTGAATGGGAGACAAGGCGCTGGATCGAGGCGCCGACTCCACCTGCGTTGAGCCAAACTAAAGGCTCCGGGGTTCCCTCTGAGTTGCCCTATGAGGTACCCCTCACCTTTGCCCCCGCTCATCGTGGTCACCCTCTCACTGCTCAAGACTCCGTGCAGGAGAGCCACGACGTGGCATGGGCATTGGCGAAGAGCCTCTATCTTTCAAAAGACAAGGCTTCCTATGTGGCCCTTCATAATGCCGCATTGAGCAAGCAGGCCGCCCAGCACCTGATTGTGGTATGGATTCTGTCTCTGAGCTGAGTTCCTTTCTTTTTCCATACATATATCATTGATTGATTGTTTATCTTCTCCTCTGTCGAGTAGGGCCTTCAGATGGGTATGGAGGTTGTCGATCGGTGCAGCCAATTGCAGGAGAAATACAACCTCCTACAGGCCGAGCTCCGCAAGTTCAAGGAAGATGTGAAGGTCCTCCAAGCGCAGATCGGCGTGACTTGTGCTGCCAAAGAAGAAGCCGAGGTCTGAGCCACTAAAACTTTGACCTCGGTCAAGGAACAAGAGGCCAATCTCGCCTCGGTGATTGGCCAGCTAGACGAGTCCTCCAAAGCCAGGGCAGCCCTCGAGCAGGAGAATGCCGATCTCAAAGCTACTATTGCTTGGGTAACAAAGGAACGATATGACGAGGGATACGACAAGGCTAGGGAAGTGCACGCCGCACAGGTGATGAGCATGCAGAACCCTATCTTCAAGATGAGATGGGATGCTACTCTCGCCGCGGCCATGGTCAGGCCCGAATATGAGCTTCATAGAGCAATCCCTTGGATGCAACCCAACGTGTCGTTCCCTGACCAACTCGTGCATCTGCTCGGGGTTGCCATTTTGCCGGGCCCCATCGTCGAAGCTGCTCTGATCACCATAGTTGGGATCCCTCCACCTCCTCCTAAACAGGGTGAGCCTAAACTACCTCCGCCTCCACCTCCACCTCCTCTCGAGCATGCATCCGAAGAATTTGAAGAGCTCGAGCCTCTGTGGCCTGAGTGAGGGACTTCACCTCCCAACATCACCGTAGACCTGACGTTGGAGGACGAGGATCTCCCGAGGGATGCTACTCAGGATGTGGGTGAGGAAGTTGAAGGGGAACCTGCTCAGGTGGAGGCTCAAGGGGAAGGAGCTGCACAAGATCCACAGCAGCCGAACAGTGCTGCCCCTGTTGTTTAGCTTTCTCTTTTTGTTTTTCAGAACTTCTCTCTCTTTTTTAAGTCTACATTGCACGACCTCGATCCATCTATGAGGTCGGCATGCCTTTCCTGTGCATACAAGTTCATCTTATTAATGAAAAAGTATTTCTGGTCGATCTCTTGCACTCTTGCAACTGCTGCTCCTTACTTTGATATTTACTTTTACTTTGTTCTTAATTTTTTACGCAAGTGTATGATGCTCGGCCTCACATCATTTTGCAAGGCTGGACAGTCTTCAACTTCATTTGTATACAATCGGGCTGATGGTTGCCGCGTTTGTAACGACTTCGCAAAATAACCCGAGCACATGGTGCCAAATCGAGTTAGACAAACAGCTATTAAGACGAGCTAAGCTGCTCAATTGTAGAAATCTCAAAATTACCAAGTGATTCAAGGTCGGCTTAGGTTTTTCTACTCGGTCATACCGATGCTGTCTAGCCGAGCTGGGTCTTTCCTAGCCAGGCATGACTAGAAGTCATCACCTGTTCTGCCTAGCCAAGCTAGGACTTTCTTGCCCATGCATGACTCGAAGTCATCTGGGACTTTTACTGCCTAACCAGGTTAGGACTTTCTTGCCCAGGCATGACTCGAAGTCATCTAGGACTTTCACTGCCTAGTCAGGCTAGGACTTTCTTGCCTAGGAATGACTCGAAGTCATCTGGGACTTTCTTGCGATGTCTTAATCATGCACAAACTTTAGAAAAAATTCTCTTCATTTATTATCCCGAACAAATATACATTTGAACCTTTAATGATAAAACTTTCTTAAATTTTGGGCAATCCACGGCCTCAGGATCTGTTTTTCTTCCAAATCTTCAAGTCTGTATGCTTTCGTGCCTGCAATCAACGTGATTTTGTACGGGTCTTCCCAGGTCGGACCCAACTTGCCATCAAGTGGGTCCTTTGTATTGAGAAGGACCTTCCCGAGCACCAATTCGCCAACCTGGAAGCTCATTTGGTTAACTCGTCTATTGTAAAACTTTGCAAGTTGTTGGTGGTAGGATGCTAGCTTGACTAGGGACTGCCCCCTTCTTTCCTTGGCTAAGTCTAGGTCCCGAGCAATAGTAAGGTTGTTATTCTCGGACTCGAAGGCGTCAGTTCTCCAGCCTTCTCTTCAGTCCTGATAAAAGTGTTTTGTTCGAGATTTCTGCTTAGCCATTGCTCTTAAGGAACGAGGGTGTTGAAAAATAATTCTTTATTCCCAAGCCTGAGCAGAATGTCTTGAACAAATTACTGTCGAACTGCTTCCCATTGTCTACAACTATGGCAGGCGGAATACCAAACCTACTAATGATGTTCTTTCATAGAAACTTCTTCACGTCCACATCTCTGATGTTAACTAAGGGCTAAGCCTCCACCCATTTGGAAAAATAATCTGTAGCTACTATTAGGAACTTTTTATTGCTAGGTGCCTTAGGTAATGGCCCAACAATTTCCAGTCCCCATTGAGCAAAGGGCCAAGGGCTTGTGATCGCGTTAAGCTCCTTAGCTGGTTGCCTGTGCAAGGGTGCAAATTTTTGACACTTCTCACACTTCTGTGAATATACTTGGGCATCTTTCTGCATGTAGGGCCACTAATATCCATGGCTTATTGCTTGGTGCGCCATAGATATTCCCCTGGTATGACCTCCACATATCCCTTCATGGAGCTCAAATAGGAAGTCCTGGACTTTGTTCGGGTGCACACATAACAGATAGGGTCCTGAGAAAGATCTTCTGTACAGTTGATCCTTAGGAGATAGCCAAAATCGTGCAGCTTTATGTCTAACTTTGAGCGCCTCTTTCTTGTCCTTGAGAAGTTGACCATCTTTAAGGAACTTCATGATGGGATCCATCCAGCTCGGTTTCTAGTTATCCTCAATGGCATAAACCTACCGAGCAGTCATTTCAATGCTCGAACTCTCCTGCTTCTGTACTTCTACTGTCCACTTTAGCCTGAGCTCGGTTGCTGAGGCTAGGGCTGCTAGGGCATCGGCGTGAGAGTTTCCTTCTCTGCTAACCTGTTTGATTTGTACCTCTTCAAAACCTTTGCCTAGCTCGAGTGCTATGGACAGGTAGGCAACCATCCTATCATCTCTTGCATTGTACTGCCCAGTCATTTGGTTCACAACTAGCTGGGAATCGCAGAAAATTTCTAACTTTCTAATGCCCACGAGTTCGGCACTTCTGAGTCCTGCGAGCAATGCTTCATACTCGGCTTCGTTATTGGACGTTAGGAATCTCAACCTGATAGAGTGCACTATTACGGATCCTTCTGGGGAGATGAGGACCACCCCTACTCCAGAGTCTTTCTGGTTTGAGGCGCCAACAGTGAATAACCTCTATGCCCTAGACTTGGCCGTGGATTCCCCATTTTTTCCTCTTTCTCTACTTTTTGCTCGGTTATCCTTCCCCCAGCTTGGATTCGAGCATGGTTGAGTCTGAGCTGGTGAACGAGCTCAGTTTGGAGAATTTCGCTATAAAGTTTGCTAAGACCTGCTCCTTAATCGCTGTTCTTGGTCGGAACTCGATATCGTACTCCCTGAGCTCCACTCCTCACTTAGCAATTTTTCCCGAGAAGTCAGCCCTGCGTAGCAAAGCTTTAAGTGGGTGTGCATTCAAAATGATGATCTTATGTGCTTGGAAGTATTGTGCCAGCTTTTGGGATGCCATGACCAGAGCCAACACCAGTTTCTCCAGGGACAAGTATCTGGTCTCGACATCGAGGGAGGTGTGGCTGACATAATAGATTGGAAGCTGCTCGGCAATGTTAAGTCTGACCAAGACGGCACTAGCCGAGTGTTCTGATTCTGCAAGATACGTATATAGCTCATCCCCGAACAAGGGCTTGGATAAGAGAGGAGCAGTGCTTAGGTACTCCTTCAATTGTTGGAGTGCTTGAGCACACTCCTCCCCCCAGACAAAATTTTTGTCCTTTTTCAACAATTGAAAGAAATGATGGCACTTATCTGACGATCGGTTGAGGAATCTGTTCAGAGCTGCTGCCATCCCTATTAGTTGTTGTATCTCCCTAACTATCTTTGGGGGTTGTATGTTCTGAATTGCAGCTATCTGGTCGGGGTCTACTTCGATCCCTTTCCAGCTGATCAGGTGCCCCAAGAACTTGCCCGACTGTACGCTGAATGCACACTTTGACGCATTGAGCCTCAATTTGTAGCTTTTTAGCACCTCGAAAACTCTGCTCAGGTCGGCCAAATGATCGTGTTCTTGCTCGGTCTTTAGTACTATATCGTCTATGTAAACTTTGATATTCCGACCTAGCATAGGTTGGAATATCTTTGTTACCAGCCTTTGGTAGGTTGCTCCAGCATTCTTCAAGCCAAATGGCATGACCTTGTAGCAGTATAATCCTATGGGGTGATGAAATTGGTCTTCTCTTGATCATCTAGGCTCAAGGCTATCTGGTTGTAGCCCTTATAAGCATCCAAGAAACTCATGGTCTTGTATCTGGCTACCGAATCTACCAGTTGATCAATCTTAGGGAGTGAGAATGAATCTTTCGGACAAGCTTTGTTTAGGTCAGTGAAATCTACGCAGACCCTTCACTTCTCATTTTTCTTCTTAACAACCACGGTGTTAGACAGCCATTTGGGGTATTCTACTTTCCTTACTGCCCCAGCGTCGAGTAGTCTCTCTACCTCCTCTATCACGGCCTTTGAGTGCTGAGCCGAGGACCTCCTCTCACGTTGGACAACTGGTTTGTATGTAGGATCAACACTTAGCTTGTGCTGCATTACCTTTGGATCAATTCCCGGCATTTTGTACTGTGCCAATGCAAACACTTCTTCATTAGATCAGAGAAAGTTCACGAGGTCGATTTTCTCTTGCTTGGCCATGTTGGACCCGAGCAAGAAGAAACGATCTGGGTCATTACCACCGAGCAAGACCTTCTTTAGAGGCTCTGTAACTTTCTCTATTGGCATCCTCCCAACATCATCGAGGAGTGGCCCTTCTTGTACTTCAACCACACACATCTGCTCATCCTTGCATGAGCATGCTTTTTCTCGGATAGCAGCTATAAAGCATTGCTTAGCTGCCGTTTGATCTCCCTAGATTATTTCCACACCCCTAGCAGTTGGGAACTTCAGGACCTGATGGTATGCTGAGGGGATGGCCTTGAGCTGGTGAAGCCAAGTCCTCCCCATTATGGCATTATACGGCGACGACACGTCTACTACCAAAAATTCGATATTCTTGAGCTCGATTCCTGCCATGACTGGTAGTGTAATCCTTCTCATTGGTAGGACAGGCTGACCATTGAACCCGACCAACGGGGTGTGAAATTTTAGCAGATCCTCTTTCTTGAGCCCCAACTTGTAGAAAAGGTTGGCATACATCACCTCCGCTGAGCTTCCTTGGTCGACCAAGATACGTTTCACGTCATACCTCCCAATTTGGAGGGTTATAATGAGTGCGTCGTTGTGCGGGTGCTCGACTCCTTCCATGTCAGCGTCAGAGAAGGTCAGATTTCCCACCAAGAATTTGCTGCTCGGGTACTTTCTCTTGCCTGAGCTATTTTGACCGAGTTGGGCCTACATGATCTCTCGTCGATATGCCAGCTCTCGGCTTCCACTCCTCGTCTCATTTGACGTCTCCGGCTTGGGGATGGCGTGTATGACACTGATGACTCCAGCTGGTTCTTCTGCTCCTCCCCTCTGCTCGGCATGAACGTGCTGTTCAGCCAAGGTCTTCTCTTTGTTAATGTACTGTCCGAGGGTCCCTGCCTTCACTTACTCCTCTAGGAACCTTTTGAAAGTCCGACAACAGTCTGTGAAATGCCCATGTTCTTTGTGGTAAGCACAGTGTTTCTTCTCATATCATTTGCTCGGGTCGGTGAACATCTTGGGCGGCTAGATGAACCATGGCTTATCTTTGATTTGGTGGAGGAGCTTGTTGATGGGCTCCTTAAACACAGTATTTGCCACTTCGTATACTCTGTTTGGCCTTTCACGCTCCTTTTCCCGGCCGGGCTTCTTCTTGGCCTTCTTAATTTCCTTATTCTCTGCTCGAGCTCCTTTTTGCACTTCTTGGGCAGACGTTTCGTTACTCATACCTCTCATGTCTTCTTTGACCTTGGAGTATTACTCGATCCTCAACATCAACTCGACCATACCTTGTGCAGGCCACTTGATCAATGAGTACCTTAGTTTGTGGGTTTTATCCAACCCAAGCTTGAAAGAGGCCACAGCAAGTTGCTCATTGCAATCATCAATGTCATTGAATGTTTCCCAATAGTGCCGAGCGTATGACCTCAAGCTTTCATTCTCAGTTTTCCTTAAGCGAGTAGAGAGTCTATCTCCATGGGTTGTCAATTGTTGGTGATAAATCTTGCTGCAAATAGCTTGGTGAGCTACCTCCAACTTCCAACTGATCAAGCGGGGAGTTTGTCAAACCAATGCAGAGCTACCTCGCCCAAACTAGAAGGAAAGATTTTGCACATTAGGGGGTCATTCCCGTTCCAAAGGGCCATCATTTGCCTGAAATGCTAAATGTGACCCATAGGGTCAGTCTTTTTATCATAAAGGTTGAACTTAGGGGTTTGGAATTTCCAGGGCAAATCTGCTCCATCCACCTCCCTTGTAAATGGGGAGGCGGATATATGCTCTAGTGCCCTCTAGGCAACATCCTGGGCCGACCTCATCGTGCCCAGCTGTAATCTCCCATCGAGCTGGAGGTTCAGCTACTGCTTGAGTTCTTCCTTTTCCTCTGCACGGCCGAGCTCCTGACCAACCTGCCGTTGTTGCTCATGACGATGGACGGCTAGTGTGTGGGTGTTGCTGGAGGTTTGCGTTTGCCCTTGTCTCCTTCTTTTAGAGCCTGAAACACGACTCCTCTCAGGATCCTCATCACGTCGATCAGGCAGAAGCTCCCTCCTCGAGCTTCGGCTTGCTTGAGGCCAAGCAGAGCCTCTTCTTTGATCCCGATTGGACCTCTCACGATTGGAATGCTCATGTTCGGATCAAACTCCTAGCGAGCGTCGATTCACTTGAGCCCTCATTTCGTAGAGCTCTTACTGGAGCCTGACCAACTGCTGGTCCCTTCTATTCAACTCGTCCTAATACCCCTCGAGCACTTACTGCATCATGAAACGTGGGGGTAGTCCCCCTCAGAAGGAGTGGTTTCATAGGTGCACCCAACATGGGTGTGTTCCCTTCTTTAGTTGATCCTAACTCCAACAACGTGAACTTCAGAGAGCACAAGGGGTCCTCTTCTACTGTGAGTTACGTGTGATGCTTCTGCGCGTGGTGCGCATGATTCTCTCAGCTCTTCATGTTTGTGGTTTTCCCGACTAGCCATGGAGGCGTTTTAGATCTTCCCACAGACGGCGCAAAATTGTAGAGAATTAGGATTGGGATCTACTGGTCCTGTCCAAGCTGGCTGAACTGTCAAGGGCTGATGCCACGTGTGTGCCTGCACAAGAAAGGAGTGAGATGCCTGCCGGTGGCTTTATACCAGTGAACCCTCCGACGATCAAGTCAAGCAAGGGTTATAGAGAGAGAAAAGCTTGAGAGAGTATTTTGACAAAATTTTTGCTAGTAAAAAGTAAGCATACCTTTCATTTTGAGAGTGTTGGCTATTTATAAGAAGATATATACTTGAACCGCTTGTGGAGTCCAACTCGACTTGAGCAGGTCCGGTTGTACTCCTTCTCTCTGATCAATGCATTGCAATTAATAGCTTGATGGTGACTTATCAGTGCCATCTTAGATCTGTCTAGAAGATCTTTCTACAAGTGCCTTTTGTTATGTCAAGTTGTCCATCATTACTCCGACCTAGTTTAGGCTAAGTCAACCCTCTCTGACTCTCTGGTCTTAGAGTTGGTCTAACTACTACTGATCTCTTATCATCAGATCACTTTTTTGATACGCGTATCAACCTAAGTATCAACCCTCATGCTTGGATCTAGGAGTTGCGCATCTCGCCCTGCTCGGACTTGGATGCCAAGCATTCCCTTGCATGACATCAAGCACTTGGTGTCTAGGGTCAATATTGAATTCCTTTTGAGTTTAGAGCCAAAACCATTGCTTGGATTCACCCTGTCTCGAGGTCTGCGGACCTCGAACACATTGTCCATATAGCTTGGCTCACTGCCCGAGCTAGCATGTTCATACCGAGGTGTGTGCCGTGGTTGAAAGGACTGTTGTGCTGTACGACATTCCACATGTGTTCCACGTGGCTCTGGTCGAAACTTGATACCTCTCAAAAACTAAACCTCCTCTACCGCCCTTGCATGTGAAGCATCGAAGCTCCGAGCAGTCCGTCTTCAATCGGAGATAAAACCCTCTACGCACCATCGACTTCATCTTGGACAACCAGTTCGTTATTGTCACAGTGCAGGGAAAGACCAACCTTGACCAGAACACCGGCATTTTGATAACCTCATGGCGACATCATACCTTGACCAGAACACCAGCAACTTGTTGGCATCATACCTTGACCAGAACTTCACGACGACATCGTACCTCGACCAGAACACTGGAAAATCGTTGTTCCCTGTATGTATATTATTTTTCCGCACTTTTGCGCCATTCTCTCTGGTTGTTTGAAGAAGAAACATCTGGCCTCGTTGAAGTTATAGATTTCAGTGATTCTATTTCTTTTGATTATGTGATTCAATGAATATCTTTTTCTGTGATTGTAGTTGTATGAATACCCTTTGCTCTGATTGTGTTTTGTGATTTTTTTTGATTATGCAAATGACCTACAATGACATATTTATATTGGTTTACATTTCAAAGTATGCCCACCACATGTTTGATAAAATTACCGAGTAAGAACTATTATATTAGAACCAGCTAATTTTTTGGAACAAACTAGAATTTTTTTAAAACCAGCTTCTTATATTAAAACAAGCTGTCATTTGAATTATGTATTCTGGCAGATCATGCCCATTCACTGTTTTAATTGATTACAACTAAAATATGTGATTTTATGCTAGCACGAGGAGTATCTTAAAGTGGCTATGAAATCTTTATAAATGGTCCCTATATTCATGTTGACTTGAAAATTGGCGTGTTTCTTTGGAGTTCATAGGCCTGTGCTTGCTTTACTAACAAGCATATTTGCAATTATTCGTAGACTGATTGAATTTGGATATGTGAATACATATTCTGGCGACTGTGTTTCGGGTGTTTTTATTGTTTTGGGGATATTAGATTCCTTCCTATACCATGGTCAAAGGGCAATTAAGAAGAAGATTGAACTTGACAAATTAAGTTGAGGACTAATTCACAAAGGTCTAATTTTTCATGCAAAGAAGGAAAATAAAAATGTATCTCTAGCCAAAGTTATAAATTTTGATAAAGTATCATGATTTGTTTATACTATATAGTATAAACCCCTACAGAAATATTTAGAACGTTAATTTTCATATGCTAGTTGGAGCAAAAATATTAGGTGGCACTGACCAACCAAAACAATAATCACAAAGACTAACAAGGAGGCATGATAATGGTGAACAATCATTTGTCTAGAAAAAGGAAGAGAAAGGTTTGATAAGAAAACATAATTACCTATTTTTTTCCTACTATTTTTTTGCTTGGTCTCTAATGCTTTGCTTT
>JAOTRH010000024.1:9121794-9132397 GCA_034768845.1 Heliamphora exappendiculata | reverse complement strand
CCAAGAGCTGATTCTTTCTTTGTTCTTCTTTCTTCTGTTCTATATTCTCTTTTGCATGCTTGTATGCCTGATTGTGTGCTTGTATGTTTGTCATTCATTTGCATATCTATGGACTTGGATGAGGTGCTAGTTTCTTACTCTTATATTACGCATAGCTATTTGATGGATCCTCATGTGCATCAGATTTTTACTCTCTTGTGAGCCTTCCTAGTGTTCAACATTATGTTTAAAAATCTAATTCTCATCTCTATGCGCACACACTCTCCTGGAGCATGTTGACTGATGAGGGAGTAAGGGTGATTCAGCCTGATTTCTTTGGTCTACCCTCTTCGGTGACTTGATTGACCGATATTTATGGTTTACCTTAAGTTGCTTTCCCTCATGTCCTTCTACCCATCCTTGTATTTCTGACAGCCTACGAGATATTGCTTATCTCCTCTGGGTGATACCGTCTTTTGAAGGATGCCTTCTTTGCCTCTTCCATTCTCAAAATGAATAAATAATAATAAAAAAAAAGAAAGAAAAAGAAAATCATATGTCAAAATGAATAAATATATCTTCATGGCAGTGTGTCTTGACCAATTTCTCTTCCCTTTGCTGAGGTTTGTGCTTATGTCCCAAGGTCCAAATGCTAGGCGGTTTGACTTCAATGTTGTCTTGATTGGTGTTTGAACCTTAGTCCTTAGGCTGTCTTTTACACTTACCCCTCTTCAAGTCTCTTGCTCCTCTGCCACAGAGTTCACCGTTTACACTTGATAGAGTTATGAGTTTGAGAATTTTTATCTTAAGTTGTTACATGCAACTATCACTTGTATATGTTAATATCTATATATCATGATGTTCTCTCATCTATCGTGTGCTCGAATTTGAGTATGGACTGTCCACTGAGTCCTGCCTTTGATCTGCTTATGCATGGTTAAATTTTCTTTTATCTAAACAAAAAATTTCATGTTTGTTGGTCTCTAGTTGCATGTGTTTTGCTTGATCTTTTGTTGAGGGGGAGTCTCTTGGGATGTGGGGTTTTGTATTATGTGTTTTTCTCGCTTTCCAGTGCATGGCTCTTGTAGTGCGCTCGCTAAGCGCTCAAGAACCCCAAGGCGCTCGGTAGGCGCTTGAGCGCCCATGCGCATGGTGCTGCTTTAAAAGCGCTCGATAGGCGCTCAAGCGCCATACGAGTGCTGACACGCGCTCGCAGTGCGCTCGCACGGCGCTTGAGCGCCTGCGCGCGTTTTTGGCTTCTTTTTAAAGGTGCCGGCATCCTCTCTTCTTCTCCTCACCCTTTCATTTCTCACATTCTCTCTCTCTCTAGATCTCTCTCTCTCTCTCTCTCTCTCGTCGGTTCATCTCCCTCGTGTTCTCCGCGTTCCTCATGGCTCTGGTTCCTTCATATTCCATAGGTATGGTTCCTTCTCTTTCTTTTCTTTCTTGCTGTTTTTCCTTTATTCTTCTTTGTAGCATCATTGGCCTTTTGCTCTTCCTCGTGGGAGGCTCCTCCAGTGGGACTAAGTCCCGTGGGTGGAAGCGGCCGCTTCCCCGTTCTCTGGGTTACGACCCTCTCCCTACTCCAGCGGCCCGTACGGCCTATGGGGTTCTTGCCGGACGAGGCATCCTCATCGAGAGGAATGTCCTTGTCTCGAGCTTTGTTTCCACCGGCCTTGCCGAGCAGTTTGCTCAGCATAGCTGGGTTGACTTTGTTCTGGTCACCGTGAGGTGTTCCCCGAGATGGTTCGCGAGTTTTATGCGAACGTCTCTGCTATTGACCGTGAGCAGTGGTCCTTGACCACTACTGTTCGTGGCCGTCATCTCGTCTTCTCTGTAGCGGACATTGTCACCTTGTACGGTGTCCTGCTTGTCGAGGCTCCTCAGTATCCTTTCAGTGCTAACTTTCGTCCCTCTCGGGGTGAGGTCTCCAGGGAGTTATCTGACGGGGCCTACACTCACATCTCTCACCTTGAACAGCACCATCTTGCCCCACACTATTGCACTCTCAACAAGATAGTTGCCTCCGTCATTGAGCCCACTGGACACACGTCCAACATCACTGCTCCTCGGGCCGATCTCCTACATGCGATTGGTCGTGGATATTCCATCACTCTCCCATCCCACATTTGGTACATTATCCAGTCCTACTCCCAGCATCCTTCGGGTACTGCTGGTGTTCCTTTCTCATCACTCATCACCTGGTTCTTCCGGTCCCATTCTGTACCTACCATCCCTGGGAAGCCTTTGCTCTACCCCAAGGGCGACATTTCCTTACAGACAGAGAGCCTTAGCGCCGCTCATCTGGATGTCGACCCTTCTGCCACTCTTGTTGGCGAGCGGGCTGATCCAGAGTATCCGGCCATTATACTTGCCTTTCGCCCTCTGCACGCTGCTCCAGCTCCTCCATCGGCTGCTGATATTCCTCCTGCTGCCGATCCACCTTATGCTGTCCCTCCTCCTGCAGCTGCTTCCAGCTCTACTGCTGGTCCTTCTTCCTCTCTCCCGCCTCTTCCGGTTGCTCCTCCTCCAGGTGTTGCCGCTTCTGATCCGATGTCCCAGGTGCTTCAGTATCTCGCTCGTTTCGAGGCTAGGTTTGACGCCCACGACCGGACGCTGGTTGCCTTTCAGGAGCAGCTGGCTTCCATCGGTCTTCAGCTTGCCCACATCCAGCAGCGCCTCGACGCAGACTTCTACACATCAGATGACGACGCTCCACCTCCGGATGAGGTCTAGTTTGCAGTAGTACTTACTCCCCTTGGCGTTTCCATGACAAAAAGGGGGAGAACTATGGGTAACTCTTTTTATATATATCTTTTGATGTATCCAGCAGTTTATGTACGTAGATAGGTTTGATGTATCTCTTTTGATGTATTTTCTTTCAGCCTATCATTTTGTATTCATGTACTTAAAACTGCTGTTTATTAGTGGAGCTATGATGTTTATATACATGATCTTTTGTTTATCTTCATGGCTTGTGATATCATCTCTTTTCATATATGTCGTATTGTATGTATGATTTCTATTTCAGCCATGCTTTAAATATCATGTTATTGTTCTTCACGTTGTTGGCGTTGGTGTGTAGTTTCACTACAGATTATGCAGTCTCTTTGCCTCATGTTTAGTATCTAGATGCCTAGAGTTTGTGGATCTCTTTGTATCAGTTTCTTTTCATGTATTGCGTCTGTTGTTTGTTTATGAGGTTTTGTCCCAGAAATGCCAAAAGGGGAGATTGTTAGTATTGTTGGCTATTTCCGGTATTTGACAAAACCGCCGGAGTCTGTACCCCTATTTTGTTTTGTGTATGGTCGTATGTTCTGTCTTTTGCCTTCGGCTCTCGTCTTCACCAGATCTTGCACCGGTGGTTATGCTAGACATCTTTGGTAACCCTGACAAGGTATTTGGCCTTTCTTACGCACAATCACTGCATGTTTAGGTTATGTTCAGCATAAAATGTCCTTTACATCTGCATGCATGGTTCCTAGGGCTTGCATGGGGCTTAAGTCTCTGGCGCTCGCAGAGTGCTTGAGCGCTCGCTAGGCGCTTGAGCGCCATTTTTCCAGTGAGCAGCGCTCGCTTGGCGTTCGATAGGCGCTTGAGCGCCCCTCTTGTCACCTATTCCAGTATACAGCGCTTGCTTGGCGCTCGTATGACGCTTGAGCGCCCCTATTCCAGTGAGCAGCGCTCTTAGGGTGCTCGAGCGCCTCTGTTCCCCTGCGTGTCCTAGTTTACGCGCCTAACCCCTGTTTTGATGAAAATTCAATGCGCTCGCAGAGCGCTCGTTCGGCGCTTGAGCGCCTATGCGCGCTCGCTAGACGCTTGAGCGCCTCGCCCTTTTCATCAACCAATCCTAGTTGAGCTCTGTCTTTGTATATAAGCATGACAGTGCACACCCATTAGGTCAACTAAAGTCCCCTGAACTTCTGAAGAGGCAACTTTCTCTCTCAAGGTGCCTTGTATTTACTCCATCTTTTTTCCTCACTTTTGTAACAACCTAAGGGCATTTAATAATGTCTTTCAAACACCTTAGGTTGTGTATTTTTGTCAAAACCATATTCCTTTTCATACACATTCATTTTCACTTCATTCACACACTTGATCGAGTTGACTCGGAGCCGTCGCCAAACGGAGATCTGGTCGTTGTGCTCATGGTTGCTATGGGATCAATGAGGTGCTCGGAGAGCTAGTCAAGAAGCAGAGTTAGGTATACATTATGGTAATGTTTGTAATTCCTTCCTCGTGTTTCTTGTAATCTTATTGGTTCATAGTGGATTATTGTGTATTGGTGCAGTTGTTTTTTATCCCGGGGGTATACCCTAGGGTTTCCACGTTATATCTTGTGTGTTGTAGTTCATGTGTTTCATTTCCTTAGTTTTGGCCTTTGTTTACAAAAGTTTTGAAACTTTCATTAAAGAAGGAAAAATTAATTTTATTAGCCTATCCTCCCCCTCTAGGCTATATTCTTAGGGTTATTAGCTTTTTCAAAGAGATTTTGATTCACACCCTCTCTCACGAACAACGTGCTCACTCGGCAACAACTACCTTGTGCAAGCCAAATACAAGCACCCTATTCACCCATAGTACTCCGGCCTTGTTATCGTGTTACACTGTCTTAGATAGAACTCACTCTTCTATACTGCACACTATTTTTTTACCGATGTGGAACTTTGCTTCACACTTTTCATGTTTGCATGTTTGAAGGGTGACGTTTTGGGGTCTTTAGCGGAGTTTGATAAAGCAATTGAACTCGATCCTCGTCGGAAGGCATGTAAGTTTAAAGTTCCCCAAAATCTTCATGGTAAGCCTGTGCAATCAAACAATTTATAAAACTCATTGGATTTTTTTTTTGTGGGGTGTGGGGGGGGGGTGTTGTAATATCAATGGGTTATTGCTGATCACTTGCTTTGAATTTTAGGGTAAAGATGCTGGCCGATTGAAATCTGTATGGCTAATGGGTATTCGAGTGTTGGGTGACTTGGGTTTCCTTTTATACCACTAGCTGGTTATATACTAGTTTACTAGTGTGCTGACCCTGTCATGCACGGGTTTGGTTTGATTTTCTTAATTAGAGATTTATAGTATAATATCAATAATTTAATGGAATGGTTCATGAATAAGGAAGTGCAAAAATATGAAAGCAAGCAACAAAGGAACTGTTTAATAACTTTTTTGTCACTTCCTAAGTCTGGTAGAAGATTCATGTTAGTTATTCTACAGTCAGATGAGATGCAGACTAGTAGACTTACTGAAGAATATAACAACAAAGGAATTTAAAACCAACACTTTAAATTAAGAATTTGATTCCCTTTTTTTCATGCATGAATTAGAAGTGCATATCTTTAATTAAAAAAATAACTTAACTGAACATTTAAGATAGGTTAATTGAATTGTAATCTCATTTCATGTCCGATTTAGAATTTATTTCTTGTACATAAAAGAGAATGTTTAAAAATGCGGGTACGTGGTACCTGTTAGTTCTCAAACAAAAAAGAGGCGTCCAGGACTTATCCCCAAAAAAAAGGCGTCGAAGCATGTGGCTGTTAAAATTACTGTTTTCTTTTATATTCCAAACAGTTAAAAACAAAATAATTTAAGAACACAGTAATTTCATCTTGGCAACTCTGTTATTTTATTCAATAGTAATTTATTAATAAATCATAACACAAATACAAAGAATGACTTTTTCCCTTGTGTTATTCTCCTCTCGTACAGATGTCATTCTCTTAGAAAGACACTTGGCACTCTCTCAATTGGGAGTTTCTACTTTACATATATATTATTGTTAAGGGTTATTTATGTAATTTTATAATAGATGGTTTAATATAAATAGTTAAATGAGGTAACCCTTTAGACTAAACTCTCTTATTCTTTTAATATGTCACGTTAACAATTATATATATATATACACGTCCACATTGTTTTCAAATGAATTATTATGTTGCTATGCGCCGTGAATAATCCCCACGCACCATAATTCCAACTACGTTAGATTGTAATGTTTCCTTTTTTTTAGGCCAAATCTGAATGAGTGTCGCCACTTTCACATTATTTTAAGAAATGAACGCAACTTATAATTGTGGTTTTTTTAAATGAGAATTTCATGAAGAATCAAATAGGGTTTGTTTAGATAATAATGTGATTTTGTGTAATTTTGGGAAATCAGATCTCTGGCAGAGGGGCCTATCACTATACTATCTTGATAGGTATTAGTTTTTCTACCACGTCTATTTTGATTGTTTTGGTCTTTTATTTAAGATAAATGTGAACTGTAAAGAGATTGAAAGGAGTCTTTCCCCTTAGGTTTGAGGAAGGGGCGGAGCAATTTCGGTTTGATGTTGCACAAAATCCAAATGATACAGAAGAGTCAATATGGTGCTTTCTCTGCGAAGCTCAATTACATGGAGTTGGCGAAGCAAGGAGACGATTTCTTGAGGTAAATAAATTCTTTTTAGAATGGAGAAACGGATAGTTGTTCAGCTTGATTATCAATCTAGATGTGAGTTATTTTTCTTGTAGGAATTAACTTTTTCATGCATATATCTGTATTACCAGTGCCTGCTTAATCATCATGAGTTGTCTCTGAGGTATGAAATAGGCTTTTCTGTTCTAATTTTCTACTAAGTAATCTTTAACCTAACTTGGTCAAGCAGTCAGTGAAATGTGCCTTATCTTTAAAATTCAGTCCCCAGTAGGTGGCAAATGACATACTCAGAGAACTAAAAGTTTATATAGTTTCTGAGTGGATATTTGTTTTTATCTGCCCTTTTTCAATTTTAGACCATTTTGTGAGAAATAGGTCCCGTGTCCATGTTATTCCATGAATGTTATTCCATGAATGGTCAACATGTTTTTTTAACTGCTTGCCAAATAATATAGGTTGGTAGAGATCCACGACCTGTCATGCGGGAAGCTTATAACATGTTTAAAGATGGTGGTGATCCAGAAGAGGTTTGAACCGATGCTTTCACTCAGACATTTCAATTGAAACTAGATGAGTACTTTGTGCATCTCTCTCTCTGCAATCGAGCATGTATGCGTGAGCTTTCACAGCTCGTTTCTATTTCTACTACATCATCTCAATAAGTGCGGATTTGAGATAAATCAACTTGAGTTCTAAACCATTAGCTTGTTCCGTGTTCGTGTTTGACAGTCTTGACATTTGGTACGTTAATTTAGACTTTGACATGTTATCCACTTCAATAAGACTTTGGTTAGTTTCTTAATAAGAGAGACAGCTAAGAAGCACACACACTTCTACAGAGGAATGTGACGTGTCTTCTCGATTATCGACACTCTTCGGACGCTCTTCGTAGCATGTCCGACACTTTTAAAACATGTCTTAGTTAAAAAATTAAATTTATAATAAAATACATCTAGATAATATTTCTTAAATTCTTCGAACAAGTCCTATATAATGAATCTCTTCATAGTGACAATGTTTTAGATTATTTGAAAAATAACTTGTACGCACTAAATATGTTTTAAAACATCTATAAGATGACATATATTGCTTTTAAATAATTAGTAATATGTTGCAAATTTTTATTACTTTTGAATATATAATTTATATATTTGAAGTATAATAAATATATAAAAAATATACACATTTAATGTACCCTAAACATATCGTGTCTTGGATTTTTTAGAAATCGACGCAAGTGTGGCGCCCAAGTGTTCTTGCATGTCCGTGACCATGCTACATTGAGAAAGTCTAGAGATTAAGTTAATTCAAGTTGAGATAACCAAACCAAGCAAAACAAAACCAAACTAAACTTTTGTCCCAATCAATTGACAGAATAATTAATTTGAGAGAACCAACCCAAACTAAGCCTTTGTCCCAATCAATTGGGATCGGTTACATGTATCTTTTAACGCATTTTGTGTTAAGGGCCATATTTTGAGTTAGTTTTAATAAATTTATATATTTTCTTAATACGGCATTCTAGGTTTATTTACGTCTACTCCTCCCCCTAGTGTTTTCATTACCCTTGACCTTGTCGTTTTTTCTTATTAGTACATCAATTAGTTTACGTTGTATGTGCCCAAACTATCTAAATCTATTTTCTCTTAACTTGTCCTCAATTGGTGCCACCTCTGTTATTCTACGAATCTTTTCATTCCTAAGTTGAGAAAGAGTAGAAAAAGCAAAAGTCTACAGCAATCCCTCCCAATCACAGTGCACAGCTCGAAGAACCACGTATTCTTTCTACACAGTATTGTTTTGACTGAGCCAACCATGTCGACAGGGTGAATGATATAAGGACAGGTTTTGGCGTTGTTACTCTATTATACAATCACATGAGTAGTTCCTGTATCTAGTTTCATCAAATGTTCAAATCGATGCCACGGGCTACCCCAAGCATGCGATTTTCGAACTCAATAATGGTTTGGATATCCTTATTCTTCAGATATTTTAAGCATTTCTAAGATTCTACTCCTGTGAAACAAGTCATTGCTCAGACCCTGTGAAATACTAGTATAGTCAGTACTATCATGCCCCCGGGAATGTAGGTCCAGTTTTTGTAAGTTCATTCTCGACATCTCCATATTGTACATTATTGTTCATGGTTTGAGCTGCAAGATTGCCAAAGCAGGAAGCCACAATAAAAGATTTGAAAAGGAGAAATTCAATACTCCGATCTTCCCGGGATTCATAATTTTTCCCTATTCCTTGGAATACGTATGTTTGATAGTACTGTACAGAGTGAAAAGACATCAATTTTTTCCTCTCTTTTTTTTTGTACAAAAACTTTTCCTGTCATTAGGTTCCATTTATCTTGATGTTTGCCGTTGATATAAGGATTTATTATACATCTACAACGTGCCTTGGGCTAAGGTATATTTTGCCATTTGAAATTTACTATTGTTTGGGAAATATTTTCTTTGGAAGACAGAAATGACACCTTAGGTCTGATAAAACAGAAAACTCAAAAAGGTTAAGCTAACAGAAATTGTGTAACGTGTCTACTTATCTCATCCACAAGGTTAGGAATTGCAATTCACTTTAATATTCTATCTTATAAATTTAGTTTCCCCGTGTAGCTTGTTGCTGCATTTTCAAGTGGCCGGGAGAATGAATACTTCTATGCTTCTTTATATGCTGGGCTTTATTATGAATCTCAGGTTCGTTCTCAATTTCTAGACATTCAATCATTGTTATCCTGCACTCCAGAATTTGGTAATTGTTGTAATCAGGAGGTGTCATCATAAAGACAAGGGAGAGATCAATTCTAGTATGACATAATTTCTTCACAAAAGTGAAAATATCCCAATCAATGCATGGAAGAGCTTTCGCCTTTCATTTCCATTGGACTTTCTGTGATATTTTGATTTTTTTTTAAAATGATCACTGTTTTGATGATTCAGAGATCAAAAGTGCACTTGGTTGCGGATGAAGTCGGTGATAGAGATTGAACAGTTATGGACTGAAAACAATGTGATTGTATGTTATGTTCTAGCTTAAGACAGGGCACTCAAAACATTGGGCCTGGTTGGTAACTAGCTTAAAAGCTAGCTTTTTTACTTTTTATTTTTTAAGCCAAAGCCTTGTTGGATTGGAGGTTATTCAGTGATAAATTATATTTTAAGCTAACTCAAATTGAACAATGTTGTTATTCTATATAATTAATTATAATGTTCATATATAGTTGGTATTGATAATTAATAACTTATCAAGTATGGGTATTAATTTTTTTTTGAATGGAGTGAGAGTTTGAATAAGGTGCTCTAGGGATTGGTTTTTTCAGTTTTCAAATTTTTGACTTTTTTGTGTGTTTTTTTTCCCAAACAAACGAAGATGGATTTTTGGCTAAAAAGGCCAGAAGGCCTATATAGTAAACAGGGTCATCATTGCTGATTCATGTTTAACTTGAAAAATACTTGTCAAGTTGCTTACTTCTGCTTTATGATTCTCATCCACGCAGAGTAAACTAGATGAAGCCAAAGTTCACATACTTGCTGCCAGCCAGTCTCCTTATGGACTAAGGTTTGATATCATGGATTTAGCACAATTTACATTCTCCTTAATGAACTTAGGCCCCATTTGATTGACCGTATTAATGATAAGAGGATATATAATTTTACAGATTAAGTAATTCCAAGAGACTAGTAGTAAGGAAATTATTAATATCCCATTCTCCTAAGTGTTTATAATATTCTATATTGTGTAAGATTAGTTGTACAACTGATACATAATCCTTTCATTACTTGTGGCATTTAAACAAGACAAATACAATCTCGTGAGATATGTAATCTAATCATATATTTAATCTGGTCAATCAAATATGCCCTTAGGTCCTGTTTGGTAAGCAAGATTTTTTTTTGGCCTTTTTAGTTAAAAAACTAAAATGAAAACAAGGTAGGTCGGTTTTTGATTTAATTTTTCTAAGCTAACAAGGTAGGTTATTTGGTAACTTAAGTTTTTTGACTTTTTAACTTTTTTGTATCAAAAGGTCAATATTGCCCTTCATATGAATTGAAAGGAGTTATAATATATATGAAGTGCAGTTTTACCTTTTCATTGGGATGTTATATATATTAAAGTACGCATAGAAAAGGTAATTTTTTAGCTTTTTGATTTTCACAGACAAGAACAGAAACTGCTTTGCTTTTCGGCAGTTTTAAT
>JAOTRH010000024.1:9074909-9121694 GCA_034768845.1 Heliamphora exappendiculata | reverse complement strand
AACTGAACATAAAATTACTGTTATTTATGCAGGACTAAAACAAAATCAGAACTAGAACAAAAAAAAAAGATTTGTGAGCAGAAAATAAATAAAGAATAGAACACTGATTTTTGTTAAATAGAATACTGTTTAAATTAAGAAACCAAAAACAACAGTGAAACTGTGGAAGAAAAACAGAACCGGAAAAAGGAAACAAATTAAGCTTACAGAACTGTCGAAGAACATAACGTTGGGATTGAGTCCAGTATTGAACGATGTGTCCTTAAGATAGAATACGTCATCACCACGGTGCTTACGATGTAGTGGACGTCTGCCTCCAGGATAAAACAATCACCGTATACAGAAGAAGCACAGCAATCTGTACACACAACGAACACTGCAGTGTATGAACTTTCTCAGGAAATTTTAAATGATTGGAAGGACAATGCAAACAATATGAAGCAACAGAGGAACAGAGCTTCGGCAATGGCAGTATGGAGATTGAATTAAATTGTTAAATCGGGTGCAAGAACAACCTATTTATAGGCATTAATGGAGACTGTTCTCCTTAATCCGAACAGGTGCCACACCGGTTCAGCCTGGCGGTTGGACCGCCCAACAGGCGCGAACCGGTTCGGTATTCTCAATCGGTCGCGAACCAATAACCAACCCAATGGTCCCGAATCGTCAATAGTTCAGTAATAACGGTAATGAACAAAAATTCAAAATTTTAAAAATTTAAATTTAAAAATTTAATTAAATAAATTTTCTGCAATAAGATAAGGGTTGAACCCGCAACTTGGACCTGGCACGGCACGGCACGGTCGGTCGACGACGGCGCGTGCGTGCGTGCGTGTGGGGTTTGGGTCGAACCCACTGTTTGGTAGGTCCTCCCTCGTCTACAAAACTGGGTACCCCCAAGGGGCACGCCCCTTAGGCTCAACTTGGCTTATATAAGCCACATACCCAAGTTTCTCCCAACCAATGTGGGATGAAAAACCCTTTTATACTTGTTTGGATATCCACAATTTTCTTTCCCAAGCAATGTGAGATATATGTAAGTTACAATTATTTTACCAACTTCAATGGCTCATTTTTGGAGTCAATTTTTCATTCACCCATTTATGATTTTGAATGCCACAAAATTCATAATTACTCTGCTTATGGAGATAAACAAATTAGAACATGGAATCATCAAAAATAGTAATCCAACACAAAGATAATTAGTTTCAAAGTTAGCTAAAAATCATGTTCTAATTTTATTCGAAACCCATTTTTTCAACATAAAGATCTAATCAAATCCTGAAAGATAATCTCAAAAAATCAAGGGATTCTTATCCCGAAAATCAACTAGCCAGTGTACTACTCCAACTCAACTAAGTCGGCCTATGGGTGCCCCGTGGGTACCTGACCCACTCGGGTCGAGTGACTCAAGGGTCACTCGAGTGAGTGAGTCCCATGGTACGACAAGTCATTTTCTTAGCAACCAAGCCACTTGTCTCCCAACATCCCGTGCATGATTGCACTGTCATTATCTTCGATAGTCCTTGGGACATCTTTCAATTCTCAAATGAATCTATGTTTGATAGAGTATGTGCTATGTCATCACAGTTAGGTAGTCAGAGCTATGTTTACAGTTTGTACTATCTTCACGACCCGTGTCGTGGTAATAATATAGTCTGTGCCTTGGCAATATAGTCAAGTAGTTAGGGTTATTGTCATAATCTTTGCTATGCTTCATAATTTGTGCTATGGAATATCTTCATTCGTAGTCAAGACTACACTGCATAGTCTATGTTATGGAATGTCATGTATCTAGATATGAAATGCCTCAACCTTAGAGCTACTGGGAAGCCTATTCGCTCGGTTCACCAGTGGCTCAAGTTATTTGGATGGGGCGCGATTAGATGTTAATTATCTATCTATACTTGTCGAAATACCCATGAGCTCGGTAGCTAAGCTATTGATCTGAATGGCTCAAATCCTATACGTTGTGAATGAGCTGATCCTGAACCTTTGAATGACTTTGAGCTTTACACAAACAATTAATTATGCTTCATTGTGCTCTTACGAGGCGCTAGCTCTCATCCTAACCGAGCTACTCTAAAGCCAGTAGCTCGGCCCACCTTTTATCTTTGAAAGCCATTTTAAATCATTCGTAACAATCGAGCTCCTCATCTTAATAGCCTAAAGTTGCCGCATAGGTCAAGTTACTAATTCTTAACTTTTCTTTTATTCGTTCGAGCCATTGTTGCTGGACAGTTCGTGTAGGGCGATCAATACGGGTCAACCAAGTAACACAACCGAGCAATTATAGATACATGCTTATCTGAATTGAATCCGTCTATCCGAGTTGCTCGAATCCTTCTCCTCAATTAGCTCGAGTACTTTTTTTCTTTGAATATCCTGGGGCATCATCTGTTTTCGCGTTTTAGGAACTCAAGAATCACATATTCGTATAGTGACGTCCGAGCCAATCATCCGAGTAGCTCGGGTTGCTTGGCTTTCCCAATTTTCACCACCTCATCAGTTTTAAGTTATGTACAAAAGTTAACCCTAAATTCCCAATTAGACAACCCCAAGGTTCCCCTCTTTTAATTGTTTGTCTTCTTTTTTTTTTTTGTCTTCTAAGTGATAAGATAAATAACAAAAACCAACGAGTTTTTACTTAAAATTATAAAAAATAAGTTCTAAGAAAGAATTATAAATGATAAATATAATAAATATTTTTGATAATAAAGAGTAACATAGCAGCGCAACGAAAAGCGTGGAGACATTTTAACCCACATATTCATGGTTCAAAACTTGGCTTTGATAGTTAAAAGTAACTTCCCTACTAAATTGCGAGGAGTAAGACAAATAATTTTGTCGTTTTGCGGGAAATTTCTTTGTCACTTAATATATTTCGTGTAAAATATATTTTAATTTTTGGGTTAAAATATTAATTACAATAGTTTTATTTGTTTTTAACAATAACAAATTCTATTGCTAATTTATAATATTTAGTGATAAATTTAAAATTTTCGTCACAAAATGTCAAATTTTTAGCAAGAAAATAAGTTTCTATCGCGAGGTATTTTGGTCGACAATCCTATGATGACAAAAATAATAATAACGCGTTTTCGTCACTAATTGTATTAAGTTATTAGCAATATATATATATATATATATATATATGGAGACGAAATTATTATTAGATAAATAATAATAATTATTTATCATAAATGACCAAATTTGTTATAATGATAATTATTAGATAAATAATCTTTATTTAAAATTTTAATAAATTTCAATAATACATAGTTAAAATATATTTTAATTTTTAATATTTATTTATTTTATTAAAATTCTCTAACAAGAAAAAGTAGTAACTACATGGTCCTGTCAAATATTAGACATATTTAGGAACCAAACCATAAAAGTTTGGATCCTTTTGAAGTTTTGGCAGACCTACCCCTTGTTCTGTTGTTGATCTATTTTTCTCATGTTTCAATCATGATGCAGGGTGCGTTTGAATCTGATTATTTTATTATTATTATTATTATTATTATTATTATTATTTATTTATTATTTTTGGCATAAAGCAACTTTTCAACTAAATAATTTATTTATTTATTTAATTTAAAATATAAAAGAAATGAAAACTTCAAGAATTACAAATTGAGCCTTTTAACTTAAAAGAATAATTTTAACAACTATACTTTTCAAAACTTAGAAGAAACTAGTTAATTATCATATCTCTCAAAAGGAAAAGAAACTCCAAGAAGCAAAGGGAAATCCTACGGACACACACCACAATTATTGTGTGGGTGATTCAATTGTTTTTTCTTTATAAGCACATCTCAATTTTTTTTTTTGTTTAAAATACTTTTTTTTTATTTTCAACTCGAATTAATACTCGTCCACCACCGCCACTCGTTGGCGTGATTGGCTAGGCCTTTCGTCGCCTCCACTCCTGCCGGTGAGAGCGAGATCAAGCAAAGCAAAAGAGGAGGAGAGGAAGGGCGAAATTGTGGGAATTTGTTTTTTTTTTCAGACTATTTTTCTATTATTATTCAATAATTAAAAATAATTATATCTCATTATTTAATAATTTGTCATATAGTAATTAAATATTATAAAATTAATTTTATAATATAAATTTATCCTCCAATTCTTGTGGGGTAATGTTTTTGGCAACTAATAATATTATAGTGTTTCGGTATTTATGGGGTACCACTTTGAGATCCAAATGATTTGCTGTGTTCGCATATTCTCCATTCGGGAGCACAAAAAGATGGATATTCCGAAAGTGATTCTAGCATCCTACCTGCCGTTTGTATCAGAAGTTCATGGCATAAGATTAAATGACCAAATTACCCTCAAAGTTCAATCTTTTAAATGGGCCTAGATGGCCCAAATATAGGCTGAACTAATTCCAATACTATTTTTTCATACTAATTGTTGGATAATTTGATTACTAAACAATTAAAGCAGAAATGTGACTGAAAAACAAAACTGTGACAGGAGCCAAAACCAAGAAACAGAATTGCAGATACTTTAAATTATGCAGAATTAAAATATTAAGGAACCTATTACAAGAGAATTGTAGATCGAGGCTTGTGCTTGACATGATTTTCTTAAGGCAAAATTGCCCTCACTTTAGTGCTTCAAGTTGACAGAAAATGTCTATCAAGATATAACGATCAGTAGCATTCAAAAATAGCACAACAATCTGAAAACTTGGTGAACCGAAACTATGTTTAAACTCTCTCTTGCATAATTACTGGGAATCCAAAAAATGTAAAGCAACAGCAGCACATAAGGAAAGAAGGAATTTGAGAAATTAAAGTGTTCAAATTGGGTGGAAAAGCAACCTTTAAATAGGTTTGGAAGGTGACTGTTCAGATTGGCCGAACAGACACGAACCCAGTTTGGTCTGGTGGTTAGACCGCCCAACAAACGCAACCCAAATTCAGACTCCAGTGGTTGTTTTTTATTCTAACGGGCAAAAAAGGTAACTGAATTTTAAAATAATTTAAATAATTAAAATTTTCAAAACTAAAATTTTAAATAAAATTTTTTTTTAAAAAAAAGATAAGGGATAACCTGACCCGACTCGGACCTCAGCCTGACCGATTGACGGCGCGCGTGGAATTTGGGTCGAACTAACTCTTGGGTAGGTTCTTCCCCTTCTACAAAATTGAGTATTTTCAAGGAACACACCATTTAGGCTAAAGTTAGCTTATATAAGCCATTCAATAACCCTTCTCACAATCAATATGGAATTTAGCTAAGTTATCAACATTTGTCAAATTTAATGACACATTTTTAGAGTTAATTTCTCATTCACCCGTTAACAGTTTTAAATGCCATAGAATTTATGATTACTCTACTCATAGAGATGAACATATTAAGACTTAGAATCATAAAAAAATTAATCCAATTCAAAGATATTTTGCTTCAAAATTGGTTAAAATTCATGTTTAAATTTGTTCAAAACCCACTAATTTTTCCAACACTAATAATTCTATAGAATTATTAGTATTTGTTTTTATATTTTTTGTTAAAATTTTTTTATTTTTCTAAATTGTCTTAATGAGAATAAATTAGAATTAAAATATTTTCATAAAATAATAATTCGTTTTATTAAAAATGAGAATAAGAAATATAAAATTTAATTTATTGACTTATATTTAATTTTTTTAAATTTTTTTTTTATATTTTGATCTATGGTTTTACTTTTTAGTTTATTTTAATTTTTTTATTTTTATTTTTATTAAATTTTTTTATCGTTTAATTAAATTATTATATTATTTGAAGATGAATTAATTTTTTTTAAAAAATGATATAAGTATTTAAAAAACAAATAAGCTAGTATCCCAATATGCCATAATTTGATATATCTAGAAGTACGTGAAATTCACTTAGTATTGTAGATCCCAAGTACATATGAATAATTGAGATTATATAATGTAATATTTTTATATTTGATTTATGTCTTAGTAATAAAAAAAAATTCACAAGCAATATTGGTTGAAGTCATTTATAGATAAATCTGCATTTGCAACTCCAAAATAAATTATTACACATCAATATAATATTATTTTAAAAAATATATAACACATATATATTGAACGAGCATATTCGACCCATTAAATAATTTCTTCAAAAATAAATTACTCTGACATTTAAGATTCGATTGTCAATTTGGGCCAAAACGAAGCCCAAGTAATATTGCTCAAAGATAAGGGGTATTTTTGACATTTCATGCCCTTCAGTTGGGAAATAAACGCATCTTTCAAAAATTCGATTAATAAAAAACATAACCCCTCCAAAAGCAAATAAACAGCTGCGAAAAAAATATATATATCTGATCTAATACAAGGACACAAGGTCTCATAGACCTTCCATCAGATTGATAAGTATGATGCCACGTATACTCAACTACCCCTTACGCACCCCTTGAATTACACGTGGCATTTCCATATGAAAGCTACATAAAAACTCCATAAACCTATCCGTCACCAAATTCAGTTGCGTCGCCTTTTCTATTCTCCAACTACGGCACGCTTTGTGTTTTGGGATCACTTTTTTTTTTTATTATTATGATTTTTTCATCTTTTTATTTATTTTTTGATTTTTTAGTTTAAATTCTTTAATTTTTCTCAATTTATTTAATTTAAAAAAAAAACTTTTTCTCAATTCATCCAATTACAAGGGAATACTTTTTCGTTAAGTTAATTTTAATTTTTATTACCTATTCTGCAATAAAATTTGAAACGGTCAATTGTATCACAATGTAAGTCTTTTCACCGGATAATACGATAGAATGAGTGCAAAAAATAATTATTTTCACTGAAATTAAAAAATACTAAAAATTTTATCTATTTTTTTTTATATATTTTGATTATTTTTTAATTATTTAAAAAAAATGTAAAAATTATTATTTTTTAAATTATGGTTAGAATTTTTTAACCCATATAAAAAAAGTATACGAGGTCGGAGCTTCTGATAACTGAAATACGATTTCGCCGTTTTGTCTTCATAGTTTCTTCTCTCTCTAAAATTCTTTCTTCTCTGTCTCTTTCTCTGTCTATATATATCTCTGCGAGGCTTCTTTTTCCCTCTCTCCACGAAAAAGGACATGCGAAACCGGGTAAACGGTGATCTTACTCGGCGCAGAAAAAGAATAGAGAACAGAGGGTGTACTCCCATGTCGTCGGAGAAACTCATCACCGCCGCCGCCGCTTCCCACTACGTTTCAATCCAATCGGAGGCATTACGGGCGGCGGCAATGTCTTCACCGCACTCGTACGGTCCCGAACCAGCCAGGATTTTCGAAGAACTTCCCGAGGCCACGATTGTTTCAGTTTCTCGACCCGACGCCGGTGATATAAGTCCCATTCAACTTTCTTATACCATTGAACTCCAATACAAACAGGCACCTTCTCTCTCTCTCTCTCTCTCTCTCTCTCTCAATATATATATATATATATATATATATATACACACACACACACACACACACACACACACATATGCATACATACATAGACGAAACTAAGGAGCGGATGAAGGCGGCCTTTGGATCCAAAACTTTTTAAAAATTCACTATTATAACAGTAATATTAGTTTATAATATTTCAAAATTATATAAATTTGTTCCTATAAAATTTTTATTAAAAATTTAATATATGTTCTAATAATTTATAAGAATAATTTGATCATCCTAAATTTAAATTTTGCATCCGTGATTATATATATATATATATATATATATATATATATAAGTATTGTTTGTGCGAATGATTGTGCGAATTGTTACACGGTACGAGGTAGAATTCAATATTTCAATATTAAAAGCAAGTTGTTGAGCAGAAAGTTTCTTCGCATTTATAACTTTTATACTCGTGATTGTGGGACTTCGCTTCACACAAATAGGTATATTTGTAAATTCACAGACCGTTTTTCTTGACTATAATTCAATGTTTAGACGATTGGCGAAGTTAAAAGACAGAATTTTTGGGTTGTTTTGGTTTTGAGTTTGGGTAAAGGAATTTGATTGAAGGAAGCCAAACTGGGACGGGATAAGAACCATTTAATCATGATCCAGCGATGGGTTTAAATGGAATTTAAACTACAACAAGGTTATCGTTGGAGAATCTTCATTTTTTTTTTTTTGGGAAACTTTTAAATTTTGCAGTATGTTTGATTCTACCGATAGCTTCATTTAATTTGGTTAAGAGTTCAGTGCTTTGTATGTACTTTGTTGTTTAATGTTAATTTCACCGTAAAGTGAATGGTTTGCAGTTGAGTTGTCCATAATTAACTAGGCACCATTTTATGTATCAGAATATGCCTTTTGGTGGACCCTTATGAGAAGTTGGGAGCTCCTAAATGAACATGCATTTGTTCTTTCCACATATTCCACCCCCATTATTATTGTTTCTACATCCACCAAGGATGCTTGTTAAGCTCATTTATTGGACCGAGATGTTTTGAAACTGACAAATTTTTAATACAAATGATGTGGTCTTGGCCAATTAAGTACGATAAATTAAAAATTATTATTATTTATTCAAATCTTTCAGAACACTCGAACCAAAAGTTTTATAAAAACGCAATGGAACATATTTTTAAGATTTTTTTATAAATCTGTTCGGATTTTTTTATGAAATTTTTTAACAATACAAAAACGAACATAACCCACGGACATAATATCAACATCACCCCCAGACACCCAGCACCCAAACATGTTTTTCTCTCCACAGCGACCATCAACCAAAACGTGCCCACAGCGTCATAAAGCTTAATCTCATATCCAAACCTCCTGCAGCATAACCTCACCTTTGGTCTGTAAAATAAGCAGCCTAGTATCTATATCAGCACTCTCCTGCCACTGGTATGATTTTTTCTCTCATTTTATACGATTATTAAGTAATTTTAATTCAATACTTGATTTGGATTGTATTATGATTGGTATTTTGTTAGGTTTTTTTTTGGGATGCAAGGAACTATTGCATGTACATTTAGAAGCTCCATGAAAATTTTGAATGTAGGTATTATGGAAATGACAAGTTGACAGTCATGCACATTAAATGGGAAATTCCATCTAGTTCCTACCACTTGGAGCTATTAAAATAGGACTATGGGAATTGATTCATGAAAGTACTCATATGGCTGTTTTGAATGAGGTTTGTTGAGAAAATTAATATATTGGATTTACCTAATAGTAGTAACAATAATAGATTGATTATTGCAGTATTGGCTCTTTGGTAGTTGTGATTGAATGTGATGCCCTTTTAATGATTCACATTGCTCAGGCAGATGAATGGAATAGTGTAGTTCGCTATTGAAAACCTGGGGGGCGGGGGGTGGAAGCTGCACTTTTGTCGTCTCATGAGGCAAGGTCTAATAAGCCTTGATGGTTTTGAAACCGAGGTTCTTTAGCTTAAATTGTTATTGTAAACAATAAATAAATTTGAGAGTTTTCAGTTGTGGACTCAGACAAAGCTCACATCCCATATGCTGGCAAAACAAGCAGGTGCAAATAAGACAAATACCAGATAACCTTCTTTTTGTTTGTTGGAGGTGGTACTACATGGATGGTTTCTGACAAATGAAGCTTGATAATAAGCTAGCAGGATAGCACATCATCATTTTCTTTGAAGCTTTATATTTGTGATATGAATCATAATTTTAGTTTATTTTGAGGTGACTCAGCCTCTAATATGAAATGAGCCTTATTGGTATTGAAGGTGTGCCTCGTGATTGCTTATTAGAGTCGTAATTCAAATTACAATAAAGTCATGATAAGGCTTAAGTCTTAACCTTTTAGATGCCTTGCACCTTTAAAATAATGAAGTAGAGAATTACCACATCTAATTACTATTTCATCTTATGGACTGTGAAGCCAGTTCGTTTTAGTTGTAAAAATAACACGTTAAGTGAACCAATTGGGTTGGACTGAGTTAATAGCGAGTGGGGAGGTTAACAGCTCAGAGCATTATATCTGCAGCTAGATTATTTATCCCAAAAGGTCTCGATCTCAAGGAACTGCTAGGCCTTTGTTTGCTTTTTATTTTTTCTCTTTTAATCTTCATCTGCCATTAAGTATTTTTTTCTTGTATCAGAGTTTGTGTGTGACTAATGTTTCTTGTATAATTATGCAAGGTTGGTACTAGACCTTTTCATATGAACCGATGCAATGTCCTGAGCACTATATAGTCATATTTCTTCATCATCAATGGATGTGGGAATTTTTTATTTATTAACATTATTAAATGATCCACATTCTGGTATGGAAATGGTCTACTGTTGGAGGCCTTTTGTTAATCTTCTACTTGTCTTTACATTCTTATTTCTACAAATGCTTTCAGAGTTTAAAAGTTTCAGGCCGAATTCTTATGGTATGTTGTTTGTTGTCTTCTTACCTTTGTCTGGTGTCTTCTGAGAGTACTTTTGCCTTCTATATTTTCTCTGAGTTTTAGGGCTTGTTGAAACCAGAATAGGAAGGGTCTCAAAATCTGCATCAAGATCCTCTTCCATTTCATTCATCCTTTTTCTGTTTCTTCTTAAATAACATCACATCTATGAAATAATCATTCTGAATCTGTTGAAACAGTTTAGATGGCGCTTGTGGAAGAAAGCCTCACAAGTTATCTACTTACACTTTGCTTTGAAGAAACGTGCCATTATTGAAGAATTTCATGAGAAACAAGAGCAGGTTTGCTTTTAAGAGCCTCATTTGTTACAGGCTTTCCGGATTCACATTATATCTTCGTAATTGTTTGGACTTCTTGTTTTGATACATCCCCGTTTTGAGACATCCCCGAATTTTTTCATGAAAGGTAAAAGAATGGCTTCAAAACATTGGAATAGGAGATCAGACAGCCGTTGTGCACGACAACGATGAACCTGATGATGGAGCCGTACCCATACATTATGAAGCCAGTGCAAAAAGCAGGTGATCCTAGCGCTTTACCTGTATAGCCTGCTCCATTTACTGTTTGATGCCCTATAAAGTTTTCTTCTTATAGGCTGGATTTTGTGCAGGTACGTTCCGTCCAGGGCAGCTTTTCCAATTATTCGTCCAGCGCTGGGAGCACAGCAGACCATTTCAGAAAATGCAAAAGTTGCAATGCAAGGATATTTGAGCCACTTTTTGGGAAACATGGATATTGTGAACTCGCGAGAGGTGCGTAGAGAACTTTTTGCCTGTGACAAACTTTGTTACTGATCTAACTCATCTTCAGCTTCAAAATTCATATTGATCGAGTAGTTTTCCTATCGTAACTCATCTTCAGCTTTAAAATTGGTCCTTCATGTTATGATTGCAAATTGTAGTTTGAATTCAATTCGTTATAAAGAAATTTGCTGGTTATGGGGTCCTAGTCATGTCTTGTAATAACCTCCATCTGTTCATATTGTACAGAAACTTTTCGTTCGAGTTTTTTCTAGAAATGATGCAACGTTAAGTCCACTGTTTTGATAGGAAAGTAGAGAGAACTTTCTATTGCTGGCGTAAGAACCTTATCTGTTCACAAATAGATCATTATCAGAATTAGGTGGAACTTGGGTATGAATATTTTCACCAGAAAATTATTGAGGTATTTTACATACAGCAACAGCTCGGTAGGTATGTAGCCATAAATTTGGAAACAACCTTTTATTTTGATCGTTTTATATGCTTAGTGGAACTTAAATCGTCTGCGGCTCTGTCATTTCTCTGTTAGTGTGGTAAGCATGAACTTCCAAACCTTGTCTATCAATGATGGTGTTCTTATTAGATAGAATATTGAGAGAAAAATCCAAAGAAAACTAAGATGTGTTACCTTGATTTGCCAATTACAAGGCTAAAGAGAAGATTATATAGGCTAACCTTACGAACCAAAATTACTCCCATAAAACAAAGAATAAGACATGTAAATATAAATAAAATATATGTATTTTCACCCCCACCTCAAATTCAGGATGCAAGCGCAGAGAGCATCGAGAGTTTGTTAAGAAGAAAATGAAAGTGAGCAACAATGTGAGTCTTAGTAAAGAAATTAGTCAGTTACAACGACGATGGGACAAATGGTAGAGTGATGGTGCCTGAATGAAGACCTTGGCGGATAAAATGGCGATTAATCTCAAAATGCTTGGTGTGTTCATGAAAAATCAAGTTATGAGCAATTTGAACAACACTTGTTGTTACAATACAAAGACATGGAAGAAAGATGGCAAACATCCATATCAAAAAAAAACCACCAAAGCCAAACAATCTTTGCAGCAGTATAAATCATGGCACGATACTAAGCTTATGCTGGGAAGCGAGCAACAACATATTGTTTCTTACTCTTATAGAAAATAAGACTCACCGAGAAAGACACATCAACCAAAAGTTGACTTTCGATTAGAAGTATCACCTGCCCAATTAGCATCAACATAGGCTTGAATAGTTAAATTCAAAGTGAAGGAGAGGAGAATACATTAAAGAATAGTATTTTGGGCATATCTCAAAATGCATAATAAGGCGGCCCAATGCGTAGACCGGGCGACAGAGACAAACTAACTAACTATGTGGACAACATAGGCAATATCTAAACGAGTCACAGTGAGATACAATAAACAGCCAATTAGCTCACGATACTCTGTCGAATCGTTAAAAAGAGCACCATCTGAAGCAGAGAACTTAGCATATAGTTCAATAGGAGTATCAACTATCGTTTCCTTAGTGAGATGGGCTCGATGAATAATTTCATTTAGCGTACTTGGACCGAGAGAGAAGATAGCTTTTAGGAGATGAAGCAACATTAATGCTGAGAAAGTAACGAAAAGGACCCAAATCTTTTATTTCAAATTCGCAAAACAGATGGAACTTCACCTCATTAATGATGGCAGTACGATCAGAACTAGTAATAATCATATTCTCCATATATAATCATAACTCATAAGAGAATTAAACAGGTAGAGGTTTGTCGAGTAAAAAAAGTAGAGTCGTTTGACTAGGTTGGAAGCTAATGCGGAGAGCAACAGACTGAAAACACTCATACCAAGCACGACGAAGATGGCAAACAAAACCAGGAGGGTGAGAAAAGCCCGGAGGATGCGCATTTTAACGTCTTTAGAAAGATATCTATTGAGAAACACATTCTTGACATCTAACTGAAATAAAGGCCACTAGTGAACAACGGTCACATAGATTAAAGTGCGAACAATGGTCATCTTGGCAACAGGGGGAAAAGTCTCATCATAATCAATCTCATATTCCTGAGCAAAGCCCTTAGTAACTCAGCGAGCTTTATACCGCTCTAAAGAACAATCAAAATGAGTCTTTACTTTGTAGGCCCACTTGCAACCAATGAAATTTTTACCTTCTGGTAGATGAACTAACTCCCAAGTTTGAGCTTTGACAAGAGCATTGAGTTCATCATTCATAGCATTGACCCAACTAGGATCACTACAAGGTTCTTTATAGGACTTGCGTTCAAAATAAGTGCGAAGGCGTGATAGAAAAGAACGATAGGAAAAATAGAAACAAGTATTAATAAAACCAAGTAGTCTTACAAATGGGCGATGATAGCGAGTAGGATAACAAGGTTCAGTCAGATCAGAGTGCAGAGAAGCAGATAGGGAGGCAGTAGAGCTAGAAAATTGAGGCGGAAAAGCGTCAAGGCAACATAAGTAAACTTTAAGGAAGGGTGTTACAAGAGAAGACTTAGGGAGAACAAAACACACATCGAAAGACACATCAACAGAGCCGACAGAAGGGATGGCAGATAAGTCAAGAGTAGAGATATACTCCTTAAAAGGCACATCAAAAGGAACGGGATTAATATGAATTAAATCTTCTTTGACCACTAGAGTAGTTTTAGGTGGGAGAGTGAAATTTGGTAACGGCTCAAAAAAAGTAACATGATGGAACATATATAACTTTTAGATCACGGAATCATAGCAACAATAGTTCTTCTAATTGATATTATAACCAAAGAAAACACATAAGACACAACAAGCTCTAAGTTTAGTGTTATCCCGCTTAGGAAGTAGAACAAAACATGTAGAGCCATACACACAAAGAAAGAAGTAGTTGGGAAATTGACCATAAAGCCTCTCCTAAGGAGAGATTCCATATAAAAGTTAAGTAGGCATCCTATTGAAAAGGTAAACTGCAATAAGCACAGTCTCTCACCAAAACACAGAAGGGACAGATGAAGAAAGAATAAGATACCTAGCAGTGTCGAGAAGATGATGAATTGACTATACTTTCTTTTAGAATGTCTATTTTATGCTAGAATGTTAGAACATGACGATTGATGAATGGTCCCACGAGAAGCAAAGAACTCTTTGAATTCAAAAGGAAATATTCCCCCTAAATTAGAATGAAGAATTTTGACTAAAGTAGAAAATTGATTTTGAACCATAGTGTGAAAAGAACAATAAATTTTATAAAAAACAGACTTGTGAGTCATTAAGCAAACCCATGTAAACCAATTAAATAATAATAAAAAAGACTTAATACACATAACCGCCTTTGGTCACGATTGAGGAAGGACCCCGCACATAAGCATGAATAGTATGTAAAGAAGAAGACAAAATGGAAGTACTTTTATTGAAAGGTAAAGCAAATATCTTTGCAAACTTGTACCCGCTATATTCAGAAATGCTACAAACTAAATATTTCCCAAAAGACTAGACTTAACCAAAAGATTCAAACGCTCACCAAATAAATGACTTAAGCTAGAATGAAAAGATAAAATAAAATAAAATAAAAAAATTAATTCAAGCAAAAAGAGGATATAGCAGTAGGGGTAGATGGCAAAGGAACATGCAAGATCTCTAGAATATAGAGATCACAATCTCTACGCTCGGTCCCAATCTACATTTTAGAATTTCGATCTTTCACAACACAATCAAAGAAAGAAAAAGAATATCAAAACCAAAATCAGACAATTGCCTAATAAAAAGAAGGTTTAGAGATAACTGAGGAACATAGAAGACATTAAGGGCGGACAATAACAGGGATGAAGTGGGAAGAATCAAACCAATAGAACAACATGCATTGGGGATCCATTGGCAGTAGCAATAGTAAGGGATGAATGAGAACTGTAATGGCTAAGAAGGGACAACTCAGGAGTCATATGATGGGAGGAACCAAAATCAAAGATATATGTGGTAGTTAAGATACCTGTGGTATAGGAACTGTGCAAACCTTTCTTGGTGGTGGTCATAACTGAAGCTTATGGCTAAATCTCTTGGATAGCCGCTATGACGGGTTGAAATTGCTCAAACATAGACTACATGTGAGACAATGAACACTAGGGGAGACATGTGCTGTAAAAGTCGTAAAAGAGCGAGATAACTATTGTGGTGGCATGATGGAGTGAACGAAATAGAAGAAGTGCGTCCCTTGGATTGTAGAAGCTTAGGGCCAATATCCTTTGTGGTGGAAAAAATTGAACTCATTAATAGCGACACGTGGTTTGAGCTTGCGTGTAATCCAAATTAGGTGAGAAGATGGAGTAGGTAGGATAGGTGGTGAACTATGAAGCACGGACACGTCGGAATAGGCGTCGTAGCCGTGTCGGACACGCTAGGACATGTCGGACACGCCATGTGGCGTGTCCTATTTTTTTAAAAAAAGATTCCAATCAGACACGCAGGGGACATGCGTGTCCAATTTCGGATATGCTTGAACACGTCAAACCCGATGATTAAATAAAAAACTTTAAGAGCTTTAGTGCACAGTTTGAGAAAAATACTCGGCCTCTCGTCTTCGCTACCCATCGCTACCCACCACTACCTTCACCAGCAAGCTCGACGACTATTGATGACCTCAATGTCATTGGCAATAATCACCAATGACCTTCAATTGCCCTCTAAGTAAGCACTCTCATTTCTTCCTTCTATTTTTCGACTGCTTCTATTTCTATTTTTTGTTTTACTTGTTTGTATCTTCTTCTCTCTCTTCTTCTTCTTTTCTCCTCTTTTTTCATTTTCTAATTTTTCCTTTCTTCAAGTCTTTGAATGATTAGACAACAATGGCATGTTTAGTTATTTTCTAATTTTTTTCTTTACCATTTTAGTTTTTCTCTACCTTTTTAGTCAATTTTGGTTTTTTTTTCTTTACCTTTTTTTTCTTTTTTTTTTTCTAGTTGTTTTTTTTACCTTGTTAGTTTTTGTTTACCATTTTTTTAAAAGTTGTTTGTGAATGTTCTATTTATAAACATGAGTAAATATATTGAAAAATCTCATTTAAAGATTGATTTGCACTAATCGATTTTCTAATCAACCATAGAAAGCTAACAAACAATAAATAATCACACAAGCAAAAAATAGAACAACACACAAGAAGGCACAAGATTTTTTACGTAGAAAACTCCAACTCGGGTAAAAATCACAGGACTAATTCAAGTTCAGGAATAATCAAGTACTATAAAACTGTTAGTTACAAAAAATCTTACAAACCATCGTTGAATCCACAGCCTACGCTGCAAGTCTATTCTTGCCGAATCCACGTACACCAATTTCGTGCTCGACTGTCGCTGTAATCTACCAACCGAATTTCAACTGCTGACGAAATTCACTACCAGACTCGAACTCTTGAGAATCCACTCGAGATAACCATAAACTAAAAGTTATGAAGAAGAACTACTAGTTAATGAAGTTATTGGAAGCGCATATATGATATGTTCATCAAGCCATAATCTACAAAGATTTTCTCTTATTTTGCACATGATGGCTAAAGATGTTTTTAATCCGTTCGGCACATAAACTAAAACCTAGCAGCCCCTTATATACACACACACTCAAAAACCTTAGCAGTTTTTTTTAAAGTTAGTCAAGAATCGCAAAACCCTAGCTGTTATAAAATAGTTTTGCGTCTGGACCGATCAAGCGATCTGTTCACTACTCAAGCGGTGAAACTTGTTTCTTAGTATTTTATGCAAACTGTAGAGACATCGAGAGACTTTTCTGACTGCTCGATCGACCGCTCGAGCGATCTGGTATCGTTGTAACATTTTGTTTTTTTTTTTAGCTCATTTTTTTGTACTCTTTAATACCTTGCAACTTATTATACCAAACTCACAAGTAGAAATATTAAATTATCAACGAAAAATGTAAAGAATTAGTTTGTCATAGATTTGCCTAAATAAACGAATAATAAAATTTTAATAAAATTTCCTAACATATATAAATGAAAATATATTTTCTGACGAGGGTCGTCGGAACAAGGGATAATCAGATCGACAGTGGACTCGACTAAGAGAGGAAGGCTGTGCGAAAAAAGGTCACTGGTGGTGCGAGGAAGGCCGGATGATGGCTGTGCGAAGGCAATGCGAGGGCTGTGCGAACCCTAGCACACCCCTAGGGTTCCGACGATGGTAGCGCGAACGCTAATCGAACTTTGCTCTAGGGTTCCGTCCATGGCAGCCGTAGGGAAATCAAGTCTTGCAAACACTGGTGGTGCAAGTTGGTGCAATGGCGGCGCGAACACTAGGGTTTTGACGATGCTGATGAACTTTAGGTTTTCAACTTTGCTATGATTCATTTCCCAACCTAATTTTAAATTATTTTAAATTAAAATTTTTATTTAGTTAAAAAATTAGTAAAAAAAATCAAATAAGTCGAATATAAAATTTTAAATTTGCCTTTATATATTAAAAAAAAAAGCAAACACCAGAAAAAAACCAAAAAAATAAAATTAAAAATTATTATGAAAAAAGTTAAAAAGCTTAAAAACAAATAAACTAAAACCTAAAGAATGATAAACAAGATTTTTTTAGCTTTTTGAATTTTAAGCTAAAAGTAAAAAGTTAGCTTAAAACCGGTAGAGAACAGCTAAGATAGAGTATTGCGTGAAAATCCAAAGAAAACTAAGATATATTACTAACTTGATTAATAAATTACGAGGCTAAAGAGAAGATTACGTAGGTTAACTCTACAAACCAAAAAAGACTTAGCTACCTCCATAAAACAAAGAATAAGACATGTAAATATAAATTAGCCTGCATCTGGATGGTTTTCATTCTTTGGTGCCACAGATTCAACTGGTTAGTTCATTCAGGCTGGGAATAAGCAGCCTTTTAACGAAGCAAACATAAAGTTTATAATGGTTTTTATCGAAAGAATCAATTAACGATTCATGGTTTTGATTCATTTTGGTAGTTTCTGAATATTTTAAGTTCTTCAGTCAATTCCATCCTACTTTGCACAGAGAATAGTCTGTGTCCTTGTAGTCCCAAGCTTTTTTTTTGGGGTAATTTGTAGTCCCAAGCTTGTGCAAAACTGTTACGTAACTTTCCTCATATGCTTCTTGGCCGTTTGTGGTTTGTGTTTTTCCCATGGATTGTTTGTGCGCCTTCGTTATAATGGAGAATCTTGCTTGTCACCTAGAATCGGCGTCATTCATTTTTTGCATTGCTGAAATTAGTAGCTTATAGATTAAAATTTTAACTTTTCGCTGAAATAGAATAAAAAATAATTATAGGTTGTAGTAGAAGTTGTGAGTACTTGATAAAAATTTTAACTTTTCGCTGAAATAGAATAAAAAATAATTATAATTTGTAGTAGAAGTTATAAGTGTTTGAAAAAAATTGTAACTTATAGCTAAAATTAATAACAGAAAGCTAAAAGCTAGTAGCTTTGCCAAACACCCCCTTAGTATGTACAGTTGACAATCAGTTTTGCAACTAGAAATTATTCAGGATAAAGTATAAAAGCCAGTTGTGGTGACAACTGACAACTAATCATGAGATTTATTTTATAGTAACTCACAGTTGAATAATTTGTATACCTGAATCTTTGTCAATAACAAATACTTCTTGATTTGTACACTTGAAGTGAGGTCATTTTATCTTGTTCAAAAGTTAATATCAATTTCTTGTTGTTTAATGAGTTGCAAAAGCTATTTTACCATTCCAATAATAATAATAATTGTTATACATAGCTAGCAACTCAAAAACACATTTCCCTACCAATCTTAATTGGCTTTATACTGCAACAATCAATTTTACATTCTATAAGGTTTATGCTTTACTTTGTTTCTTGTGCAATTAAACTAAGGATTCGTCCGTAAAACAAACCTCTCTCAAATCACTGACCCAATATGGAGGTTCCTGACAATATTCGAGAACATTTCTGAAATTGATATTGTACTTTTTTGAATATTCACAGAAAAACAAGCCTCTCTCAAATCACTGACCCAATATTCACCAAAAAAAAAAAAAATAGCTGTCTTCCAAAGAAAGTAGATTATTACCAAACACTTGTGCTTGCAGTTGAGCAGTTTATCTTCTTCTGATACGAACATCTTTCTTATTTCTATTACAATGTTTTATTGAAGTGAAGATGGAGTACCGTATGATCAAGAGAATTCCTTAATACTTTGAAACCTTTTTGTTGTGTTCTTTCCGTAGTTCGGTCAATTGTGTGTGTATATCTATTTTTCATCTTCTAACTATTTATAGTCCGTAACAAAAACTTTTGGATTGTAGGTTTGCAAATTTTTGGAGGTCTCTAAGTTATCATTTTCACAAGAATATGGTCCAAAGTTGAAAGAAGGTTATGTAACGGCTAAGCATTTGGCAAAAATTCCAAAGGATAGCGAATGTCTCATATGTGGTTTCTTTGACTGTTGCAACTCCAAATGGCAAAAGGTAACTAAAAATGGTTAGATTTATTTATTTATCTATTTATTATTATTTGTTGTTGTTGTTGTTGTTATTATTATTATTATTATTATTATTATTATTATTATTATGATGTCTCGAAAGGCAGATGCATAGACACACATATTTGTCCTTCCAGGTGTTTACCCTGACTTCAACGAAAGCAAATTACCTGGTGGCTGATCTTCTATCAAATTGAAATTTCCAAATTTGCATAGAAATCATCCTCAGTATGAAGTAATTGAAGAGTTAGAAAGCTAACCCCTAGTAAACCTTTTGCATACACCTACATTCTCACACTTCAAGCGCCTTTCAAGTAACTTGAACACTTGTATTACCCATTTATGACTGATGGATTGCTCGGTTTGGGGTCAAGTGTTCTTATTATGATGTTCTTCAAGTACAAAACTCACTTTTATTTTGTTCTTAATGGTAAACAAAATGGTTTAGACCTCATTCTAGTTGAGAAATGCACAGACTGGTCAACTACATAAAAGAAAAAAGGAAAAAAAACAGTGATCGTGAATCTCCTTTTTGAACTTATCAATGGTGATTGCAATGGATGATTCAATTTATTAATCTCACAATTTTGCTGCATGATTTAATCCCTTAGGGATTTTTAAAATGTGCATATTCCAGCTGAAAACATAATTTTTGGCTCGTACGAGTTATTTCCCCTTCAAGTGCGACAACCTGGGACAAACACATTCTAAGCACGATACGTGATAGTTTGCATTGCATGGGGCATGTGAATGTAATCATCCTATATATACAACATTTGCGAATGTATTTATGCATAATATCAGACTTTGATTATGTGTTTATAGTTAGGACTTAGGAGTGTATGCATTTATCAAGAATATTAGACATTTGGTAGAAATTATGACTTCCCTAAAGTTTCCACATCTGATGGTATCTTCCTTTGTCTGATACCTCGGTATAATTTTGGAGTTTTCAAGTTTCAAACCCGAGGGGGAAAAATAGTTTCCTTGTCAATTACTCGTGTCTTCATTTCATAACACATCATATTCTCATATTTTGGTGAAACCATATAGACTTGGAAGTGTAGCCCTTTTGCAATGCTCTTGAGTACTTTCATGGGAAGAATGTTAGTACTGTAATATCACATCTCTTTGATAATGTGAACATTGTTGCTTCATGATTGATGTGCGTAACATGCATGTTTCATTAACTGTGTAGATTCTTGCTTTGATTATTGACTGTCATATCAGGCACATATTAGCTGGTATTTCTTGACACCAAGTAATGGAGTCTCACATGTAGCCTGAATATCGTTAGTTTTGAGTGTCAAATATAAGAAATCAGTTGATAATGTTTTTATAATTAAAGCAAAAGTAACAGACATGAGAAGAAGAATTATGGATAAGTACCACTTTGCCATCACCCCTTTAAGTCTGGTCATTGGACATCCCTATAATGTATATCGCTCATTTAACAATGTCATGGTGTTAATTGGAAGTAATGCTGTGGAAGTACTTGGCACCCTCAATTTTATTCTGGAGTGAAACAGATTCTCTTAGCAGAAGGTTCTACAACTCTATGTACATTTAAAACATTCGGTGGCTTTAAGTACCTCTTCCAGTTTGTATCCTACAACAATGACCGAGGTTCAATTTAAACAAAGGGATATTTTTCTTTACTGTTGTGATTGAAACTCAGGTAGCAGTGGTCTTGCCCCAACCATTATTGTTTCAATGCTCTGTCTGCCATATCCCATGTCTGAGAATCATCTACATATATATTTTGTGCTACCTGATTATGATTGCTCCAACTGCACTTTAACTTCTGTTGACATTGCTATGACCAATCTTCATTTCCTATGCAGGTTTGGGCTGTATTAAAACCTGGGTTCTTGGCTTTAATGGAAGATCCTTTTGATTCCAACGTTTTAGATATAATCGTTTTTGATGTGCTGCCTGCTTCAAGTAAAGATGGAGCGGACCAAGTACATTTGGCAGAGGAGATAAATGAACGGAATCCTCTATGTTATGCATTTAAGGTTAGCTGAAACTTGAAAATCAAGTGTTTTAGTTTTCTATAATATCTGGGCAGCCTGCTTGCTTTTATTAGATTCAATTTGTTTGCTTTGTGAAGGAAATCTATTGTAACAACTTGTTTTTTGAAATGAAAAGGTTATTTAATTAAAATTATTATCCGCGTGATGTCCAAAATAAATATAATATATATGTATATTATTGGGAATTTTTAAGTTCTTGCTATAAAGACATGGATTGCCACATTAAAAACGCCATCTCTAACGATCATGTTGGACCATTAATCTAATTTGGGTCCGGATGCTGAGCAGATGAATTAGAGGATTGGTTCAAATTGTGATCCAACATGGGTTAAAACCACCGTGAGCGGCAGTGAGTGCCCACAAGCAACACAAACTAATGTGAGATGGTGACTTTTATGATCGTCTTCTGTTATTTTTTGTCTCACAAGCTGAACTGCTAGTTGACTTGCGTTTGGTAATGGAAGGTCAAAAATGTTCAGCATGCACCAGCAATCTTTATTCTAATATCCAATAACAAATATTTTTTTATTACTGAGAACCCTCCTAGGGAGAGTCCTTTTGACCCATCCCAGGAGGACAAAGTTGGGCTACATGATCATAGCCGCTGCACTCACGTATCGGGCAAAATAGGTCATTAGGTATGGATTTCAACCATGACCTCCCTTAAGGAAGTCTTAGGCCCTGGCCAACTGGGACATCTGCGGGTGTTTTGGTATCATGGGATGCACCAGATATCTATTGTTTTTAGAAAAATATTCTTTTCTTTTCAAAACAAGAAGATCCAAGATATCTTAGCATCCTTTTTAGAAAAAAAAGAGTCACCACTTGGTTTTTGAAAAAAACAAAAAGAAGGCACAGTCTTTTAAAACGTAACCAGAGAAAAAGAGAGTTCGGGGGCTAAAGTACGAAAAGAGAAGGTGTTATGCACCTTTTTTGCCCAACCATGAGGTTGGCCTCTATTTTTGTCAATATTAGTTCTTGTTGTAAACTTTTTAATGGTAATATATACAGAACAGGAGGTTAAAGAGAGTTCAAACAAAAGTAAGCAATGAAACAAAATCTTAACTATGATTCCTAAGGTCATGCAACTTGGTTATTATTTCTAGATATGCTACACGTATCATTTGAGCAAAACAAAGTAAAAAACATGCGAATAAGCGATAAAATGAACAAACGGGGACCTAAGGGTCATGCAATAATGTTTCTGCCTCTAACATGCTATAAACAGGCTATATAAAAACAAGCAGAGAAGACTCAAGCATGATTTTGAGCTACTGGATATACATAAAACTCATGGTCGTGGCAACCAATGTTGCGGCCGTGATAAACGAAGTCACAAAATAGACGGTCGTGACAAATATAGGAATATCGCGAGAAACATAGTGAAAAATCTCACAGCCGTGTCATATAAATGTCGCGGCCGTGGTTTTAAGGGGTTCAAAAAGGGTATAAATATTGCGCAAGGCTTAAAACAGGTTCAAATGAATAGGATATACATGACAGAGACCATAACCTAGATCTACCATCCTTCACTCTCTATACTAACAATAACTCAAAACAAAACGTACAAAATAGCAAAAATGAATTATAGAGTACATAAGCACACTTTTCATGTCACTGACTTCATAAAACCTCACGGTTGTAGCAAGAGGATATGGCGGCTGTGACAAATATGGAGATAAAACATGCGGCCGTTATAAACTAACTGGCAACCGTTACTTTGAGATTTACAAAACACCTGGCCATGGCATTGAAAGGTCGTGGCCGTCATGTTTTTTTAACCACAGAAGATGCAGAAATGGCGGTGTATAGAATGGAGACCACAGCCCCCTTGATCTAACCAAATCTACCATTCATTAACCCAACAAAAACATAAATTAAGGTACAAAAAAGAGAGAATGCTAAGCAAGATAATAAAAGGTGAGAAAATTTCGAAATAAACGAATATCAGAGGGTTTTGAAAGGGTTTTAGTGTTTTTGGCCTTTAAATAAATATTACGGCCATGACAGTTGAATGTTGCAGCCATGAGTAAAGAAGGCAAAAATGTACCGGTCATGTGCAAGAAACACAAGGCCGTGATTGTAGGCTTAACAAAACTGGCGACCGTGACAATAGAAGGTCGCATACGTCATGTTTAAGAACCTCAGAAAGTTTTTGAAGTGTTCAGTATGCTCGTGAGCATTAAAACAAAATAGAAACAACTGTAAATATATGAAACAGAGAATTACGAATACACTATTTATGATGAAAACTTAAGGGAACAAATAGTTACATTGAAATAAATGATAAATAGACAATAAAAATAATGGAAACCTTATTCACGACACCCGTTGGGGGAAGAAAATGAGGGTTTATAGAAGAGTTGTGGTTCCTAAGGTTACCTCGTGTGAATATTCACCTCGAATGGCCCCTCAAGGGTAAGAATGGACTATCTCCTAGCCAATTCGAGCTTCAACGACCCCTTCAATGCCAGCAAGAACACGAATAAGGCTCGAGAAGTGTGAAATGGATAGGAGAATATTGGGTAGGGGAGTATTTGGATAGAGTTTTGGTATCCAGGTCTTTCTCTTTTCCTTTCTGTTGAAAACGTCGCCTATTTGTAGGCAAAGTAGGTAACACAAACCCCCTCTGGAATGCTGCCTTTTGTCCAAAAGGGGGTAATAGTAGTGGCCGCTATCTTTTTGTTTTTTCACATTGACGGCCGCTACCTTTATGGTGATGAAAAGGACAACCACGACTTCCAAAAGTCGCGGCAGGATAAAAAGATGCGGCTGTGACAAAGGAAGTCACGGTTTGGTTTAGGATTTGCAAAAAGGTCACGGCCGTGCCATAAAAGTCGCGGTCTGGATGTTTTTTTGGTGGTTTTCTTAGGTTTTGAGCCATATTTGTGATTTTGTTTGTTTGGGAGTATCTTTGAGCATGGTTCTCATACTTTCGTCATTAGAGCGTATTCAAAATGGGTTCCTAAGATTCGGCTTGGTCAGATTGAGGTGTTTACAACAACCCAATTGGTTTCCAAAAACAAATATTTAGATGACCATGTGTTGCTGTATCATGGGAATCAACCTCCCCACAAAAAGGGAAGGCTGTCAACCTACTGCCTCTCTCAAACTCTGTTGTAAGTAGGAGCCTAGTGCACTAGATGTGACCTTCTATGTATTGCTTTATCAACTAAAATGTTATCCATACATTTTATTGTTCAGTTTTTCTAGTGCACTTGTATGTATTGCTTCATCAACTAAAATGTTATCCATACATTCTGTTGTTCAGTTTTTTAGCTGTCTATCGCCCTCGACAGGGCCGACACAGTTAAATTGTAATGTGTCTAACTGCAATGGGCATGAAAAAGGGAAAACATAGGTTGCCTTCGATCTTAATTTTATTTTTTCACGGGTATAACTAGAAACAGTTTGTTTTGCATCAGCTATGAATACGAAAAGATACGTGTATGGAATTGAACTTCCAAAAGTCTAAAGGAGAATGGATTAATAAATAAAAAATACATTGTTCAACGCATGTTGGGAAGTGTCCAAATAGTATGGACACACTGCCTTCTTGGAAGTATCAGTACTTCTTAGGTGGGCCACCTGATTGTTTCTCCTTTTTCTTTGTAACCCCAATCCCCATCACTTATACTGTTGGAAAATATAACCTTTATGATCTTAGAGTGTTGCAACTTATTTCTTCAAGTGCTGTAGGCATAATATTTTGGAAATCTGGAATTTTACATCCGTCTGATATATCATTATTGTAATTGTTCCTGTTATTTTTGGCTGGAACTTTGTATTGTTCTTTTTCGTTTTGTTTCTTAATTTTGCATTTTTTGAAAGGTTTCTTGTGGAAACCGAAGCATAAAGCTAAGAATTACAAGTAATGCTAAAGTCAAAGAATGGGTTTCTGCAATCAATGATGCTGCTCTGAAGCCTCCTGAGGGTTGGAGTCATCCTCATCGCTTTGGTTCTTTTGCTCCTCCAAGAGGTTTAATTGAAGATGGTAGTCAAGCCCAATGGCTTATAGATGGCCAAGCAGCGTTCGAAGCGATTGCATCTTCTATAGAGAGCGCAAAATCTGAGGTTCAACTCTTACGTTATTAATCCCAGAGTAAATTAGATTAGCCAATGCTTGACCATCAAATACTAAAGTAACTGAGGTTGCATGCAGATATACATAACTGGATGGTGGCTTTGCCCAGAACTGTATTTGAGACGTCCTTATCATAGTCATGCTTCCTCCCGGCTTGATGCTTTACTTGAGGCAAAAGCTAAGCAAGGGGTCCAGGTGCAAATGTGAATAGTTCTTTGTCATTGTTGGCATTGAATTTGTTTCCTTATCACTAAATCAAACTGTGTTTGGAGCTGCTTTTGACTCACATATGCTAGACTATGATCCAGCTAGTTATCTATTTTTGAGGACATTTTATTTGAAACACTTCACGTTTCGTAGCAAATAGTTTTGAATGTTCTTAAGGACTTATTTTCTTAAATCAATAGATTTGATGGAAGCACAAACTAATTCTTCTTCGTAAAAATTAGGACCCAAAACGAATGCCATTTGACGTGAATCCACACACAGCACCTTGGGATGTATATAGCGAACTAGTGGAGTAAGCAAGCCATAAAATCTTTATGTTCTGATTGTCCAGTTAATATTAAATTCCTTCACAACAACATTATCTGTAGACGTGTAGTGGACTTGAGCAGGTCCTTGTATTTGTTGATATAATATGGGAATTGCTGCCATGCTTAAATTCCTGAAGTCAGGTAAACCATATTGCAAATGGAAGCTCTGAATTTTCAATTCGTATTTGCATATGCTTATGTCTATATAATTTACAGTGGGTGCATTAGAAATCTAGAATTAACTGCTTTCTAAATAAACTATAAACAAATTACTCATCTTTTTGCTAGATTCCTATCTCATAGACTTGTTCTGTAATAATTTGATATTTCTCTGGCTTTGATGTATTTCTTAGAGTACATGACACTGAATGTTAATCCATGCAATAGATGATTATGCAAGGCGTTACTATTTTGTTTTCTGTATCCCTATAGCATGGATCTCTGTCAGAATAGGTTGGTAGTGTGGAGATTATTTAATTTGCATCTAGTTGTTGAACCTATCTGATCAATCTCTGACAAACTAACTTTTAGTTGAATAATTATGCAGATTTACATTCTTCTCTACAAGGAGGTTTCCATAGCTCTGAAAATTAACAGCTTATACAGCAAGAAAAGGCTGCTTAATATTCACGAGAATGTGAAAGTATTGCGCTATCCTGATCATTTCTCTACTGGCGTTTATTTATGGTACACAATTCATTTGTTCAATCCACTTAAAATTCATGCTAATGTTGAGACGGGAAATGGTCTAAGATTTTCCCAATCAGATTTACATTCAGCAAGTTTATTTACTTGGTTTCATGCAAACACTGATTGAATGTTGCTGCTGATTATACACAGGTCACACCATGAGAAACTTGTGATTGTTGATTACCAAATTTGCTTTATTGGAGGACTAGATCTATGCTTTGGCCGTTACGACACAATTGAACACAAAATCGGTGACTACCCTCCTTTCATATGGCCTGGGAAAGACTATTATAACCCAAGGTTGATATTTGTATTCTCTCAAGTGTAACATGATTTAAAACTTTATATAGCAAGGATATGATTTTGAACGAGAACTTTAATAAATACATGTCCCCATGATATTGATGGTACAATTAGAGGTCAGACCTCATTCAATCAGTGAGATATGGCCGTGAACACTAGTCAACTTAAGGGCTTTTCCCTTTTTTTGGCAAGTAATTTGGGGACACTCCAATTTGATTATATTTATTAGAGAAGTGTGACCTAAGCCGCTCCCTTATAGAGTAACTTGAGGGCATCTTGATGGACAAATGTTTACCGTTTAGTACAACTATACAAAAGAATAAAAAAATTGTGTAATTTCAGCTTACTTTTAAAGAGATAGAGCTATTTATTTATATTGATGAAGAAGGATTACAAAGAAGGAAGAAAATAATTCACAAATCAAATCATAATTAGCCATATCTTAATTTCCTAATATATTGATTCTAAGAATAAAACCATAGTCAAATTAAGATCCTAAATATCTTTCAAATATCTTCTAATACTCCCCTTCAAACTGGAGCAAAGATGTCAATTAAGCACAGTTTGACAATTGATGACCGGAGTAAAGATAGTCCCACAAACTTAGTAAATATATCCGCAGTCTGATCAGATGAAGAGACAAAGGATGGAGACTGAATGCATGCTCGAACTTTTTCTCAAATAAAGTTAATATCCACCTCTATATGCTTGGTCTATTCACGAAGAACTGAATCAGAGACAAGCATAATAGCATATTTGTTGTCACAAAATAACTGAGAGGATCCTTTTTCCTCAAATCCTAGCTTAGCAAGAAGAGATCACAACCAAAGGATTTCACAAGTTCCCTGAGCCATTGCCCAATACTCGTACTTAGTTGAAAATCTTGAGACAACTATTTGCTTCTTACTTTTCTATGATATGAGATGTTGGCCTTAAAAAGTATAAAAATCAGATGTGGATCGTCCATCAATTTTAGACTTAGCATAATCAGCGTCGGTAAAGCATGAAAAACCAGATTAAGTACTAGCTGTGAAAAATAGGCCAAGTCCCAGACAGGTCTTCAGATACCTTAAGATATGAAAAAACTGCATCCATGTGAGCTTTGCGAGGAGCATACATAAATTGATTGACTACGCTAACTGCAAAAGTCAAGTCGGGTCTCGTATTTGTCAAGCAACCAACTAGACGTTGATATGTAGATGGATTCGGAAGTAACTCTCCAGATTCAGTTATAAGCTTAAGATTCAAATCTATAGGGGTAGAGGCTGGCTTACACCCTAACATACCAGTATCCTGAGAGAGATAAAAAATGTACTTGCACTGAGAGAGAGATATTCCACGATGAGAACGGGCAACCTCAATACCGAGAAAGTAATTGAGAGGGTCCAAATCCTTAGTATCAAAAGCTTTGCCAAGATCCGTTTTTACCTAGGCAATACCTAATATATTATCGCCAGTAAGAAAAATGCATCAACATATACTAATGGAATGATAAGTCGACTATTGGTATGTCGACGAATAAAACAGGTATGATCAAAGTGACATTAGACAAAATCCATAGATAAGATAACATTACTAAAACAAATAAACTGTGTCCTTAGAGACTACTTTAAGCCATAAAGAGACTTACGAAGGCGACATACCTTCTCAGAATACTCCGCCTTAGCTTGAAAACCCGGAGGAGGATCTATATAGATTGTTTCAAGTAAATCGCCATGAAGGATGGCATTCTTAACATTCTTAACATTCAATTGGCGAAGGGGCAAAGAGTGAGAAGCTACCAAGGACACCAAAAGACGCAGTAGTTAACTTATCCACTGAGGCAAATGTAGCACCAAATTTTTTACCTAAAACCTGGGAAAAGCCTTTGACCACAAGGCGAGCCTTATATCGATCAACAGAACTATCAGCAAAGTACTTGACACTAAAGACCCACTTGCATCCCACAGCCTTCTCACTAGAGGGCAAGGGTATAAGCTCCCAGGTATGATTAGATTCTAAAGCACCCATCTCTAGTTACATGGCGGTCACCCACTTGGAATTTTGGAGAACATCGGACACGGAGCGAGGGATAGGCACACAGTCAATCTTTCCAAGAAAAGTGCGATAGGAGGCTGAAAGCCCATCATAGGAGACATACTGGGAGATGAGATGATTAGTATTGCTAAGCTAACCATAACAGGAAGGGGGTTTACGATCATAAGAGGGATAACGAGAAGGGGTAGGTGCAGAAATGAAAGAAGGGGAGAAATTACCTGAATCTGAATCCGAAGGGCTGTCTGGCAGCGGAGGCTGAGAGCGAGGGCGGCGAGAGTACATCTGCAAGGGAGGGGAAGGTCGGGAGATGAACGGATCGGAGGGAGAGTCAAAAATAGGAATTAGACGACCACTCACAGAGGAAGCCTCTAAGAAGGAACCAGAAAGAGAGCCTGGGACAGCTGACTGGGACAACCTTCCATAAAATGGAGTATTCTTAGAGAAAGTGACATCAAGAGAGTGAAACATGTGGTGAGACACCGAATCATAACATCAATAGCCTTTAAACATAAACGAATATCCCAAAAAAAGACGTTTAACAAATTCATTATCCAGTTTAGTATGAATGGGACAACGATTCTGGACAAAGCATGTACAGCCAAATACCCGAAGCAAAATAGAAAATAGGGAAAGATCAGGGTGAAGAACCTGAAGAGAAGCCAAACCATGTAGAATGCGACTGGGAGTGCAATTAATGAGATAACAGCAGTAAGGGCAGCCATATGCCAATACGACTTAGGGACATGCATGTCATAAAGAAGACAACGAACGACTGACAAGACAGTGGTTCTTACGTTCAGCAATCTCATTTTGTTCAGGTGTGTAAGGGCAGGTGAGTTGTTGCTGTCAAGGTTGTATACTAAAAATCATAGGTTTTTTAGTTTTAGTATTTAATTTTATTTATTAATAAAATTATTTTTTTATTTTATGATAATCTTAATGAGCAACGTATACGTTTCATTATTTATTTAATGATTTGCATGGGTGTCTTTTATTCTATATAGTATTTAATCTAGTGTGTAGAGTTCGGTTTACACACAGAAGACCAGATTAAAAGTTCTTGTGGGATATAATTTTTTGATTCACAGTTTAGGTGGAATTGGACAAACCATCAGTACGACTGTAGCACAGAGTTTTAGTAGACCTGTCTTGGTTCTAGAAAATAGATAATAGCGTCGCCTATTATTCCGACTCGCTGTGCGAGTACACTTTGAGTATATTAAACAAGACCACATTAGGGTAATTAATTTTATATTGACTATATAAATTAATTCACACCCCAAGGTTATTATGAGTGCTTATACTCTTAATCCCGAAATAATTAATTATTTATGTATATTTAATATTCGTTATTTTGATTCATTAAAGAGTGTGATCTTTTATGAGTCTATAATTCCGGTGAGTTAGATAACAATATTAATTATTAACGGAATTCACGTCCCGAAAGATCGGGATTGACGATACCCCCTTAAGGAAGCTTATAAGTTTTGACCGAGTCAAACCCTACAAGTGGATTTAATTATCCGGCAGTCAAATAAGTTAACCGGAAGGTCTTAAGAAATTTATTTAAGAAACCGATTAAATATAATTGTCAGTAGTTTAATTTAATTGGCGGGTTTCGGGAATCTTAACGTGAGGAAATAAATAAGCATTTAATAACAAGAGTTCAAATATTCGGTTTTGAGAATATGGCCGGGAGTGCAATTATAATTTTTAAGTAGAATGAATTATAATTAATGTTTTTTGTGAAATTCCCTCTGGGGTGAGGTGGATTTTCATAATTACATTGGGAGTCTAAGTCATATTTACTCCACAGGTCCCTATTGCAGTCTATTTATATGCTGTTATGCAACTTTAGCCACCAATATACGTTATATACAACTAGGGTTTCCACGTATTCCTTTGGTGGCTAAAGAAGGTTGTGAAGAACACGTTCAAGGTAGCCTACACTACAGACGCGTTCTAGCATTTGGGAATACAGCAGAAGGCTTGGATTTGGAGCTTCAACTTGATGTCTACTAGTGCGAGTATGCTTAGAGAGTTCACAAACCTCACACTAAAATTTATTATTCTTACAAGCTTTGATTAAGGAAGAAAATAACAAACACAAATACTGGAAATTAGCATGTCCTAAACGGGCATGCCATAAGGTCAAAGTTTGGAGAGAGAAGACAGGAGATGTAGAATTTGGTAACATAGTGTCCTGAAGAATTGATGATGGTGGTGGTGGTGGTGGTGGCTTCCTAAAGTAGTATAGTCCATTGCGCTCATACCCCATGCTAAAAATCTTATTTGAATTCATGTCCTGAAGTAAACAATCGGTAGATAAGAAAATGACAGCACAATAAAAAATTTTAGCAAGACAATTAACAGATAAAAGATTAAAGGTAAAATTAAGGACATGAAGGACAAAAGTAAGGGTAATATTAGGAGAGACACACATCACCCTTACGACGAAGATAGGATGTGGAGCCATCAGTGAGACAAATAGTGTGATTAGTAAAAAGAACAGTGGAAGAAAACAACGATAACTCACCAATCATATGCTCATTGGCCCTAGAATCCAGAATTCAAGTAGTTTTTGCATATTGAACATGTAAAGTAGTAGAAGTACCTATTGCTAGGGTAGCAGTGAGAATCTGAGAGATGCCCTCAGCCTGCATAGTAAGAGAACCAAGCTTCTCTTGAATAAAAGAATAAAAAAATTGTGTAATTTCAGCTTACCTTCAAAGAGGTAGGGCTATCTATTTATATTGATGAAGAGGATTACAAAGAAATAAGAAAATAATTCCCAAATCAAATCATAATTAGTCATATCTTAATTTCCTAATATATTAATTCTAGGAATAAAACCATAATCAAATTGAGATCCTAAATATCTTCCAATATGTACAATGTAGTTAGATAATGGTCGTCCATAAGAGATATCGCAATTGAAGACATATTTGGACATGACATTCCTAACTTCCATCGAAGAGATGCAAATGAAAAGCTTCTATGTCGCAGGGCTGAAACCAAAAATGACCAAGACTCTTGTTGTTTGAAGAAATCTTCCACTTCAATTGGTATTTTTTCACGAAAAGCAGACATGAGATAACAAATCCAGTGTTTCACTGATTGGATTTGATCCCCTCCTTCGATTGATTGTAGCAGAACTTAAGGAAACTTTTTATTTGATACCTATAGTTCTTTGGTAGCTGATATCAGCATTTATGGCATCTGCTGACAACTTGAACTTCATTTGTCATACCTAAAATTATACATTTCTGTGGACTTTCAATACCTTCTTTGATTTATGGCTAATATATTTTATCCTGCTCACTTTTGAACTTACAATTGTTTGTTATATTTTTACTTTATTTCATTTTATTTTCTGGCTAGGGAATCTGAACCAAATTCTTGGGAAGACACAATGAAAGATGAGCTTGAACGTGAAAAATATCCCCGCATGCCTTGGCATGATGTCCATTGCGCTCTTTGGGGACCAGCCTGTCGCGATATTGCTAGACACTTTGTTCAACGTTGGAACCATGCCAAGGTTGATCTTATGTTGCTTTTAATCCCTTACTGTATTTCATCTTTAAAATTTAATGCTAATGTGTTATGTGTTAGCCCAGCGAAATAAAGCTCCAAATGAACAAACAATTCCTCTACTAATACCACACCATCACATGGTGCTTCCGCATTACATGGGAAGAAGCAGAGAGAGAAGTATTGAAAGTAATGCACAAGTACAACAGAAAGACATCAGTGGACAGGATACCTTTTTCTCCCAATCACCGTTGGAAGATATCCCACTGCTTTGGTCTCATGAAGCTCATGAACTAGATTCTTCCAGCTTAGATAATATGTTAAATGGCCTGGACAAAAATCAAAATCAACATCATCTCTATCAACAAAGCTGGATTGGTCAAAATCTTTCCCTCACGGTGGTAAAATCCAAAGTAGAACCTTTAATTCCAGATATGCAGATGAAAGGTTTCATAGATGACCTTGATTTCATGGACCTTCATAGTGAAATGAGTGTGGATGCAGCGGCACAGTCTGACACGCAAATTACAGATGAGTGGTGGGAAACACAAGAGCGAGGTTATCAGGATGTTTCAGGTCATGAAACTGCACAAGTTGGTCCTTGCACCCCATGTCGTTGTCAGGTTAGCTGCATCTCTTCGAAGTTTATCAAGATTTATACTTGTTTTCAACATGAGTAACCACCATTCAGACTGTCAGAAATGATATAATGCAATGGAAATTTACAATTGTCAAGCCATCTAGGTTATAGAATTTTGGAATTTGGAAAGTTCATATGGATTGGCTAATCCGTCTAGGGGTTCAGCAGGTGGAAGGGAAAAGAGCTAGATAATGAGGATCACACATATATTTTTAGATAATTATTGCCCTTCTTCCCTTATTCATTTCAATTTTTTTGATGTCTTATCTACTTATGATGTGCAGATTATCAGAAGTGTCAGCCAGTGGTCTGCTGGAACAAGTCAAACTGAAGATAGCATTCATAGAGCATACTGTTCTCTCATTGAGAAAGCAGAACACTTTGTCTACATGGAGGTAACAATCTTTATTAGAACTTCAATTCTATTAACAAAATAGAAGTCTTATTCTTGGTTTGGTTTGAGATAAAGAATATGTTCATTTTATGTATGTTTATAGGATGAACATAGTTCTAAATAGACGTAACCCATAGAGCAGTCCAAGCTAAACAGAAACCAGATCAAGAGCTATTTTTCCAATGTAATTGCTTCAACCATGTTATAAAAGTGAATTCAAGTAAAAGAACTGGGGCAATAGCTAAAGAACTTAATTTAAACTTGCTTCAACAGTTGTCACAACCCATTAAATCCAGCCTAAGCAAACCTTTTGATGTGGGCTATGTTATATGGACTTCTGTAAATGCATGATTCCTATAAGGTAAACATCATTTTACCTTGTAGCATGGGAAAAAAAATTAATATGAATATGTTGCCATGTTCCCATGTTCTCTGATTTTGATGAATGTAACACTTAGGCACATACTCAATCCTAACTGTACCCGAGTTTATGTAACATAGATTGCATGAAACATTATAAGGAAGTGAAGGAAAACTTTCAGCAGTAAGAACGAGCTAACTTGCCAGAAAGTTTGCAGCTTGGTTGCTTTCATTTTGACCTGTCATTGAGATTGAGATATCTGTTGAGTACAATAGGTGAAAGAACACGACTATAAGAAAAAGGATTCTTTTATTCGATGGTTGAACTTGTAGATCAGGCAGTTCAAGTCTACATAGAATAATTCAACAATATGAGGCACACACGTACAGAACACACTTCACTCAGCACTTATCTCTCTATTAGACGCTCACCCAGTAAGACTTTCATAGAACAAATCATCAAGAAATAGTTTACTCACTTTGAGCAATCAAGTTCTTCTACCTTTTACTCGTGCAAGCTTTCTTCTTGCTTGGCTTCATTCACTGAAGAGCGCCGTGTACCATTCGTATTTATAGGAGATGCAAGTTAGTTCAAAACCATGCACAGAGAGTTCTTGGCACTCACTATTGCTAATTTACAATATGTGGTGGGGACTTAGATAGTTGTATGCATGGTGAGAACTTTGCTATTGGAAGGAGGTTAGATACAAATATAGAGAGAGAAATCTGAAGTATGAAGAAGAGTTAGTTGTTCACTCTTTAACCATAAAGAAGTGAGGCAATTTAACTCGACTACCTTGCACTAAATCTTCCATGCTCACACTGTTAATGTTGTTTTGAAAGCTTATGTGAACTTTGAAGTCGAATCTTTTTATTCTTAGTAATTCAAATTTGAACATTTCAAGCATGTCCAAAGGTTCTGACTCGCTTTAACATTTTGCAGTACAAAATATATAAATTGTAATAGTGGTTACCGTATATTACATTAGACTTTAAATACTACTTTTTTCTGGAAAATTCTAATCATAAATGGTCAACTGCTAAATTTTTGTACTGTAAATGAAATAACGAATTACATGGCTACACTCTGCTTGAATATGGTCGGATTTTTCATTCTACTTCCTGTATTTGATAGATCCAGATCCCCTTGTCCCATTCGTTTTAGGATCATATGTCCTATCAGATCATGTTGTGTGTCTTCCCACCCCACTTTGTCTACTTTAAGACCTATTGAAAATAATATATTTTAATAAATTAAGATCTCGTTAATTATGGTTTGATTACTGAAATCAACATATTAGGAAGTTAGAATTTTATTTATTGTGATTTGATTTGTAAGTTATTTTTTTCTTTTTCTATAATCCTCCTTTATCATTATAAATAAATAGCTATACCTCTTTGAAGGTAAGCCAAAATTATTAAATTCTGTTATTTTACTTGGTATCAGAGTCAAAATATGAAAAAGTAAAAAAAAAAAAAATGTCCAGAAACTCTAGCCGCCGTCTTTGCTTTCCCTTACCTTTGTCGCCAGTATTTCTTTACCGGTATTGTGAATCTGTCGCTGGAATACCGTCGCCGTCAAAGTCTTTGCCGTCATCGTTGGTTTTCTTTCACCACCACTGCTGCCACTGGTCTTTGTTTACCTCCGCTGGTCTTTTTTTTCTTTTCTTCGCAACCGTTGTTGTTTTTTCTCTTCCACGCCGTTGTAGACTGTGAGTTCCAGATCCTTGTATTTCCTTAGTATTGGTGTATCATTAAAGTCTCCATATATTATATTGTTAAATTGACAGTACATTTTTTAGAGAATTACTACTCTTTTGTTCTTATTTTTTGTGGCTACCGATATTATTTCGGTAGCATTGTTCTTGTTTTGGGGGGCTATCGATGTTGTTCCGATAGCATTGTTCTTGTTTTTTGGTGGCTACCATTGTTGTTCCGGTAGTATTGTTCTTGTTTTGGAGAGCTACCAATGTTGTTCCGATAGCGTTGTTCTAAAATCTAGTTGGTCTTTGGAAACTGAGAAGTCTCCTCAGGATACCAATCCTAAGCATATCCAGTGGAACCATTTCTGCTCAAGTATTCAATTGCTAAGCTGGGTTTGATTGATATCATTGTCTCAGCTTGAGGAGAAGTGCTGAAAATAATATATTTTAAGAAATTAAGATCTCTTTAATTATATGATTTGATTACTGAAATCAACATATTCGGAAGTTAAGATTTATTGATTATGATTTGATTTGTAAGTTATTTTCTTCTTTTTCTGTAATTTTTCTTTATCATTATAAATAGATAGCTTTACCTCTTTGAAGGTAAGCTAAAATTATTAAATTATGTTATTCTACTAGACCAAGCTACCAAGGTTTTGAATGCTGGATCATGCTTCAGTCACTAAGGATGTGTGTTTATTTTATGGAGGAACATGGAATCTGTAGGAGATCTAAACCTCTGCAAGGATTAAGAATTTCAAAATCGGTTTAATTTGGTTGATTGGGAGTGGAATAAATAATGAATATTCAGTGCTTGGCAAGGTCTGAATCTAAAAACCTCACCCAACCCCAAGCACTCCTTTTTCGCCCAGCTGGAGCTCAAGGGATCAGTGATAGACATTAGTCAATGATGGAGTGTTGACTTATTTAAGAACGCAGTGCTTGTAGAACCAATGGAAGCCGATATACAGCTTATCCCTTCCAAATGCCTACGGTCTTGTCTTGTGTCTGTGGATTATAAGGAAATTTAGTCTGTCATGCATGAAAAATAAACCTGGTTTTTAAAATGAATAGATCTGGATCAATCTGATTTCAGTACAATGAATACTGTACTGAATACAAGTTTTAGTCAGATCTTGATGGTAACTACTAAGTCTGCATAACTACATCTGCATGTATGCATCCGTGCACATAGTATTTTCTCTGACATATGTGCTTATGCTTATGACGCCCTAGCATAGCCTTTTCCCCGTAGGAACATTCACAAGTATTCCTAGTGGCTCAAGTTTGTAGCAGACTCATAATCTTGTTCCAATGACATTTTTCAGTCCCACCTTTGACAGCCTTCTTACATCTATGGTTGTAATGGACTGAATTGTCTGGACTACGGCAGGGAATATTGGGATGGGGTTGAAAATAGGTTAAACGAGGTCATTATTGGTAGGCTTATGTTTTTGCTCAGTCACATGCCTGTCAGATTTCTGAACCTAAAAAATCTGCATTGGCTTCAGTTACTAGACAGAATTGTTCAGCCATGGCTCGATTCGATAAGAATACATTGTGCAATACCCAATGTTGACTTTTGTTAAGAAAAGGATTCAAGGCCGATGCATTTAAGTTCTTTCATTATTGCCTTAAAAAGTTAGTCAATAGTATAGTTGAAACTAGGGGGTGGGAAATGAAACCTATAGTGGTGAAACTTGTAATCTTTCTATGCAAGATTATACAATAATGTATAGTAAATGAGGGGTGGTTCCAATAGAGCATTCAAATGATTCTCCAATTGGGGCCCACCCTTTCAAGCAAAACAGGTGCATGGGTTGGGAATTGGGATCAATTTAGATTTTGCTAAACTTGATCAATTTGGATTTTGCTAAACTTGCCCTTGTTCATGAAGCTTGACAAGAATTTTGCAATCTGTTCATGGCTCCTTTGCTTCGTCAATGGGCTACAGATGGTAAAATAATTTTCAGTAATACCGGCTGCTTAATGGTTCTTCTAGTTGAATTTGTGGCCAATTTTAGTTTATGAAACTATTGTTTTAATGAACTTGAATTAGTCCATATTTGGAAGTCATTACCATGTATGTTTCCTTCAAATTCTTTTGACTGCTGAAAAAGAAAAGAAAATTATCGTTTTAGAGTATATTACATGAAAGTATGTAAGCTTTAGGGTGGTTGAAACAAAGGCATAGCCAGGAATTTTATTCAGTAGTGTTATTCAATAAATTATAATAATGTCAAATTCTTAATTTTACACGACATGCCAAATTACCTTCAACAAAATACATTATAATATTATATATTTTCAATAACTTTTCATCAAAAATATTTATATTTGTTAATTACATATAACAAAATTTTGAACATTTAATACTATTGGTTTAACTTTTTTCTAAGCAAAGAAATACATCACAACTAATTAAAAAACATTCAAATAATCAACCAATTTTTTATGTTTCTCAAATGTTGACCCCATCTTATATTATCTTTAATATTTTACTGGTTCAATATCTAAAATACTAAAAAATCTTACATAATTCTAAATAAAAAATTAATTAATGCTATGAGGACCAAATTAAACTACCAAGTGATGTGGTACAATTGCAAGTATAGAATATAAGCAAAATTCATGTGGAATCCATTGCATCACTATTTATAATTGTGTCACATCACTTGGTAGATTAATTTATTAAGATAATTTGGTCATCATAGCATCACTCTTCACTAAAAAAAACATGAGTGGGGTCAAAACCCACTCCATACCACTTGGCTACGCCATGGGTTGAAGGGCAAGGTCGAGGAAAGTTAGAAATTAATGGATACATCTATAGAAACTATTGACTTCAAATAAATGGGGTAAGACTTAACCGAGAATTGTGCGTTACCGAATTAAACTAAACTAAGCTTTATTTTTTAATTAACGGAAGTTGGCTAGATGAATCCATTTTCGCCATTCTGTAGAGTCAAGGTTTTATGACTCAATTCATATTTAAGAAATTCTTTTTCATTTTTACTCCAGCATTCATTGTAAATTTAGATCTACCCTCCCACCACTATTTCCACTCACAGGATCATATGACTTTTTATTAATCTTGCTTCTTCCGATCTTCATTGTATACAATCAAACCATTTTAGTTTGTTCTCTCTCAACTTATTTTCCAGTGATATTATTCCTACTATTTAACTAATGTTTTCGTTTCTAATTCTATCTTTCACACATCCAAGTATCTTCATCTTAGGTATATTCATTTTACTATTGTGATGTTTATTAATTCCCTAGGTGTTCTACAAATTTTCATTTCAACTTTGTTGAACTAGAAGTATAACGTTGATATATGTTAAATTTTTGAGTTTGTCTACTCAATGGTTAATGATACATTGGAACTCATTTTCCTAAGTATTTTCTCTATCCCTTTTTTTTTCCTTTTTTTTGGGGGGGGGGTGGGGAGGGGTGGGGAGGGGGTCTTCATAGTGTGTGTGCTTTTTAATTTGTTCAACATCAAAATCAAAATAGAAATAAATCATAATTATTTTTGTTTCCATTGCTGATAAACCTTCCATTTATTGCTTCTTGCTTCCAGAATCAATTTTTTATCTCAGGCCTTTCAGGCGATGAGATCATACAGAACCGCATCCTTGAAGCCTTGTACAGGCGTATCTTGCGAGCTCACAAAGAGCAGAAGCGTTTCAGGGTTATTATTGTTATACCACTCCTACCTGGTTTCCAGGTAGTAAACTAGGCATTCTTGTTTTCAAACAGACAAACAAGAAAATGATTTATATACTTATTTTTATTTTGTATTGTATTTTGAACACAGGGGGGTCTGGATGATGGTGGTGCTGCAACTGTGAGAGCACTAATGCATTGGCAGTATCGAACCATTTGCAGAGGAAAAAGCTCAATACTGCATAATCTTAATGCATCCCTGGGCTCAAAAGCAAGTGATTATATTTCTTTCTATGGTCTGAGGACTTACGGTAGACTCTTTGATGGTGGGCCTGTTGTCACTAGTCAGGTAGTTTGCAGCGCAAGTTTGTCTTATTTCATGAATTGGCATATCATGGTGTAGCTTTCATCAATTCAAGTACTTTGTTCTGTATACACCATAGACCTAACCCATAGGCAACTCTTTGCTCTATCTAGGGGTGTACGCACGTTAGTTGGGGCGAATTGAGGAAAAATTCTCAACCAACCCAAGTTTGGAGGGTGAAAATTTTTTCAATTTGTTGCCAACCCAGTAATCGTCAAAATTAGTGGGTTGGATAAATTTTTTAGCTGTTTCAACTTGCAGTTTAGCGGGTAAAAAAGTTATAAAAACTTTGAAGTTATTTTCTTAAAATTAGTTTCTGAAAAATAAAAAAATCTTTTGCAACTTTTTTTGAAGAGAAAATAGTTAGCACGTCAAAGAAAAAACCAATTAAAAACAATAGTAGTCATTCAATAATAGTAATACTAATAATCATAACATAATTAAATATCTTTAACAACAACATTTACAATACATACTTATCAAAAAACTACTTACTAGGTTGGAATTCGTTGTATGTAGAAATACGCTAATTAATATATAAACTAGGTGGGTTAGGTTGGATTTGATGACGGATTAAAGAAATTTTAGTCCACCCACCTAATTTTTTCACTCGACCTACCCACCCCATTTTCTCAACCCACTCATTCCAACCCACTCACCGACATAAACTGCGGGTTGGTGCGAATTGGCGGGTTTTTTGCACAACCTTAAACTTACCTCTCTTGGTTGAGTTCTATAAGATATAGAAACTAGTTGACACAATTGAACCGCATCCTTCAGGATCAGCTTCCTGCATCCTCCCGTAACAAAAACAGCAAGATGCAACTGGGCCACAAAGCCAGTACCATCGATGGCCTAGTCTTCTTTATTCATCTAAATTTAAAATTTGCAGGAATTCCCTCTGTACTTCAGCATCTTAATGAGCCGAGACGCTTTTCAGCTATGAAGCACAAGTATAGCTACGGTATGATACAAGATAGCAATAAGGCGAAATATATATAAAAAAATGGATATGGGTGCCACCAGGGTACCGTCTACTATGGAAAATTTGGTTTGTTTATATAATTTTTTTAGTATTGTACTATATATTTAGCAATTAAAAAATTATTTTTAGCAAAAAAGTGCAACATTCAAGAAATATTGGCATTAGCAGTGACAAATATAAAGGAAAATTAAAGACGAAAATTAGATACTATATGACAAAAAATATTGGCATTAGTTGATAATATCAACCATATTACACATCAACAATGTGCTTTGCTTTAACAATGTGTTTTTAACTTGCTAGGGATTTAAATCACTTCCTAATTCTCCAACTTATTTTTATATGAAAAGATGCAACAAATTATTCTGGTATTATTGTAGTTCTAAAAATTTTAAATAAACCCACCTACGTACCATTTGCGTACTTAAAATGTACTAAAACCATACTTAAAACGTACCCACTTATGTACCATGTGTACTCAAAATGTACTGAAACCATACTCAAAACGTACTAAAGCTGCACCCAAAAACATAAATTGTACTTTTTTGGTGCACCCAGTGCATGTTTTGCCATACAAGAGCCATACCCTTACTGGGTGCGTCTGCAGTACTTGTACGCTGACATTTTTTTAAGTACCCGTGCTTCATAGACTTTTAGGATTACTCCCATAGGATTATTCATAATTACTACGACCTAGTTTATTGTTGATCTTGATACACTATTGTTTGTCAACCTCTTTTCATATTTATGATATTTCTTCTCCATGCAGGTATATGTTCATAGCAAAGTGATGATAATCGATGATCGTGCTTCCATGATTGGATCATCCAATATAAATGATAGGAGTTTGCTTGGATCAAGAGATTCTGAGGTGAAAACTTGCATCTTGCCTCCAAGTTTAATTTTTATGTCATATCTGTGTTTTTAGCATGCCAAAGTCAGATAAAAGGTAGAATTAGTTCCTTTCTTGTGATTTTAGCCAAAAGCAACACCAAATCACTCTTTATGATTTGGTGTATGTCATAGATCCTGTGTTTATGGCTATTGCTTAGTACAGAGAATTAATTGGAGATCCAATTATGAACTGCTTACTTTGGAGAACTACACATGAATGTGTTAGTACAAAAGATCTTTTAGCCTAACTTTTATAATTACTTTGTGCTAGTGGTTTGATCATTTTAGTACTCCCCCAAAGCTGAACTACAATGATTTGATTTGTATGAATGAAAAGTTTGATAAGCACAGAGATGGCCCTAGTTGAGTGAAGATGACCTATTACTATAGTTAATTTACGTTGACTTATGGTTGCTGACAGTCATTTCATATGCAGATAATGTATATAAAATATAAAATAAAATGAAGTCCAAAATATCCAAAAGATGTTCTGTCTTGCTGAGAGTTGTATTGATTGCTACTTTTGAAAGTTCATTTGTTTTTTTTTTTTTCCTTTCTCTCTGTATGCCTATTTTTGAAGGCAGTCATCTGGGCTCGCTAGTATTGCTTCCCTTCTCTTTCTGTAAAAAGAAACACTGTTTTTGACACTGAAGTCGCTCTCTCAGATTGGTGTACTTATTGAAGATAAAGAGTTTCTCGAGTCATCAATGAATGGGGAGCCTTGGAAGGCTGGAAAATTTGCTTTGAGCCTTCGGCTTTCACTCTGGTCAGAGCACCTTGGTCTTCGAGCAGGAGAGGTTAGTAATTGATAAATCTAAGTACTATTGCACTGGCTTTGAGCCTTCAGCTTTCCCCACAATTCTTTGACAATAATTTCTTTTGATAGATATGTACCATCAGTGAACTGGTAGCACTGTGAATTTGATACTATATGCTTTTTTTCTTTCTTTCAGATTGATCGAATCAGAGACCCCATAGCTGACTCTACTTACAAAGATTTGTGGTTGGCAACTGCAAAGGTGAATGATATTGTATTGTTATATAGATTTGAAGCTAGGATAATTGTGTACGTCATAAACATTTGATTTTTATATTGTATGTCTTGAACTCACACCACTCCCCACCCCCAAAAAAGAAAGAAAAAAGAAAAAAAATCTAACATTCGGTTTCAGTTATTCAAGTTTTCAGACTTTCTTAGGAGCTCAAATACGTGTGAAATTTTTATGGCATTCCACTTTTTGCCTATTAAGTTTCATATTCAGTATTTTAGCAGCTATTTTACCTTGTTTCTGCTTACAATTGTGAAAAGCATTGCACTAATTAGATTTCTTGAACCTCACAGTATTGTTTCAAGTAAATAGAGCCTCATAGTCTTGTGAAATTGGTACCATCTGCATTATTCATAGGTGACTTCTCCCAAAAGTTATGGCATATACAAAAAAGTCGGAACCTTCAGCATGATTTTTTGTATCAACACATACTAAAAAATGGCAATTTCCAAAAGTTGCTTATTATGTGATGAAATAAGGAGTAGTTGTTTTTTTCAAAGTTACTTCCTGTTCTGTGCTTCACCTGGTCATTCAAATAACAATGCTCATCTTTTGACAGACAAATACCTCAATCTACCAGGAAGTCTTTGGATGTGTGCCAAATGATCTTATTCACTCAAGGTACCAGAATTTCATGACCATCCACTACTACTTAGTATTAATACAGCACATAACGTCCTTTTGTGTCTCATTTTCTTTATTCCTTGTGCTCTATCACACAATCGTACATTGTTGTCATCAAATACAGGTTTGCATTTAGACAAAGCATAAGTCACCAAAAAGAGAAGATTGGACACACAACTATTGATTTAGGAGTAGCTCCTGAGAAGCTAGAAGAAAGTTGTGAGGATGGAGAACTTAAAGCAATAGATCCAATGGATAAATTGAAGTCGGTGAGAGGATATCTTGTTCTTTTTCCATTGGAGTTCATGTCTCAAGAAGATTTGAGACCGATGTTCGTTGAAAGTGAATTTTATGCATCGCCGCAAGTGTTTCATTAAATTTTATTTAGGAGGAATACAGCCCTTGTGTACAGCATTGGATTGGCAGATATTGCAAAAAAAAAGAAGGGAAATGTAAAGAAAAATTTAATAAAGTTAGAGAGAACAATGCTGCTAACATGAAATTGAAGGGCAGGCAGTTCAAGTAAACCCCACATTGACTTTAGAGAATATGTTTGTAAATAATTCTTTTTTGACAAGTTCATAACAAGGCATTAAGGGAATGCCATTCAAAAATAGGAAAACATTTGTGTAGTAATAATTGCTTGTTGTATTTAGATTTTTGAAGAGAAAATGGAAGTATTCATTTGTTTCAAGAACTTTGTAACGCTCTGGAGTGTTCATGAGTCGGGTTGATCTCTAATTCGTCACTTGACCGCATGTATTCAGTTCTTAGTTTTAGCATCTAAAATCGACCAACAAGTTTGGCAACTTTGTTCTACAAGTTTGGTGGGTCCACAAGTTTGTACGATTCTGTTTGGCAGTTTAAACTTACTTATTTTGGATTTTTTTGGGGTTAAATCTATTCTATTTTTGAGCCAATTATAATAGTCATTTTTAATTTAAAATATTTATTTTTGAAAAAATTGAAGCACAAAAGGTCATAAATTTATTAATTAAACCATATGCCTACAATTCACACAAGAATACCAAAACAATCCATAACTTAATTTCATAAAATATTGCAAATTTGAATATTTGTTGATACGGTAGGGTTCAGCGAGTGAATATATTGAAAATTCATTATTCGATCACCAACTGGGAAAAAATTGCCAAATTCGTCATTCAATAGAATCATGGGCAAAATCATCAATTGTGGGATGCTCGGGTTGAGTTGGACAATTTAAGCGGATCATACCAATCCATAGACACTCCTATGCACTTTAATCTTAATACATAAGAGAGCTTTGATTGGGACAACATTTGCAGTGTAGGATAAGGGTGTGAAAAAACAGCCACTTGTTTGGACTCTCCATTGATAAGTTCAACTTGAGATTCCTCACAGCTCCTCCAAATAGCATAAGAATGAAGCACCAACTGATAGCACTAATACTCACAATAACAAAGGTTTCAAAATCACATAGAGAAAAAGATGAAAGAAAGAAACATAAATTTAAAGGGAAAGATGGACATGAAGAAGTGCTTGCCTTCTTTTCTACTGTTTTGGCTTATTAGTTACAGGGTAAATTTGCTGAGAAGATAAAGGAGAAGAGTGGAAGAAGAGACAAATGGCAGAAATGTCGTCCATTGCAACGCCGCGTCTCTTGCGATTCCATGCACGGGCGGCATGTTCAACCAGACGTTTAGCTGATTTTGCCCTATCCGGTGTCGAAGATACAATTTGTACAGCTTCTTGATTGGAGATGACATTCCATACCTGAAAAACATAGTAGCATGAAGACGAGAGCATCTTTAGTTTTTGAGGTGGCAAAGATGGATCTTGTGGCTTGGAGCTTTTATCTCTCTTCTTTGTTTAGTTGTTTATGTTACCTGAACTCAAATGCAGGTGTCAAGTGTGGGAATGTGTTTAAGTGTCGAATTTATCTAATTTTCCTATCAAGGACACTGGAACACTGTAAGTTATTCATATTCCTTAATATATTTCTTTTATTCTCTTGAATAAATAGTGTTTACAAGGTTCTATTAAACATTTCATGCATAATATCAAAATTTATGTATAGTTTTATTATAAAATCAAATTACTAAATATAATTTATAATTGAATGTCTTAAGTAAAAAAATCGAACACATATGCCATACCTTTATCCGAATGTCGAGTGTCAGAGATGAATATTTTATACATTTAAAAGAGTTCACATAAGATAGTTGTTGCTATAGTTGGAGTTGCTTGTTACTTGTTTCCCTTGTTTATTATTTATCCCTACTTTTTGCTTTATATTGAACCTATTAGTTCTGTTGAGCATGAGCCACAAATCAAACAAAAATAAAAGAATGTAAAAATGAAAGCTGATATGTACCCATATGAAGTAAAAAAAATGACAAGAAATAAGAATAATAATAATAAATTAACCGATATAAGAACGATTGTAAAAGATACATAAATGGAATGAAATGTTAAGTTATTCAGTAATTTTGTAAATATCCATGTGTTAGAGAAAGAAGAAAGAGATATTCTTCAAGAATACACTGATATTATTTCAAGCTTGCCAACTTATCTTCCAATTGTTTTTGGTGAATTATGATATTCAAATTTGGCTTAGTAATCCTTCCATCGTTTACGGATTCTGAAATTTAATTAGAAGAACTGGTCAGTTTTTTTCTTTCACAATTACTGTAAAAAAAATATGGAACTATAAACAAAGTCTGCATACCCCATCTGTTGCGAGCACGACAAATTGGTCTTTCCCGGTTATACACCTTTCTGTCACTTCAGGCACAGAAATGAGTCCGAATTCCTTTATACAGTAGTCACCAAAGGCTCTAGACATTGCCAATCCAGGTGAATCCTCGGCTGGCAGCCACACCCTGTGCACCCCCGGCTCGTCATCTAAACAGAAGACTCGCCCATTGCACTGGATTATCCGCTCGGCTTCCTCTGTGATACCGTTGATGGGGTTATAATGATTGAAAGGGAAGGGAGTTGAAGGAGGGGAGAGAGAGGGAGAGAAACTAACGGGGTAGATTGGGCTTGAAATCAACAGTAAGCTGAACTGCTACGATGCTGCTGTCATCAGAAGTGGTAGCCAATACAGCACGGGAGTCGCCAACATTTGCCATGAATATTTGTTCACCCTGTCAAAACACAGTAACGGAATAATATTCTGATAACTCCCGATCATATCATATAACGATAATCATGCTAACCATGTCTCCCAATAATTGTAGGCTCGACAATGAGACAATCCTTACTAAATGAAACCAACTAACAT
>JAOTRH010000024.1:9048428-9074809 GCA_034768845.1 Heliamphora exappendiculata | reverse complement strand
GGAGGGTTATCCCCTGAAATCAATAGCCACTCATGGCTGTTGGTTTTCAGGCTTCAATTGCAATTGAATGGCCAATTTAATTGTAATTGATCCGGCTAGTGAAATCTGAATTTTAATGGCCAATGAAATTTACAGATTCCAACAACTTTTTCTTCTTCTTCTTTTTCTTTCTTTTTTTTTTTTTGGTGATAGAAGTGGAAAATTTATAAATTAAAGCATCTGACACTCTTTCATTAACATAAGCTTCTACTTTATACATATTATATAATCACTAATATAAATTGTTACCTCTAAATAAATTAGACAAGACGAAAATAAAAGCTATTCAAAATTTTTTTTGCCAAATGTCACCGTTGTTTAAATGACATTACATTTCACTTTAAGATTTAAATTTGATGTTTTTATGCTATAATATTTTTTTTTGCATATTTTTTATTTCATAATTATTTTTTATGATTTACGTATTTCTTTGTAAAAGAAAACAGTTTTGGTCATGATTTTGAGAAATTAGATGTACAGATATATCTATATTAATGTGACATTTATATAAGTGTTAAAAATTTAACTTTTAAAATAAGATAATCTTGACATTCTTTTTTATTCTCTCTCCTCTCTCATGTTTAAAAAGTAAAAAAAAAAAAAACATTCATTAACATTATTGATAACTTTATGTTTTATTCATAAATTACTAAAATTAGATAATTGAGTACCATTAAATACGGATTATGACTAATTTATCTAAATGAGAATGAAATTTACCTATTTAACTATTTTTTAGATTAAACTTTATTTTTTTAAGAAAATTAATAGTTATCATGAAATAGATCATGAATAATGGTTTCTAAAATTAAGAATTTTACCAAAATAAACTTGCAAAAGGAATTAAGAAATTTTAAGTTTAAAAAATGAAATAAGTAACTAAAAGTGTTTTAATATCAATCCATTTGATCAAATGTGTGAAAGTACTTCTCAAATTAAAAAACTTCCCCTTCAATTCTCTTACAAATTTATTAGTGGATATTTATTATCTATATAACAAGATAGAATAGTTTAATGTAATATTTTTATAAGTGTCAAAAATTAAATTATTGAAATAAGACAATATTCATCTTCATTTTTGTTCTCTCTCATCTCTCAAGTTAAAAAGTAAATAAAAAAACATTTGTTAATATTTTCGATATTACTTTATTTTTTTTACACTTTAAGTGTTCATTTGACAACTTGGCTTTAAGTCGGCTTTCTGATTTTAAGCTATTTTAAGTTAAAAAGTCAAAAAATTCGTTTAGTTAAAAAATTAGTGATTTTTAAGCCACCGAAAAAACCAAATAACCCAGATATAAAATTTCAAGTCTGCCCTTATATATATAAAAAAAAAGTCAAAAGCCAAAAAAGTCAAAAGAGTAAAATTAGAAATTATTATGAAAAAAACAAAAAGCCTAAAAGCAAATAAGTTAAAAGTTGAATAATAAAAAATGAGATTTTTTGATTTTATAGACTTTAATCCAAAAGCCAAAAAGCTAGCTTTAAGCCGATAGCCAAACAAAAGCTAAATTGCTAAAATTATATAATTAAGTGCCTTTTAGGCACAAGTTATAAATAATTTATCTAAATTAAAGTTAAATTTATTTATTTATTTATTTTTTATAGTAAACTTTATTTTTTTTTTTAAAATAATAGTTATCATGCAATAGATCTTGAATAAAAAAAAAATAGTTATCATGAAATAGATCTTGAATAATGCATCCTGAAAAGAATTTTAACAAAATAACTTGTAAAACAAAATATGATAGTTTGAAGTTTAAAAAAAGAAAATAAGTAATTAAAAATGTTTTAATTATCATCTAACTTCAAATCTACGTGTGAAAGGACTTATTAAATTAAAAATCTTCTGCACTTCATACTCGCATAAATTGTGATCTCCTCACCAAGTGTCTTAAAACTCACAATTTCACAATTTATGTACATATAAAGAGGATTGCTACTAATACAAATCCCATTTATTGAGAGTTTGTTTGAGATATCTAAAAAAATTAATTTTTAAAATATTTAATTTTTTTTTAAAAAAAAAAAGAAATAAAAAAATTAGAGTATTTAGAATTATTTTTTATAGTAATTTTTTTATTTTTTTTATTTTTATCAAAATGTATAATATATCTTTACTTTTTGTTTTTAAGTTGTAGTACTTACGATATTGACACGGCTTTTTGTTGTTGTTGTGAGGAGATCAATTTTTTAATTTGGAGTATTATAGTTATTTTAGTTCAAAAAAAATTAAGAGTATTTGAAATATATATATATATATATTAAGAAATAAAAAAAAAGTTAGTTAGCTTTTTTAGAAAACCAAACAATATGATTTAAAACTGACTTTTTTGTAAAAAAAATCTACTTTTTAATGAAACCAAACTGGGGCTGAATAGGGCACAACCCTCTAATCATATGGGGTGAGCCAAACAACAACCTATGTGAGAGGGTTATGATCAATTTTGTGAATGAAGTTATACATGTAGAGTTATCCAAATACAAAATGTAAATGCAGTACAAAGTAAAGGTGGAATTAATCATTTATAAATTCTAGTTTATAAAGGATGTTTTAAGTATAGACAATGTGTTAGCTTGTAGTTAAAGTTAATTATTTATAAAAAAAATAATAATTATATTTTGAAATAAAAAATAAAAATTATAAGTATTTAAAAAATATATTATATTTTATTATTAAAATTAGTAATAGAAGACTAAAAATTATTTCTAAAACTTTTGTCAAATACTCTCAAAAGTGTTTCTACTACTATGATGGGCGGCTTGACAATTTAGCAGGCCTTAGACAAGATTTTAAATTGAGACCTCTTACCTTTAAGTTTATTTTTATATTTTGTTTTTAAATTTTGCATTTTACTTTTTGAGATGTTAAATTATTGACTAAATTTTCACAATTAATTGTTTAGTATATTATTTTTCAACTAATAATAGTGATGTTCTACTTAATTTTTTTTTATTATATAGTCAATTTAATAGAAAAGCCAGAGAGAGAAAGAGAGTAATAAATATGTTGTAAGAGAAAAAAAGAATAAAAAGTTAAACTCTTTAATTATCCGCGATCTTATGTTTGTTTTCTTAGTTGGACGAAAGTAAGCTTAATCTATTGGGTAAATTACACATAGACCTCATGTATTCTTCTGATATATCACTGTCTATTCTCGTATTTTTAAAAATTATACTGTACTCTCTTACTTTTGATACCGTTAACGGTGAATTGCAAATTACTAAAATACCCTTAAATTTTTTCCTCCAATCTATTCCTTACATATTTTTCCTCCCGTCTGGCATCAAATCCAGTGGCGATTTCTCAATTCCTTAAACTTTTTCCTCCCATCTGTTCCTCCCGTCTAGCATCAAACCCAGATTGCTAGTAAGCTTCGATTCCCTCTATTTTTTGCAACATTTACATTGTATTTTTAGAGTCAATCATCTTTCTATGCTTCGATTCCCCCTCTTCCCAGTTAGGGTTTTCTCATAAATTTGAATTTTCTAATCTTTGACATTTAGGATTTATTTCGAAATTGGGGTTTTCGATTATTTAACATTTAGGGTTTAACCCAAAATTGAGTTTTTGTATTCTTTGACAGTTAGGATTTTCTCCGAAATTGGGGTTTTCTACTATTAGACGTTGAGGGTTTATGTCGAAATTGGGGTTTTTTCATCTTTAACGGTTTGGATTTTTTTGATTATGTGACATTTAAAGTTTCTTTTTTTTACAGCTTCTTATGGCAACGTATGAGTTACTGATTTACTATGAAGACAAGGTTCATAGGATAGGCAATGTAAATCCTGACTACTACAGTTATGTTGACTTATTGAGCGATAGTTCTGAAGTTGCACTGAGTAATTTATTCTCATTAGTTTCAGTTGCTATAAAGGTATTTCACATTCCTCATGGATCAAATTCTGGGGTTGAAATTTGTACTGATTGGGATGTATAACAAATATTTAAGCCGTACGTTATAAGTAAATTTTAGATTCCATTATACATACAAGTTGAGCAATGCATCGCTGTACAGAGTCAGTATTGTGCGTCAAGTGTTGGAGTAGAAAATTCTAGAGTACCAGCAGGGGATAAGAAAGATACTGGGCATGGGGGAGATACTAGGCATCGGGGAGATACTGAGCATGAGGGAGATATTGGGAAAGGTACTAGTGAAGGAGATAGGGGGCTTTGAACATATGTCTTTTGCCAGTGATGATGAGATTTTATTCAATATTGGTTGTGATAATGAAGAGTGGATATGTAATAGTGATGTTGAAGATAGTTATGAAGAGGAGAGCACCAATGAAGATAGTTTAATATCTAATGCTTCAATGTCTGACAGTAATGACACCCTCTCAGATTTTCAATTCGATGACGGTTGTGGATCATATGTTGATGGAGAAGAAGACAAACATTTGAAAACAATTGATAGACTTATGAAAGGTAAGCTATTTGAAAGAAATGGTAAGAGAATTGAGTTGGAGGTGGATATGTTGTTTTCTGATATTATGACATTTAGAGATGCATTGAAGGACTATGTTATCCAAGAAAGTTTTAAGATTGTAAAAGTGAAGAATGAAAGGAAAATGGTGACAACACATTATGGTGGAGAAGGGTGTAAGTGACGGATTCATGCATCTCTTATTCCTAACGGGAATACATACAAAATCAAAACATATCAAGGTGAACACACTTATAGTAGGATTGGAATGAATTCAGAGGCAAATTCCACATGAATTGCCAAAAACTAGGGAAGAGTTTGAGAGAAAATCCTAAGATAAGTCTAGGTGGGATGGGAGCACTATTGAGGGAAAAATATGGAATCGAGGCAGGTAGGATGCAGTTATACAGGGTAAAGAATAAAGAAATTGGCTCATTTCAGGGTAATCATGCAAGTTTTTACGCTAAACTTTCAAGGTATGCTGCAGAATTGAGGAGGAGTAATCCGGGCACATTGATTAAAACTTAGTTGGAAAGGGAGGCACCTGAAATGAACCCATGTTTTAAAAGGTTGTTTGTTTGTCATGAAGCAATGAAGACTGGATTCATTAAGGGGTGCAGACCATTTATTGGACTAGATCATCTGAAGGGGCCCTTTGGTGGAGTTTTGCTATGTGCTGTTGATTTGGATGAAAATGATGGCATATTTTCTCTTGTATATAGCATTGTAGAAAGTGAGACAAAAGACAGTTGGACATTCTTCCTTAGCTACTTGCATGACTGCATTGGGAATATTACAAACGGTAACAAAAATTGGACCTTCATATCTGATTGACAAAATGTATAGATTGGCATTAAGTTCATAAATTTATTTTGTTAAGTTCATATCTTATCATTATGTTTTCTTATCATTATGTCTGCTTATCATTATGTCTACTGATAAATTCCATTTTTGTTAGAGTATTTCTTTGGCACTCAGTGAGTTTTTTTTCATATGCTCATTATCGTTGTTATTGTAGACATCTATATAAAATGGTGGAAATGGTTTGTTGGTGGAAATTGGTAGTTGTTTATTGTAATTTTTGTAAGTCGCTCATGATTTGTTCTTTATGAAATGGTTTATTGTTTATACAATTGATTTTATGAAAATGGATGTGGGAGTGTTGTTGCAAATTTGTTGGTGGCTCAGTTGCTGTAAGTTAGCTTCAGCATTTGTTGCAAGTTAGAGGCTTTAGCTTTAGCTTCAAATGTTGGTTAGAGGCTTACACAAATATACATTTTTTTTATTTTGGAATCACATTTAACAGGTTCATAATTGTTTTGTTTAGAAACTCAAAGTGAGTCCAATTAGCTATTTCCTTTGAGTATTTCCTTCTTTCCTGGTCAGTGGTGTCATTTTAGTTGTTGAATACATAGTTGCAAAATATTATTTTCCCAAAATGTTGTACTTTTCTGTGACATGCACAAAGCTAAGTGTTAGGTGCAAACTGAAATAGTTACTGCTATTTCACACAAACAATCATATACAGGTGGGTAAGCTTGATAATGACTTATAAGGATGCGTTATTTGGAAAGAACGAGAGAGTATAAATATTTTGCGGTCCATAGGTATTTTCTCACCAGCTCTCCCCGAGGATCGATGCTCATTCAATATGCCCTCCTGTAATACTAAAGGTTTCATAGCAATGAAATTTTCTATATTGGGGCATTAGTTCGTAGTTTCTCTTAAAAGTAGGAGGGATTTTCTTTGTTTTATTGGCACTGTTTCATACAAATCTTAGGCAATATACCAATGGGCGTGTGAGAATAAAACAATTCCAGAAGAATGATCCCATTTTTCGACCCCTACTTTGACCTGTCAACATGATAACTTTTCTTCAGCCCATTATTAAAGGATTTTGTAGTCCTACATTTGAGGGCAAACTTCTATTGGTCAATTCGAGTGATATCCATCTTGCATTAGAAAAGTAAGTCAGAAGAAAAATGTTGGCAAACTGCTCTTATATGCAGGAGCTTTAGTGGAGAACAATGAAACAAATGCTGTGGTTTTTGCCTTCAAAGGATAATTGCATCCTAGTTCTAATGAAACAGGAGTTAGAATAATTGAAACCTTGCCTAGCATTCTGAAGCATACACTGTTTGTAATTAGGAAACTAACCTATGATTGTGTAATTATAAGTCTCGTCTTGTAATTATAAGCATACACTGTTTTTGTACATTTGACAAGAGCAAATAGCAGCCCCCCTTTTATTTTTTTTGAAAAAACTCAAATACATAGACTCACAGGGAAATTGAAAACTGCTTCAACCACCTAATTAATTGGACTAGGCATTATGGATTCATCTCAAAATTCTCATTCTATAACCTCATAATAGAACATAGGCATCCATTCATTCAAGTTGACAAACATTACATAACATTAAAAATACATAAAATACTATTGAAAATCAAAATACCAAAACACCCGAGCCTTAATTTAAGTGCTCCTAACAAAAGCTACACACATTCTCACTTCATAAGCAAAACAACAAGCATGAACAACATGATTATGGTAGAAAACGTTATGCTTGAAATGCAGATGACTTTCAGTGCTCATTGGTTCGCCTCAAGCTGTTGTAGCCGTTTCAGAATATCATACTCATCGGTCCATGTTTTTTTTGTTGCTTCATTGATGTCAACTATGTCGAACGATCAACCATGAAAAATAGTTGTACTTGTCATCTTTGTATTTGTAGAACAATTTACCATGATTTTTCTCTATTTTTGATAATTTAATCACTACTCGTTTACCACATTTGTATTTTTGATTTTGAAAATTAGCCATTCATTTCTCCCACCCATAGAATTGCTAAAAGCCATTGACATAGTCCTTATCACTGCAACATTTTATCAAACAGTTGATGTGCATTAGATTTCTTCAAGAAGATTGTGCATTTACTAGGTAACATTTCAACTTTATAAAACACAAACACACACAAAGTCACACAAACACAAGCAGACGCACAACACAAAAGGCATTTCAAATGTCTAAAATACAAATACAAGCACACAACACAAACACAGACGCACAAACATAAACACAGACACACAGACATGGCATCCACTCGACTGAAGTGGACATACGAAGGGAGAATGAGAGTTTAAACACAAAACCAAAGAATACAGTGGACATACCGAAAATTGAAAAAGAACTATAGACCTTTAATGGTGTGATCCCTCCTTCAATAGCCAAAACAATCAAACCGGAGAAGGGGAGTGTTTGAGAGCTGCGAATTGAAATTTAACAGAGTTGCAAACCCACTTACAAGGGTATTCTTAGCATTTTCTATTCTTGGCATTGTTGATGTAATTTCTTTTCGTTATCTATGAAACGGCTGCCTAACGGATGTACTCAGGTGTTACCATTTTTACTAAAAGGGGTGCAGTGTGATTTTCAAAAATACAAGGATAGATAGTGATATATCGGAGGAATACAGGAGAACTAAGTGTAATTTACCCTAATTTATTTTATTTGTGCACCTCATAACTTATATACTTTGTTAGTAGCTTTTTAAAAATTTATGTATAATAGTATGTATTATAAAAGGTCTTATTAAATCTCACAAATAATTAAGAAATTTTAATAAGATTTATTTTTAAATTGATATATATATATATATATATATATATATATATCATAGAGAATCTAATAAAATTAGGGATCTTATAAAAATTAAGGATCTTGAGCGATCTCCTAATTAACCAAATATTTGAGCCACGCTGTTAACTATTGTTTTTATTTTATTTTATGTAGAAGCCCATAAATCCACTTGAGAACCCCCAACCCAAGGGAAAATATTTTAGTTAAGCTTGGGCCGGGGCTTGGGCTTCAATATCGAGTTTTGGACAGAACTCTCAAAACCCTTCTTCAAGCATTTTCATTCTTCTGTTCTCTTCTTCTTCTTCTTCACAGGCTCCGTCCGTCCTTGAATGGGTTTACTAGCTGCTAGATTCCTGAAGTTTTCGAGAATCCCCGGCATTTCAAGGCCACCCTCTTGGTCTGGTATTTTCTCCCTCCCTCCCTCCCTCCCTCCCTCCCTCTCTGAATATACCTATGCGTAGAGATTTGAATATGGATGTGTTCGTCTCTTGTTGTTTAAAGCTTAATTAGTTGTTATGACGCAGTATTATTGTACTTCTGTTAATGATTTCTTGTCGGTTGTGCTAAGAAACCAGTTTACATCACATTTTCTAAGCTGCTGCCATTAAGCATTTTGGTCTGTTTGGGCTAATTTGTGTAATTTTTGCTTATTTTGGTCTTTTCTGAACTTTTTTTATTTTTTGATAAAAAGATTTCCTTTTCAGATTGTCTCAGTGAGGTACCGAAAAAGTAAATATTTCTGATCATGAAAAAAGTTTACTGAAGACTAAAGTTAGCCAACATAAAATTTGGGTTATTGACTTTTTGTTTTTAATATGCATTTTTGGGACTATTTTTATATGTTGGTAAAAAAATTACTTTTTGGTTCCATTTGACGAAAGGAGTCTTCAAAAAGTAATAGTTTGACCAAACGATGGAAAATTTTACGAAGGACCATTATCTCAGACGGCCCTATATTTCTTTGGGTACTTTCATAAAGTAGAATTGACGCGTTAGTCCTGTGTATGTAATTACTGGGTTTGTGATGAAATGCAGTGGTTGGCATGCAAGGAAGCTCCAATTTGTGCTACTCAACCGTACGGTTCGATTTAAAAAATGATAATGGTGGAAAGGACAATGAAAGTGAAAATGATGATGTTTTTTTTACTGAAAAACCAGACTTACAACCTCAGTGTGTGGATCCCAGGAGAGGTTGGCAATTCCGTGGCGTCCACAAGGTACTCGCTGATATTAGTTCTCATTGAAGAAACAAACTTGCAGATCTTTTAAATGAAATTCAGGTTTTGAATGGCTCGTTTTCCATTTATATTGCACCTGAAGGTAGATGTATAGACAATGTAGAATTTTGCTGTTAATAGCATGGGAACCATGGCCTAGGATTATGTTTTTGGATTCCATGAGATGTTGTTAACCTTCATACTTAGCCATAAATTCCAATGGAGGTCTGCTTTTGTAATTTCATTCTGGATAATGGATTTTTGTTAGAAATCTTCAGCAATTTTTCAGGGATTAATCAAATTTCCTTGTGATATGAAAACTCGTCCCTTCACTTGGCTTCATTGCCAATAAATATGGAATGGAAATGATTTTTAGTCATTTTGTGGTTGGGGGCAGGGAGGAATTTTTTACTAAAGCAATATAGAACCCTAAAACAGTGAGTTGTTGACGCCATTTTTTTCCAGGGAGGGGGTTGGACTGTGGAGTTTTTGTTTGGAGACCAGAAAGTTAATAGAAAATGCTTTTTTGATTCATGTGCTCAATTATTTTGACAACCACATGGGGCGTTTCATATCAGAACTTATGTGTTGTAGAATGAGGAACGTTATTCAATGGTTGGTCTTGACTTTTATTTACAGGCAATAATATGTGGAAAAGTTGGGCAAGCTCCTTTGCAAAAGATATTGCGAAATGGCCGAACTGTAACTATCTTTACAGTCGGGACAGGGGGCATGTTTGACCAAAGAATGTTGGGAGCAAAGGACTTGCCAAAACCGGCTCAGTGGCACCGAATTGCTGTGCATAATGAACTTCTCGGGGCTTATGCTGTTCAACAACTTGTTAAAAAGTATATTTCTACTCTCTTTTTTTTTTTGTAGTGTGAAATATGGAGGAATTTCCCTTGCTTTGCTTCTCCCCTAATTTCTGGAATTCTTCTGCAGTTCTTCAGTTTATGTCGAGGGTGAAATTGAAACTAGAGTTTACAATGACAGTATTAATGGTGAAGTTAAAAATGTGCCAGAGATATGTGTGCGTTATGATGGTACGTTATCGTACATTGCATTATTCTTTTCTCATTCTTATTGGTATACTACGGAGAGTTAGAGGACTTTTTTTTTTATTTTTTAGTTTCAGTGGTTAATTTTTGCCCTTCTTGTTACCTTGCAAACAGTGGACGGGAAGTCTGGAAGTAGTTAATTTGATCTGTTACACGTTAATGGGCTTGTTTGGAAAACTCAACTGTTATTATGATTTGCCCATGAACAATGTTTCCATGCTGGGTGTGAAATTTTGGCCAGTGCTCTAATTTTCTAGGGTGGGAACGGGGAAGGCATTATTCTATTGTCACTTCGGGTTTCTTCTGTTTTTTCCCATTCTATTTTATTAGAAGGAATTATTCTATTGTCAATGTTGCACCTTTTTAATCAGTTTGAAACTAAATTAAATTTGTTTAATTATCCTATTCTCAAAAATTTGTTGATAGTGTTTTATATTGTCCACATTCTTGAAATATTTTTGGAAGTACAGTTTCTTGCTTGTACTCTATATTTGGCCATCCCCTTTGCTTATCATTGGCATCATTATCCTGTCTTCTCTTCATCACTGTTGCGCCATGTTATTTATTTCTGTGTTTGGTTCTTTTTGTGGCTATCCTTTTCCTTCTTACATTTTCTCTGTTCCTTTTTTTTGTGTGTGTTGTAATTGTGTTTGAAGCCTTATGGATGTTTTTTTTTATCAAGAAGTTACATGTGGTTGTCCATTAGTAATTCTGTTCCTGAAATATGTCTTGCTTATTTTACCATCTTCCCCCTTAAAATGTTTGTTCTTATGTATGTAAAACATACACGATGTATATTTATTTGTTACACACAGCTACGGCTACTAATTAGTGGAACAGTGCTTCAAGTTTAATTCGAACTCTTCTTTTTGTTTGGGTGAGGGATTGCTTCTACCTGCAGAACTCTAGATTTCTTTTCCAGTTTAAATCATGTAGCATATGAAAGCTTGAAAAGGTGATTATGTTGTTGTGGAATAACAAGCCTTTGGATCTTAATGCACATATTTAATAAATTTGGTAGTGTAAGTTTAGTGGACTTTCTTATTTCAAAGAGTCAATGCCTCCATCAGGTTTAATTTTTGAAAAGCAATATTTTTTCTTGCTAGTACTAATCTTATTACTACTTGCTCAAGATTATGCCCAATGCTTAAGCTATAATTCTTTTTGGTAATTTGTCTTTCTATGGCTTCGGCCATTCTTGAACCTCAAATGTTGAATCCATTCCAAGCTTAGGTCCTTTTCACATTTTGGAGAGTAAGAGTCTAATTTTTAAAACGAAGTTGTACCCTTACAGTTCATTTTTTTAGTGATAATTTTATAACATGTGATGCCTTAATAATCCATTTCTTCTTGCTTCTTAGAGGAAACTATTTCAGTTTGGATAATCATTGGTCATTTGAGTAACAACCATTTACTTAAATGCTGCAACTAACATTGATATTATTGCCTCGCCCGTAAATTTATACTTATGTATGGAATGAAGGTCAGGTTTTAAAGGAGCTGGATAATTTGATGATCATCAACTCCTTACATGCTTCTTTTTTCCTTAGTATAGCTGGCCAATGACAAAAAGAACACAATGAAAGAAAGAAAAGGGAAAATAGAACTCTATGCTCTTTTCTTTTGTGCTCAAAACTTGCATCTTTGTTGAAACAAATTGTCCATTGAGTGGTAGTGGTAACCATTTACTTGAATGCTTAACTACAGTAGGTATTCGGTAGTTTGTAAAGGTTTGAATCGTCAATAGTTGGCAATAATGGTTTTATGTCAAGTTTTCTGGCATTATAGTTTGTCTTACAAAGATATGCTTTAGTTCAAATTTGTGTGCCTTCCATTGGCGACTCCAGTTATTCTATAAAATAATAATTTTTACACTAACTAATAATTAATAATCTATTATCAGCATACTATAAATTAAATTACACGTATCAATTAATAAGTGCAATTCACATTTAATATAATCTTTTTGTTGTTTTAACAAAAAGAATTATTAATACATGAACTTTTTACAATTGTATTCAATGACATTTTATGTTTTAAAATTGGTACATAATAGTTTATAAAAAACTAGATTTTAATATGTAACAAAAACCAACTTGATAGTTTTGATATGTAACAATGATATCGAAATCACATCACACACAAAACATCCAACGCATGATGGGACTGAAGATTTTTACATGAAAAACCCCAATAAAGGTAAAAACCACGGAACTAATTATAGTCCGAAAAAAACAAGCACTAAAATAAGAGTTTGGTTACAAAAAATGTCTTATTACACCAATTGAATCCTCAACCTAAAGCTACCCGTCTTCTTGCAGAATCCCTGTGAGCCAATTCTGTGCTTGCTTGCCGTTGGAATCCTCCTTCAGACTTTGCCACATGAGAATTCTCTCAAGTAATGGATGCGACGATGAAGCTGAAGATTTGACGATGATCTTTAGGTTGTGTTAATCAGACATGGAATCGTCAATTCTTCATCAAAAACCTCTTATAGAATTGTCAAATCTCACATACAAGAACTCCCCCTCAGATCAGTAGCCGTCTCAATAGCAAAATAAAAATAACGCACACAGAAACAAGTTGCCTAAACTGATATTATATATCCAAAGGCTGCTAACACTATTCAAAACATAACTATGTTCCGATATAAACCGCTCGAGCGGCTTTTAGACTGATCGAGCGGTCATGCCAGATACTGAACAGAAACAACTGGACAACCATTGATATCATCCTTCATGTCAAATCTACAAAAAAAAAATTTCAAATACCAAAAGTGTATCATATCGAAGAATAATGTAAAGATTAATAACTTTAAAATGTGTCACAGATTTGCCAACACTAGGAGAAAGATAAATTTTTTTTTTTAACAATATCCTCCTTTGACAATTCTGTGACAACCACAAGTTAAGCCACTAAAAACAATAATTCCCAGAAATGTGAGTCATGGATTAATCAATAATATTATTCAGAGCATATATATCCATATGACACATGCCAAGACCAACAATATCTCTGAAAACAATGTATCTCCATGTGACATTATACAGGGGCGACGCCACCCTTCAGTGGGTGGGGTCAATTGACCCCATTGGAAATTTTTTAATTTTTTAATTTTTTTATAGTATTTATTTTTTGATTGATCTATAATTGATCTGGCTAAAAAATTCAATTGACCCTAGTGAAAAAAATAAGACCATTGAATAATTTTTCTTTAAGCAATATAATTAAGTAATAATTAGTTCAAAAGTCATTATCCTACAAAATAAGTAAAAAATGCTTAGTTTCAGATAAGTTATTTATTAGTTTATAAATTATTAAATAAGTCATTAAGATTTATGATAAAAATTAGCTAAGGCTAAGTAGCATAAGTAGCTTATTCCGTCTTTAGACAATTTCAAGAAAAACATGAAAGAACAAAATGACGAAATAATAGTCAATTTAAAATTTTATTTTCCAAACAAAAAACAAATTGATATTGCATAAATAATTTTAAAAAAAATATGTCAAATTCTTTTAAACAACCAATATTCAGAATAAGCTAACAAATAAACATATATCTCAAACAAAAATGACTTATCCATACTTTATTTTTTTATAAATACAATAATAAATTAATAAATCATTATATTAAATGAGGGTCTAATTTTGTAAATGACCCAACTTATTAAAATTTTTAGAGTCGCCACTAACACTATACAACTATACCATGTCACTAAACCAGAAACAAGGAAACCAGAGTATATATCCAGAATGAAAAACAATATCTAACCCATGCAATATCCTAAGCTCAATGTATCCACACAAAAAAAAACATATCCAATGTACCACTCTCCTCCTTTGGCACGGAATTGCTAAGGAGAGTCTCAGAAGTCACTGAGAGGGGGGGAGGCGAGCCCATAAATTCCTGCTGCTCTTGCCACACGGTCTGCTCATGCTAAATCAAGCTCTATACATCTGCTCGGAGCAGATTGACATCATCTCGGATCAACCCGACTTCAGCCTCCAGCCGGGCCAACCTATCAAGCACCTCTGGCTTTGCGGGAAGATCTACATTTGGATCAAGATCCATCTCCTCGGGATCAGCAACTCTAGCCCCGGAACCACATACAGAGGGGAAAACTCGGGGAATATGAGAAGAGCTCCGTTTAAGTGTGGTTTTGGAAATGGGTTTAGGGAGGAATGCAAGCTCATCAGGATGGGCCCTGGAATGAAATTTGGAGACACGAAGAGAGCGGAGATACTGGGTAATGAAGAACCCAAACGGAAGACCCAGGGAGTAAAATAGGACAAGACTGATATCTACGGCTTGCCGATTTGCAATGGCCCACATCAGATAACCATGAGGTTCGGAAATCTCAGATGTGTGGCCTTTGCGAGCAATGTTGGCACAAACGATAAGATTGAGAAGACAATAATTTGGGGTAAGATCCCGTTGAGGGATTAAGATGCCTACAACCCAAGAACAGGAGGTGCCACAAATGGCCGAGGCGGTCGGGCCATAGTCAAAAGCTTCCTCACGAAAGAATGAGGAGCAGAGAAAAATGAGGTCAAGAGGCCGAGACTCTAGTCCAAGCCACGAGGCAATCAAATCGGGAGTGATCCGAAAATCAACTCCACGAACATGACCGGTAAACGTGTCAATCTCAGAGGATTGTTCTACTAGAGAGTTATAGAACTCTCGAACCAACGATAGATTCATCTACAGAGATGAATTGTGAATTGAAAGACAATAGGGAATCCCACTTAAGAGTGAGGAAGGACGCGATAACAGGATTATCAGGGAAATCCCGAAGCACCACGCTTCATTCCAAAAGGACCGACCGTTTGGCATAGGATTCTAGGAAGGTTTTGAGAGAATACTTAGATTGAAACCTATGAGATAGTTCGGTAACATTACTAGGTGCAGCTGATTTTGCGTGGTATTTAGGGGGCATGATTCTAAGTGAACTAAGACAACATGAGAGGAAGAACAAACATTCCCAGACCAAAGAAAAGGAAATACCGAATTAAAAACCAAAAAAAAACCACCAAGACACAGGAGGACATGACATGGGATAAGGAGAAAAAAACCAAAAAAATAAAATCAAACACACAAAGAAAGAGAAAAAAAATTAGAGGGATATAGCTAAACAAAAACACACCACACCCGAAGATTAACCAAAAAAAAAACAAAGAGATATAGCCCAATAAAAAACTGAACCCTAAAACAGGAGGAGAAGAGGAAGATGGAGAAAACGTACCAAAGAGAAGCGCAACACACGTTTAGATCCTTGCAAGCTTGTAACTTGGGATGAAAATCCACGAGGAAGAGGAGTCGGTGCAGAGAGGAGAGAGAGAGACTCCAAAATAATGAGTAGAAGACACCCTTGAAGACAATTTGAAAAACTTGTAGGCGCGAATACCGCTCGAGTGGTGTCCCCTCTGTTACACAGAACAAGAAGACACACTAGAGATACCGAGAGGAGATTAAGACTGCTCAAGTGACCGCGTGATCGGTCTATCAGGCGGTGAAAACCGGACTATAACACATTGAGCAGAGAACTGAAGAATAGAGAATTCCTAAAGACCGCTCGAGACACTGCTCAAGCGGTGAAGCAGGCGGTGAAACCACAGAAGACTAACCACAAGACATGCTAAGAGACAAAAAGAAACAAAAGACAATAAGGACACCAAAAAAAAACTTTTAGGAGGAAAGACACACAAGAGAAGTGATAAGTACTGAGACTAAAACCAATCTATATGAAAGCCATGCGAAGATACATTCCCGGAAGCAAAGCTAGTAAGCTAAGGGATTGGACTCATTCATGTAAAAACATGAAATACATTTAGACCGAATTCTATTATATCATGTGTGTGTGAACTGACTTGAACATGGATACTCAGTTTACTCACATATTGAGTTCGACGATGCGAGATTCTTAAACAGATCAGATTGCCAAAAACACATAGAATGACCCTATTTCAACTCAAACATGCTCGTTAGACAAACTTCCCCTTAATCCAGGTAAGGCAAAAAAAAGCATGGTTCTTCTAGCGGCTACTACACTAAGACGAGCGAGAAAGTAAGGTACACTTAGGTAGTCATTTCCAAACGTAACCTTGTCAAGAAAGCACAAATGCAAAGGCTGCTTTCACACTAATACGAACGCAAAAGTAAGGTTCGCATAGGTAGCTATTTCCTCATATATAAACACATATTGGTACTCAAATCGAGACGGCTACACACTAATACGTACGAAAAGATATGGTTCGCATAGGTAGTATTTTCTCAAACAACCAAACAAAATAATGCCCAGATAAGAGGAAATTCATCTTTAGAGAATATAAGGGTTGTCAACAGTTCATTTTATGCAATCGAGGAGGACTGATACAGATTCAAAACTCTTATCATCAGTGGATTCTAATAAATGGAAAACCAGACTACCCTTGACAACCAGAGGTGTACAAAATAGAATTAGGACTGAATATAGTGCAAGATCCATATGAGAGGACCAATTCAACCATAGAAAATAGTGAGCCTCCGGATGTAAGAACAAACAAAGCAACCATACAGATTTAGTTTTACGAAAAAGTACTTAGAACTTCAAACCAGGTGTCCAGTCCCTTTTTTTTTCTATGAAAAGAAAAATTACTCAACAAGGCAGACCCCTAGAGTCTTCCTAAGAAACTCAAACCGAGGATGGTCAAGTGGTTTAGTGAGAATATCAGCTCGCTGTAACTCGGTATCTATATGCTCAAGAATTACTATGTCATCTTCTACAAGATCCCGAATGAAGTGGTGACGAATATCAATGTGCTTAATTCGGGAATGTTGAACAGGATTTTTAGAGATTTTTATAGCACTAGTGTTGTCATAATACAACATGATAGGACCCTATTCAAACCCGTAATCAGACATCTTCTTCGTCCATAGAAGCTGAGTGCAACCACTCCCAGCTGCTATGTATTCATCTTCAACTGTAGAAAGAGATATGGCATTTTGCTTTTTGTTGTGCCAGGTGACAAGATTGTTTCCTATGTAAAAACACCCACCCGAGGTGATTTTTGTATCATCGACACTCCCAGCCCAGTCAGCATCAGAAAAACTCATAATATCTGCAGTTGTATCATAAGTAAACTAAATCCCATAACCAGAAGTCCCATTCACATATTTGATAATCCATTTTACTGCCTGCAAATGAGACTCTTTGGGACTTGCCTCATATCTAGCACATATCCCAACACTGAAAGCAATGCCAGGGCGACCCGTAGTCAAGTACAACAAACTCCCTATTATACTCCGGTACATGGGTCTGGTCAACCGGTTTACCAACTCATCTTTGGACAGCTTAGTGGTGACATTCATAAGAATTCGGGCATGTTTCGAACTTTCTAAACCAAATTTCTTGACTAGATTCCTAGCATATTTGGATTGAGAGATAAACATGCCTGATTTACACTGTTTGACCTGAAGTCCTAAGAAATAGTTCAATTCACCCATTAGGCTTATTTCAAACTCATTGCTCATTTTTGTTAAAAAATCATTCACTAAGGTGTATCAGTAGATCCAAAAACTATGTCATCGACATATATTTGAGCTACAAGAATGTCATGGGACTGAGTGTAGATAAACAGGGTTCTGTCAACTCCACCCCTAGAGAAACCTTTTTCTAACATAAAAGCTGTTAACCTATCGTACCAAGCTCTGGGAGCCTGTTTTAGCCCATAAAGAGCCTTTCTCAGTTTCAAAACATGATGGGGCAAAGATGGGTCAACAAACCCTTTTGGCTGCTCAACATATGCCTCTTCTTTAAGATCACCATTTAAAATAGCACTTTTCACATCCATTTAAAACAATTTAATGTGAAGCTTACATGCAATGGCAAACAGGATTCTAATCGATTCGAGACGAGCCACTGGGGCAAAAGTCTCATTAAAGTCAATGCCTTCAACCTAAGTATAACCCTGTGCCACAAGTCTAACCTTATTCTTAATCACTTCACCAAATTCATTTGTTTTATTTTTGAATATCCATTTGGTGCCTATGACATTTTTGTCAAAGGGTCGAGGGACCAGTTCCCACACATCATTCCTAGCAAATTGTTTCAATTCCTCATGCATGGCATTAGTCCAACTTTCATCAAGTAAGGCATCATTGACAGTTTTTGGTTCCAATAATGACACATAGTATATATAAGTTACCTCATCCTGCATTTGACGCTGAGTCCGCATCCTATCAATGACTTCTTCCAGAACTTGAGAAACTGGGTGATTGAGCTTTACCCACGCAGAGGGTTCCAGCACTTTCTTTTGAGAACCTTTGAATTCTGATTCTTGCGATTGAGTTTCCTGTTTCACACTAGTGGGAGTCTTCTGGCCAGAGTCTTCACATACTTCCAGTGTAGACTGACTTTCAGCTTGGTCAGCTTTCGATTCTTCAGCAAGTGAGCCTGAAATAGAAAAATCAGCATCAACAGGTGTAAAAATCGGTTCATCATCAATAACCACGTTTGTGGATTCCATAACAGTATATGTCCTATTGTTAAAAACTCTATAAGCACAACTATTCGTGGAGTAACCTAAAAAGATTCCCTCATCACTTCGGGAATCAAATTTAACTAGCTGCTCCCTATCCCGAAAAATATAGCACTTACTACCAAAGGTACGAAAGTACTTGACATTTGATTTAGTACCTTTCCACAACTCATAAGGGGTATGAATAGTTCCTGGTCTTAGGTAGACACGATTTATAGTGTAACAAAATGTGTTCACCGCTTCTGCCCAAAAGTGCTGTGGCAATTTCTTGTCATGCAGCATAACGCAAGCTATTTCTTGAATGACTCGGTTTTTTCTTTCAGCTACCCCATTTTGCTAAGGAGTTTTGGAGGCTGAGAATTCATGATATATGCCCAACTCTTCACAAAATGAAGTGAATTCGGAGTTTTCAAACTCCTTACCATGAGTAGACCGAATACGGATAACAGAATTGTGAAACTTGGATTTTTCATTTTGAAGCTTAAGGACAAGGGTTTTGAAAATAAAGAACGTGTCAAATTTCTCTTTCAAAAAATTAACCCAAGTAAACTGAGAGAAATCATCCACAGCCACAAAAATGTTTTTTCTTTTTTCCTAAATTTTCAGTCCTAGTTGGTCCCATCAAATCCATGTGAATCAGCTCCGGTGGAGCTTTGGTGCCTAAACTATTAGCTTTCTTATGTGGAACTTTGATCTATTTTCCTACCTAACACGCACCACAAACACGATTCACTTGACTTCCCAACTTTGGAATGCCTCTAATTTACTCTTTATTGGCAATCTTAGTGAGATCTTTGTAATTAACATGTCTAAGTCTCCGATGCCACAATTCAGCATCATTGATTTTGACAGAATTACGAGTTTCAGCATTTAAAGGGATAATGCCATAACAATTATCAGACATTCTAACACCATGCATGACAGTTTTTTCCTTTTTATCTAAAATAATGCAATTATCTTTTGAAAAATGCACTTCATGATGAGTATCACACATCTGACTAATGCTTAACAGATTTGCCTTTAAACCGTCAACCAAAAAAACATTTTCCAACTTGAGAAGACCAGGGGAAGAAATAGTGCCTTTTCCTATGATTTTTGTAGTGTTCCCATCCCCAAAAGTAACCATCCTCCCATTATGTAACTCTGAAGAAGTAAACATAGACTTGTCCCCAGACATGTGTCGAGAGCAACCACTGTCAAGATACTACATATGTGAACTTTGAGCTCTCATAGCAGTCTGAATCACATAAGCTTTCAGATTTTTAAATTGAACCCTGACTTTTCTAGTTTTCACAGGAGCAGACTCTTTTACATGTATTCTATGGGCATTGGGTAAGGACGGTCTGCGAAATGGGACAGAATAGCTCAAATGAGACATGTTAAGCAATTTAAAGTAATGTGATCGGATATGGCCTCTCACTCCACAAGAATGACAAATGGGAACAAATTTCTTATCAGCTATAGGCATTCGATGTAAGAGTTTGCAATAATGACGAAGGTGACCCAGAATACCACAGTGATGACAGATAGGAGAAGAGTTAGGCTTTCTTACCTCGCCACGTTGTAAGGTGGCCTTACTTGTCACACTTGTTTCTTCTGTCTTTACTTTAGCATAAATTACTTCCTTCTTTCCTTTCACCTTATCTGCCTGCTTAGCTTTTACAAATTTCGGGGCTGCTTGTTCTTTTTGTTTCCCTATGGAGTGATCTGACGTACTAGCATAACCTAAGCCTGCTCTGTCACAAGCTGCTTTTTGATCACCGAGAAGTCCATCTTAAGCACGTGACCCTGCATTCCAACGCTTGAGAGTAGCATTAACATGATTCAATTGTTTTTCAAGATCAGTGATATGACATTCTAACTCAGACATTTTAGCAGACTTATCATCATTCAAAAGCATAAACCTTTTCTTATTTTGTTTATAGTTTTCCAAGTTAATGCACAAGATATTCAATTCATTTTTCAGATCCTCTTCTTTTGCTTGAGCCATTAGAAGCTTTTACACAAGTTTTTCTTTCTCACTTTCACGGGTTTTAAGTTGGAAGGCAAGCTTAGCACATTTTTTTATTAACACATAGCACTCCTTGTACAACTTATCATAAACTACTTGAAGAGTGTCACTATCTTCTCCTTTAACAGTTTGGGCATTATCATCTCCTTTCTCATCTTCATTCACAAGCTTATTTATATCATAGACACTAGCATCAGAGTGAACAGAAGCAGCAAAAGCTATAATGTTGTTATCATCATCTTAATCCTCATTGTCATCACTCAACTCAGGTTCGCTTTCATCATCCCAAGTTACAGTAAACAATTTTTGCTTCTTTTTTATCTTGTTTGGACATTCTTGAACAATATGCCCAAAACCTTTGCACTCATAATACTGGAGGCCAAAACTTTGAAGTTTTTGCCCCTTTTTATCAAAGATTTTTGGACATTCTTAGGTTTGTCATTCCCAAATCGTTTTTGAGATTTGTCGTCCTGATTCAGCTTTTTGTTTTTCCAAATTTTTTTAAACTTTTTGACAAACATAGCCATCATTTCATGATTAAACTCATCATCAGAATTACTAGCAAACCCTTGAGCTGAAGTGAAAGACAGATTTTTGAAAGATTTATGGTTTTGAAAATTCAGCTCATACGCTTGTAAGTTTCCGACCAAGCTTTCCACTGTAATAGAGTCGATGTCTTTACTTTCCTCTATTGCAGTGACTTTTGGTTGGAAGCGTTCGGGAAGCGATCTCAAAAAATTTCAACAATTTTTGAATTAGGGATCTTTTCACCAAGATTAAAAGAAGCATTAACTATATCACTTAACTTAGCATAAAAATCATCAAACTTCTCATCTTCTTTCATACGTAGAGTTTCAAAATTAGTTGTCAGACGTTGAAGTTTAGAGATTTTTACAGTTTGTATTCTTTCATGAGTGATTTTCAATATTTTCCACGCTTCTTTAGCTAACTCACAAGTGCTTATTCTACGGAATTTCTCTGGAGTAATTCTGCTAAAGATAGCGTTCATAGCCTTACTGTTCCACCCGGTATTCTTAAAATCAGTTCTATACCATTTAGCCGATGGCTTAGGGACACTTTTCGCATCAACAATCATGGTTGGATATTTATATCCCTCAGTAACTGCTAACCAAACCTTTTCATCAATGGACTTGAGAAAAGCTCTCATCCGAACTTTTCAGAATAGGTAATTAGTCCCATTAAGAAGTGGGGGTCTACCAGTGGATGCTCCTTCTTTTAAAAAGTCCATGTATGCAAATCAAAACACAGTAACAAGGATCGAGTAAAAGCCTGCTCTGATACCAATTGAAAAAATCAGATTTTAATATGTAACTAAAACCAACTTGATAGTTTTGATATGCAACAATGATATCGAAATCACATTAACACACAAAGCATCCAACGCATGATGAGACATGAGATTTTTACCTGGAAAACCCCAGCAAAGGTAAAAACCACAGGACTAATCCTAGTCCGAGAAAAACAAGCACTAAAATAAGAGTTTGGTTACAAGAAACATCTTACTACACCAGTTGAATCCTCAACTAAAGCTATCCGCCTTTTTTCCGAATTCTCATGAGCCAATTCTGTACTTGCTTGCTGTTGGAATCCTCTTTCGGACTTTGCCACCTGAGAATCCTCTCAAGTAATGGGATGCGATGATGAAGCTGAAGATTTGACGATGATCTTTAGGTTGTGTTAATCAGACATGGAATCGTCAATTCTTCATCAAAAACCTCTCATAGAATTATCAAATCTCACACACAAGAACTCCCCCTCAGATCAGTAGCCGTCTCAATATCAAAATAAAAAAAATGCACACAGAAACAAGTTGCCTAAACTGATATTAAATAGCTAAAGGCTGCTAACCCTATTCAAAACATAATTATGTCCCGAGATAGACCGCTTGAGCGGTTTTTAAACCGATCGAGCGGTCATGCCAGATACTGAGCAGAAACAACTGGACAACCATTGATATCATCCTTCATGTCTCTGCAAAAAAAAACTTCGAACACCAAAAGTGCATCATATCGAAGAATAATGTAAAGATTAATAATTTTAAAATGTGTCATAGACTTGCCAACACTAGGAGGAAGATCAAAAAAAATTCTAACAGTTTAGTTGTCAATAGTATCAAAAATATCATTTTCAATGTGTGCGATCCAATAATTATTGAATCAAACTACACAAAGAACTAATTTGGTATTGAATTCTATAAAACGGTTGTTAAACTCTTGAAGTTGCATAACTATGATTGTGCAAAATAGTTCAATACGTTAATAGTATAATTAAATTTGTAATTTGTGATATTTTGTGTCATAGCTTTTCAAAAACTATGAATGTATCATTTTTGTTCGAAATAAAAATATTAAGAAAAATAATATGGTGTAACGCGTTGAAGATAATTATAGTGTTTATATTATTATGGAGTCAACTATATTTTTCAACTGGAGTCAATTATAAACCAATTAAAATTTACTAGAATAATAATTTTTGAAAAAAAAAATTGATGGGGTCAATTGACCCCATAACTATATACCTGGCGTCGCCCCTGGTGCCTTCACCACGTAAGGAATATTTACACCATAGTTGCACAAAGCGATATGAGACTGGGGGAAAGATTCTAAAATCAGGAGCGTATATGTTGTTTTTAGTGGCAATATGCATGTTAAAGTATGAATAAATATTAAAGATTAATGTCAATTGTAAATTAATATTTGTAAAAATAAGTAAATATTATGTCAATTCTAAGTGCTAGGGTCGATTTGAATTAATTCTTCTTGTATTATCTTATGGATGTTACAAATTTCTTCTCTCTTCTTTAGTTTCTTGGGAGCTCATTCGCTTGAACGGTTCCATCCCAGTTGGGAATGCAAATTTTACTCAATGGGAGCAATGTTCTTATGATATTCTTACTTCGAAGCACATGAGTGAGATTCCAGAACAAATTTGTCACCTCCAATAGGAGGATCCTGTAACTAAGATTTACACTATATGATAGCACCTCTTTTGTTTTTTGTGACAGTTCAACGGTGTCATCCTAGTTGGGAATGCGGATTCTTCTCATTGGGAGTGATGTTCTTTCGAGATTCTTACTTTGAAGCGCATGAGCGAGATTCCGGAGCGAATTCATCACCCCCAATAGGAGTATCTTGCAACTAAGATGTACACCATATAATGGCATAATATTATTACTGCTGATGAGCATGTACCTAAGCGGGAATTTGACTGATTGTTTGTAGTAGACTGTAGTTGTCCAAACGATCAAAAGCGATTGACATTCTAATTCATTTGCTTCAATGGGTTCTAAAAAGTTATGTCACTTATTAGAAATATACTGTTCCGTGTAGTGTGCCATATGATATCATTGTCAAAATGCTAGATTGAAGTATTTGCACAAAATTAGATGTTGTGCTGCTTATTTTGTATGAGAATGAGAATAGGAGGTGGCTTCACTTCAATCAAAATAGTTGCTACAATTTCCTTGATTCGGTTTAGTGCTGTCAACTTTAATAAAGTGGTAGGTTCTATTGCATCGCAGGGTTTCTCAAGTTGGAAAGTCTATAGACTCTGGTCAAGTGAGTCCATTAGCTTGAAATAGCTTAGACTTGGCCAACCTCGTAGGCCCCACCTGCATACAAGTGCCAGACCAAAAAAAAATAATGAAGTTAGCGGAGATATTGCAGTTTCCTAAAATTTGGGAAATTGGGATGTGGTTTCCAAGAAGAATTCAATCATAAATGTTGCTACTTTTTCATCAAGAAATCTGGGATTGTCCTTTTCTATTTATGATCTTCAGTTAGTGTGGGAGACTGGGAGTTGTCCAGATTAAGAATTGACATTGTCTCATTTCCCATCTGTAGGATGTCAATTGGGTACTTGCTTTTTGCGGAAGTCGGAATCTTGCTTTTATATCTTTTTTCACTCCTACACCGCCCTCGCCCATATCTCACCTTTGAACTGCATCCCTCTTACAACTCCTTAATAGGAAAGCAAAAATCCCCATTTCATTTAGCCGATATCTCTAGAAGTATTTGTTTTGAAAAGCCTGTGGTCATCAGGCCTTTGATATATTTTTTTGTCTACTGATAAAAAAAAGCAACTCGATCAGGGTAGAGCTAATTATTATAATGCTTTACTCACAGCTACAAGACTTTATTGGTCCGGTTTGAATCCCACCTGCCTTAAATAGTTTGTGGCATCTTTTTCTCTGCCCTTTGTGCAGTAGAGTCTTTAGACACTCGAGTTGCTGTAACCGCATGGGTTGAACCTATTTTGATCCTGGAACTTCTATATTTTTGAAAGGCTTGCAATGGTTAAAAGCAGGCTTTTTCACATACTGGCATAAAGGTTACAGTTCCCCCTATTCAATGCATAAAAAACAGTTGGATATATTGGAATGTTCTGCAGTGAGATATAATCAGAATTTTTCTAAGGCATTAGTGTAAAATACCTGTGACAAAGAGCCTGTGGGTTTGGCCATTTGAAATTGTCTTCTGAGAAGGAATTTGTTTTTACTAAAAAAGTCACAGTGGAGAATATTGGAATTCAGGGCAACTTACCCTCCCATATTTGATAAGAAATTGTTTGACCATGTGAAAAGTTTCAACTTACCCTTCCATATTTGATAAAGAATTGTTTGATCATGTAAAGAAGTTTTTACCTTTTCCTTTAAAGAAACTTCAAACAAATGCATTGACCATTTATTATAGGACATGGATAGTGGACTGGAGAATGAATTCTTTTGGGCAGTCACAGATCTTTTTTGTTTGGTATTTAAGAAAGAAATATAGAAATCTTATTATCCTTATTTTAAATGGTTTATAGTTACTCTTAGTAGTGTAGCAAGTTGACCTTTTATTTGATAGTCTTCAAAGATTTGTTCTGACTGCCTCAAAAGTTCAATATTGCACATGTTATATAGTTGTTTCTGTTTTCAGTTGTGTGGATAATTGTATCAGTATATCATACTTGGTCTGAGTGTTTCTTCACCAAATATAGATTCTATATGAAGAAGTGAAGATTGGAATTTTTTACTAAAGTATGCCTGCAAGTTAGTTGATTGATACATTCCTAATCAAGCATTCTGCTTGGTCACATTCATTCCATTGCCCCTGGCGCCCTAGTTAGGTTTTCCCAGGTTAACATATCAGAGGCAGAAATAGCAGGTTGTTTGCCTTTTTCTGTCTTAATTTTAATTTGTTACTTACTTCAGACTTGCTTTCCAAATCACCTTTTCGAGGATAAATGCATCAATAGCTAACAATTTTCCATGCCTCCCTTTCCTAGAAATCAATTTCTGAAAGATCAAATTATGCCTTCTGATCAGGTTGCAATGAAAAATGAGCAACTATAATTTGTAGAGTAAGTAATGTCCATGAGATCCACGATGAGTGCAATGGGTCAGAGATCAAAGGGTTCCTCAGCACGTTGTGCTTTGCTTTGGTCTAACAATAAGAGAGAACAAAGGTGT
>JAOTRH010000024.1:9032416-9048328 GCA_034768845.1 Heliamphora exappendiculata | reverse complement strand
TATTTTTCTTAATTTTATAAATACCAAGTTGGGCTCTTCCTCTTCTCCGACCTGTATTGGATAGAACTTGCTAGTCAAATCCTCTAAATGTGAAACCTGCTTTAGAGCCCAACTAACTTAGAATTTTTTTTTTTTGCCTTTTTGTCTAACAGATAAGTTGAGTTCAACATAAATTATTTGATAAATTATTTTTTAAGTTAGTTTTTTTGAAATTAGGGCTTGTTTGGAATATCTTTTAAGCCAATTTTTTTTTACAAAAAAGTTGCCTTTTAAGCTGCACTGTTTGGTTTAAAAAATAATCTAATTTTTTTTAATTTCTTAATTCAAGAAAAGAAGTCAATACATATTTTAAATGCTCTAATATTTTTTTAAGCAAAATTATTATAATATTTTTGCTTAAGAAAAGTTGACCTTGAGTAGAAAAAAAAAAAACAAAAAAAAAAAAAAAAATTGTTAATATTTAAAACACTACAATTTAAAAGTTAAAATAAGAGTATTTTAAAATTTTTAATCAAAAGCAAAAAAATAAAATAGTTACTATAAAAAATTATTTCAAACAATTTATTTTTTTTATTTTTTTATTTTTTGAAAAAGTTAAATTTTTTAAAAATAAAGTGTTTTAGATGTTCTAAATGAGTAGTTAGTTAATTTGGTGCAAAATTATTTTTTTTACTTTTTATTTAAAGTGGACAGTATTGTCTTTTTATATAATTTATTATAATAATTGTATATAGTTAACATTAGTAAATAAGTTATCAACACATTAGCATTATTGTTTTTTATAATAAAATATGAGTTTGAATAGATAAAAATGAATATTTTTGTTATCTAGATTCAATAAAAATAGAAAAATTATAAATGATATAATCTATAGAATTAAAGTTGATTAACTCAAGTGGATGGAAGTTTTAAGCGTTCTATATGATTAACCAATGTTTTGAAAATCGAACCGTTGAGCAAAGCGGAAAAGAGAGTGGGCGGACGGGTCACCGGTTCAACTGGAATCGAATCGTGACGTCATAATTATATCATTAATAATTTTTAAATTTATAAATATTAAATAAAAATAATATTTAACTCATAATTTAAATAAAAAATGAGGACATCTCATGATCTAAGCATAATTTTAATTAAACAATTAAAATTTTCAATAAAAATAATTAAAATAAAAGAAAAAGCAAAAGAAAAAAAAAATAAAAAAAAAAACTATTCTGTAACAGACACATAGGAACACAATATTAAAAAAAATTTAAAAACAAAATAAATAAAAAATAATAAGTGCAAAAAGCAAATAAAAAAATTAATGCAAAAAATTAAAGCAAACAAATTAAACAATAGATGATGCAACAGTGTGAAACAGATAAAGCCAACAAGATGAAACAAGAAAATGAAGCGCCGTCGAAAGTACAGGAGCAGTAAAAACACTGAAAAGTAAAATGTTACGTGGGGGGAGGGGTTGAAAGCGGAATTTTTAAAAAAATTTAAGTTAAAAGAAATTAAAAAAATAAAATTTAAAGTTAAACGCTTAAACAGTAGGAAAATATTATGACCGATAAAAATTCAACCAGTTTTCTTGAACCAGTATTGGTTTGACCGGTTCAACCGCTGGTTGGGACGATTTTTATTAAAAATAATAATTTTTATATTTAGTCAGTTTAATGGATTTAACCGGACCGTTGGCAGGTCCAGTTATCAATTCAACCGGTTAAACTGGCCGGTCCGGTTCGGATTTTAAAATATTGTGATTAACAAATACCTATAAGATTAAAAGAAATTTTTTGTAAAACAACTATTAGACCTATGATTTTATATCGAACAGAATAACATGCTGTTAAAAAATATCACATAAATAAAATTAATATTGTTGAAATGAGAATATTAATATGAATGCATGGTAAAATTAGAAAAGATAAAATTAAAAATAAAAAAATATGTGAAATGGTGGGAATTCTACCAATTGAAGATAAATTAAGCAGAATATATTATATTGATATGAATACATACAACATAAATCAATTGATATAGTAATAAAAAAATGATAAAAGTAATAAAAATACTAAGGGATAGATTGACCTAAATTAAAATGATATGCCATATTATAAAATTATATGAACTTATATAAAATAATTGAATATTCAACTTTTATTAAGTAAAAATGGCATAAGAAGTTTTATGTAGTCGATATCAATTGATTGTAATAAAAATTTAATTTGATTTAATTTAGTTAATAGTTTGATTATGACTTTTTGAGAATTAATATTATGATTTTTTTAAATTTTTTTAAATTTGCCAAAAGGAATTAAGTTGCTTTTTTCTTTTGTGTGTGTGCGCGTATGTGAAACTAAAATGTCTAAATTACCAATTAGGCTCTTAGATCTTGTAATTTTATGAAATCATCTCCGATTTTTAGATTGAATTCAAAGTTTTTGTATTGTATCTATTCTCACCCACATTATAAAAAAAGAAGAGAAAAAAAAGTAGGCACTCCGCAATAAAAATTCATGAAAAAAAAGAAGTTACACAATATACTTTTAAAAAAAAATAATGACAATAAAAAATAACACGTGATACTTAAAAAAGCAGATACACGAGAAGACGGTGTTACATAATTTTACGTACTTATAATGGATGTTTTCTTAAATGTCATGTTTGAGTTATTTAAAAAGATAAATTTTTTGGTTAAAAACCCTTAACTGTTAAGCTATATTGTTTATTATTTTTGGAAAGCCTATTAACTTTCTCTTTCTTTGAAGATAAATAAGCTTATAAATATCTCAAATACTGATCTTCTTTTTAATGAAAGATATATTATTTTTAATTAAAAAGTTAGCTTTACTATGAAAAGATAAAAGAATTACTGTGGCACCATTCTAAATAACAAGTTAGCATTTGAACCTATTCTAAATAAAAAATTTAAAAATTAAATCTCTTAAAAACTAAATCCTTTAGCCAACCCCAACCGGGGCAAAGTACATGATTTTGTTTTTCAACTAATGGCTTTTTGACTAATAGAAGAGAGAGAGAGAGAAAAAAAAGTAATTTAGTGTTTTCAAAATAATGAAATATTATTTTATATCGGACTCTTTTTTAATATTGTAACAATAAATTTTATAATAAAAATATAATATGACAATTTCATGTGATAGTCCTACTCAATATCGTAACGATAAATTTTATAGTATAAACATAATAATTCACATTTGTTGCATGATTAGATGATAAAAAATAATCCAAATAGTGTAAATTATAATTATTTATTTTTTAAAAATACTTCGTAGCATTGCTCATATGGTATTGCAAAAATATCTAATAATTTACCCCAAAAAGAGCATATGAACTCTACATGAATATACATTTAATAAGGTAATTAGTATCCCCTTAAACTACTATATTCATTAAAAGACCCAACTTATTTTTATAAAAGAACTTCTAAATGCACATGTTCTTGCTTAACACAACTAGATACCAGCCCAAAATGTATACATACTTGTACGTGTAAATGGACTAAACCAGACTAAATAGACAAATTCGATTTATTCATTTACAAAAAAACAAAATTATAGAACCCATTGTGAGAGAAAACAAAAAATCTAAAGTTTTTTAAAATATACCGAAGAGGCGAGGAAACTGCCGTGTGGCAACAGCTAAACAACGAAAAGCCGTGGTTAAACTACAACGAAAGACGATTTCCTAGAAGGCTAAAACTTATTTTAAACAAACCTAAAAAATGACTACTTTTCTCAAAAAGGAATCTTGAAACCGCTCTTTTATTTCTTTTCTTGACTTCAAACTAAATAAGAAAAAGAAAAAACTCGGTTTGTTTAAAATATGATTTAAAGCCAGTACTACACGGACAAAAGGTGAGTTTGTAGAGACAACTAAATAAACATTAAAGAAGAAAGTGCAGAAGATATATCATTAGAACAATCATTTTTCAGTTTACATATCCAAACAGTTAGCAATCAAACTATCAAAATATTAATATGTATCAGATAGCATGTTTGTTCTGTCAGTCTGTCCAACAGCCGAGCACAAACAAGGATCAAACACAAACTTTTACCAATCTGAAAAACACCTAACCTTCTTTATCTTGGTAATGCATTTCTCACACACATCTATAACGACGACCTCCGCAAAGGAAAACCAAGTATGCTCATTGCTCACACTGCCAGAGAAAAAATATATCATATTTACTACATTACCGGATTATGCAGAGTCCACTGTGTGTCAGCTCGGTCTCTTTCCTTCCATAGCATCTTTCTTTTTCCGACAATTTGAGCAGAGGAAGGGGCCTTCCCATGGCTTTGATGCAGGTGAGAAATAGGGCCCAGAATTAACAGATAAACCATCACTTGGTGTTTGATCGACTTGGCAAACTGCACACCTGAGGAGCCCCGAGCTCAAGTTCAAGGGAAAATCCTTACCCAGCCTGCATTTCCACAGAGTATGATCATAAAATTTCATAACAGCTCGAGATGATGTAACTTAAGAGGCTCAGAGCCCTCTTTTCCTTCCTTGCTCAGAAGCTGTGTCATCTATGTCAAGCTTAATATGGCTACCAGAAAATTTCAACATCCCATAGAATCAGCATTGATCGCAAGATAAGAATTATAATTTAGAAGTTTTTTGCTACTACAAGCCAGATACTAGTGAACATACACAAAGGAAGGGCCAATTGAACAAGGATAACAACAGCAACAATAATTTCTGCTTTTCTTCTCCACCCGGTATCCATATACACCATTCTATAAAAGAGAATTGTTCATTCAGAATGGTTTCAAGATCATCACAGCTTATTAATGGCATGAAACTAGATTTAGTAATTATTCACCATTACCCATTATATTCTCGTATGGTTTCTTGAAAAGGTGAAAACTTTTACTTCTAGAAGAGCAATGGGCTAAATAACCACCCATTCTGTAGGATAGGCACAACAGCCTCCTATCACCTATGTTCTTGCATTGCAAGGTGGACAACCCTTTGTCGCACACCACTTTGGGAATTCCAATAGCAAAAGGATTTGGTAAGTTAGATGACTGCCCCTAATAAGTTACCATCAGGAAAAGAATGAATAATATCTAATGAAGCAAAAGCAAAAGTAGTGGAGGAGGGAGGAAAATGCCAGTATTTGGCTTGTACATTTATTTATTTATGGAGTGTGATTAATAAGAAGAAAAACCCCATATCATAGCACCTGAACATTAAAGGCTTCTTTGTCCTCCATAAGATCCTTTATCTCGATCCATTATGAGAACAAATCTCATAAGAGACTGTTACAGTTTGTTCAACAGCAAAGATTGAGCTACGATTTTCAAGAAAGAATGTATCTATCATACATCATAAGGAAATAAACCCATAGAAGCATCACTATCTTTAGAATGCTTTGAACATCTCTGAAACCATGGATCGTAGCTCCCAGGAGATTTTTCAATCAGCTAACATGAATCTCCATCCAAATATGAGAGGCGCAATTTTGGGAGACTCGTTGAAGTGCAGATTTAACATAAAGCTTGAAATTTTGTATTGCAAGTGAACCCTCTAATATTCTCCCCACTTCTCATGACTTCTCAGATCAGAAAATCCAAAACCTACCTTCCAACAACTCCCAAAAGAAACAAACCACATGCTGATATGCATACACGGATGTTCTCCACATCTCTTCTCCATCTCCGCTTGAAACAAATTCTCATTTTTAATTCCAGAAGGTAAGGAGACAAAGTACAGAATGTGATTGAAGTTCGATCACAGCCTCTGTTTTATGAGTTTATCACAAAGGTATTATTACATTAGTCTAGTTATTAAATCAGGTAGTTTAATTTTCTTTGATTTAACAAACTAGACTAATATAAATCAGGTAAAAAGCATGTCACTTTATCTCCACTTGTAGCCACAATAAACAGTAGAACTTTATTCCATTTATTTCTATTAAACTAAACCTTAATTGTAAAAAAATAACACCAATAGATCAAACAAGTGAACCTAAAGATCAACACGGAAGTATGTGAGACATCAAACGACCTGGCAATATAAGACAAAGAAAAGGATTTATGTCCTGAAAATGTTTGAGAACAGTAATATTAAGAGTTGTTGCTTTTATCTTTTATAAAGGAAATTTACAGTGAGAATGAGATACCTTTCTGTAAGCATTGCAGAACCCTCCTCAAACAATTCCTCCACAATGCCAACAGCAGAAAGCTTATTTTTTGCTTTGTTCACAGAAGTTTGAGATATCTTTCCAAAGATAAGTGAACTAAGCAAGTTCTTCTTCTTCCTAGGTATTGGTGGCAGGATTGGATGGTCAAAGGGAATAATATCAACAACAAGGCAAGTTGTATCATCCTTCAGGCCTCTTGACCTGAGAGCCTCCTAAACACCGGAACAGACAAGAATTAGTACAGAAATAGCAAACCTGGAAGGCTGGAAGCATAAAGGCGGACAAGAAGAAAGCTCATGATAAACAACACCTTAACAACCAATTTCGCAGCAAGTTCCGCGGGTAAACCCCGGCAAGACTCTGCTGCCACATCAGATGATAATGCATCCCAGATCCCATCAGAAGCAATTACAAGTCTTCCTCCAGCACTTGAAAGCTGAATGACCAATAAAAAAATTGTGAGCTTCTGATTTTACCAGCATAAAAGTCGATAAAACATGACCAACAGGACCAGAATACATGCCTTCACTTGCTTAACATGAGGAATGGGGACAATAAACTCCCCCACATCTGTGTCACCAATTGACCTAGATAGGCACAATCCACCAGGCCAACATCGGAGTGGACCAACCTATGAACCAAGTAATAATAAAAGAAGTTAGCATCCAGACTTCTTGATTCATAACTATCAATAGTGAACAATAGATTCTTTTTCACCTCATTGCCCCCAAACACATTGAGCCTTCCAACTTCACCCCCACTTGCAGTGACACGCTCCCTCTCTTCTGCATTTTCTTCCAGCCTATGGTCAACCGTCAGCAGAGAAACCACACCCCCCTGCGTGTCCAATATGCATCGAGAATCCCCAACAGATGCAACAGTCACTGTCCACCCATCAATCACAACAAATGTAACCGTGGTCCCAGAAGTCTCTCCTATCATCAATATCAAACAGTAAACATAAGAACACAATAACAAGATCCCAAAACAAGTACAGAAATTGGTATAATGGAAGTGGATACATGCCTTTCTGCTGAAATTCGATGTCAGTTTTCACAAAACCTGCAACTAATGCACGAGGAAGAGCTTGAAGCCACTCTTCCCTACCAATGCCTTGAGGAATTGCACTCAATACATTGTTCAATAGATTCTCCTTTGCAAATATAGCAGCCGATATTCCATTATGCCCATCAAAGATCTGTGATATGATACCCAAATTTCAGATTTCTGTGGTCGAAGACTAACCAATGTGGGCAGCACAAACCCGATAAATTTTCAAACAAACTTACAAAACTCATATCAGTACCCAAATTTTTAGAACTCTGTAGTCAAAGCTAACCAATGTGGGCATCACAAACCCGATAAATTTTCAAAAAAACTTGTAAAACTCATATCGATACCAAATTTTAGAACTCTGTAGTCAAAGCTAACCAATGTGGGCATCACAAACCCAATAAATCTTCAAAAAAAAACAATTATCAAACTCAATTTGAGAAAGTAATTACCGCGAAAACCGAAAAAGATGTCGACGGATTGCCCTGAATCCTGTGGCAATCGGGTTTGATCAGGAAGTAATCCTCTCCTTTCTTCGCCAGAGCAGCCTGCCCATACTTAATCGCGGGCTTCTCAACCTTCTCGTTCCTGAGCTCGCGACCAATCAGAGTCCCGAGAGGAACAAGAGGCGGCTTCGGCTTCATCCTCGATACTTCGATCTCGCTCATTTCACTCTCCCTTTCGACATTTCCCGCGCCTACATTTCCAAAAACCCTCGTTCAACAAAAACCCCTTCAAACAATTCCACCAGCTGATCTAAAACTTCCCTACCTCGTTCACAGCTCAGTCAAACGAATCACCGAATGAACAAGTCAAGAAGAAATCTTACATAAACATGTGTATATATAGATGCATAAACGTGTATGTAGATATGTAGAATATGCGAAGTAAAGAAGTTGGACATAGAAACCCTAGACTTACAGTGGAAAGAGATAGTGAGATTAAGAGATCAAGAAGAGAGGATCGTCGGCCATTGAAGGAAGCTCAAAACTCGGCCATAGATTGTTCACTTCTGGAAATGAAATGAACTGAACTGAACTCTATTGGATTCTCAAAACAGATTTATATCTGTGATTTGATTGGGAGAAAAATCGAGACAAAAACGAGGTAAGAGAGCAGCGCGGGGAGGGGAAACCGCGTTTTCGGCCAAATTCCGTTGTAATGGACGGGAGATAATGGTCCGAATAAAAATCCTCTTTTTATTTTTATTTTTTAGCTTAACTAGATTTTGAATAAACATTTATTTTCATTTTTTATTTAGTTTTTATTTTTATTTAATTGTTGAATAAATTTTATCATTTATATTCTTATTAGTTTCTACACACATTTTTCATGCGCATTAACATTTCTTGTTAATGTTTTTTTTTTTTTTTTGAAACAAAATTAAATTTTGGTTTGATTATGAATTTTAAATTAGTTTTAAATTGATTTTTTAATTTTTGATTTAAAGTTAAAAAAATCAAAAAGCTTCATTTTTCAACTTTTAAATTTTAGATTTTTTTTAATTTTTTTATAATAATTTTTAATTTTATTATTTTATATATAAAATTAAATAAATTCCAGCCAAACAATTATACCCAGCTTATTTAAACTGAATGACAATTATAAAATTTCACATTAAACTTTTTTTTTTGATAGCTTAAAAGTCATTATTTTTTCAACCAAATAAATTTTTTAATTTTTTAACTTAAAGTAACTTAAAGTCAAAAAATTGAATTAAAACCAAATTACCAAATGAACTATTTTTGTATTTCTTATCTAATGAAATCTCATTCTTTTTAGTTAAATTTTTCTCATTGATTTTATTAGGATGTCATTTTTATTTGATAGTTGTTATTTTAGGCCATGATAGTCAACTTTAGTTTTTTTATTTTTTGGTTAAAAATACCGAAAGACAAAAGTTGTCCATTTGACAAAAAAAAAATTAAAAAATCAAATCAAAATATAAACTCACAGAATATTCTATTTAAACTCACACAATTTTTAAAATACAATAATACGCTTTATTCATAACTTATTTGCTACCAGTACCAATCACATATAATTGTTAATATAAAATATATAAAAAGGTAAAATTATCCATTTTAAATAAAAATCTAAAAAGTTAATTTTTTATCCAAACAATCAACTTAGAAAAGCTAACTCAAAAATTAAGTTACCGATTAATTTATTTTGAACCTAATATGATTTTTTTGACTAAAAATGTAAAGAAACAAAAAAGGTAACTTTTAGTATTAACTGTTTGATACTTATTTACTTTTATAACCTTTTAATATTAACTTAAATCATTATTTTTAATATAAATATAAAAAATTATCATTGACATTATAAAAATAATCGTATTCCTTCCTTTTCTTTCTTTCTGTTTCTTCTCAATTTTAGAAAGAGAAATTTTTTTTTTTAAATGAACTATTTCTCCCATCACTTCTCTTTTATTTACGTTTCTTTTCCTTCTTAAAAATTATCCAAACAACATTATAAATAACTCTTTTCATTCAAATCTTTTAGTTTTTCCTTCTAAACCTTTCAATCGAAAGCGAAAATCGAGAAATATTATATTTTTTTTATGTGTTATATTTTTAATTTAAATTATCCATTAATTATTATTTTTATTTATTTTATTATTTTTAACTCTTACTAATATCACTTTTATAAAATTTATAAATTATTTTTAATACATTCTCATCTTCATCTCATTCTTACTTCTTTTATTTATTTATTTATTTAGTTTTTATTATTATTTTGATAAAATAAAAAATAGAGACGAAACATCACATTTTCACGTTCTATTGCCATTCTTCGCAATTACTGAAAGGTACTCCAAACCACTTCGTTTTACATCGATGCTCCAGAGGTGTGTGTGGGGCCAGAGGAGATTATAGACGATGGAGGAATGGATTTTCTATGAATCAACGGCCAAAAATTCACAGAAAAACCGGGCCCACTACTTCCAAAGGAATCTGCTGTAATCATGAGAAGTAGAGGTTATAATAGTAGAACGGATCCCATTTTAAGGTTTAATTCGGATAAAACAAGAATAGTTGGTTTATTTTTTGTCTTTCAATTTTTTTATATTTAATTCGTCTAAACAAAAAAACATAAAAAATGGTAAATTACACCTACACTTCTTATATCTGAGGGTAATAACACTAATTTTTTCTCTGTTCTTTAAAAATATTACTGCACTCTTTTATATTTTTATTTTTATAGTATTTAGATTCAAAAGTTAATTTTTGTTAACTTTTAAACGAAAATTATTGTTTGTTACTGTTGAAACAATTTTTTTTAAAATTTTTAAGTTTTTTTTATTTAATTACAAAATAAGTTTTTTTATCAAAATTAAATACTTGAAAATAAAATAAAATTAATAAATTAAATTTTATGTTACTTATTTTTTATATTTAGTAATTTTTTATTTTTTAATTATAAATTTTTAAATAAGATAATGTACTTAAACAAAAAAATAAAATTTTTTTAAAAGTTGTTTCAATAGTACGTGTTTCTGTTTGAAAAGTTAACGAAAATTAACTTTTCAATATAAGTGTTATAAAAATAAAAATATAAAATAATATAGTGATATTTCAAATAATAGAGGAAGTGTCAGAATTATTACACTTAAATACAAGAGGTGTAGATACAATTTACTCTAAAAAAATGACAAATAAATGTTAACCAAATGGACGTATTAAATAGATTTCATTAACTATTCAATGGTATCACATTAATTTTTTTCATTTTAATGATTGCAACTTTGATTCTCTGTTTTTTGTTAATTTAAAAGTTAGAAGGCAATATGTTAATGGAATGAGTTAAAATGATACTAACGAATTGTTAATAATTTATTTTGTATGCTTATTTAGTTCATAAACTAAAATAATATACAATCATAATATAAGAAGTGTCTGTAATTTTTTGTTATAAAAATTTGTAAGTGCTGCTCATAATGAGTAGGCCAAATTGGGCTAGATGGACAAAGAATAAAGGTTGTCACACACAAAGTGCACAATAAGCTAACAAAATTGAGGATCGAGCGAGGAGGACAAGTACTTCAGAGGTTCAACATGGGCAAGACTAAACCTGTAAGTATTACACTTGCTAGTCATTTTAGACTCAGTTTACAGCAAAGTCCGACAAGTGAGAAAGACAGGATAGAGATGGAAAAAGTTTCTTATTCGTCCTCAGTTGGGAGTCTAATGTATGCAATGGTGTGTACAAGGCCAGATATAGCATATGCAGTTGGCGTAATGAGCAGATTTTTGTCAAATCCGGGAAGGAATCACTAGGAAGTAATGAAGTGAATCTTTCGGTACCTTAGAGGCACTTCCAGAGTTTGTTTATGCTTTGATCAGGACAAACCTGAGTTAGAGGGTTTCACTGACGCTGATATAGCAGGAGATGTTGATTCTAGAAAATGTACATCATGATACATGCTTACAATTGCAGGGGGAGCTATATCATGGTAGAGCAGATTGCAGAAGTGCGTTGCACTATCCACCACAGAGGCCGAGTATATTGCAGTGGCAGAAGGCTGCAAGAAGATGCTGTGGACGAAGAGATTACTACAAGAGTTGGGGTTGACACATGAGAAGTATGCACTTTTCTGTGACAGCCAAAGTGCTATTTATTTAAGCAAGAACCCACAATTCCACCACGGTCAAAACACATTGACGTGAGATATAACTGGATTCGGAATGTGTTGGAAAAAAAATTATTACAGTTAGAGAAGATCCATACCGACCAAAATAGTGCAGAAATGATGACAAAAACTCTACCCACGAAAAAATATAATTCTTACAAAAAGACAACAAGTATGATAGATCCCTCCACATGAAGCGGAGGGAGAGTTTGTTAGTGTACGCCCCATTTAGGGTGACACAATTATATTAGGTTAATATTATATTAATATTTTATTATAAAGAAAAAACAAAGGTAGCCGGATGATTTTTGGAGTCCCAATTCTATTAGAAAGCTTTATTATATTAGAAATCATAATTTAATTGGAAGTAACCTTAATAGGCTTAGTCTATATAATACCCATTGGGTATTCAGTGGCTGGTGAGATATTCACATCAATCACAGAAGCAATCTAATTCTCCAAATCAGAGAATTAAAGAAACCAAATCAGTCTCCCATCATCTCATCATCAACGTGAAACAATGAGCCGCGTTAGAAGTTTTTGACGGAGAATAGCCTATATTTGTGCATCAACGTCAAACGAAGTCCGATCGTCATGAAATTTAAGGAATAGACTCTCAATGCTTGATTCTTAATAATTAATAATTTTGATTGTTAACCGGTGAGATCTAAATTTTAATTTATTTTTTAATTGAAATCCACTTTACGGTGATAGTGTTTAATATTTTTCCGAAAATATTATTCTCGTTGTTGTTATTCTTTAGGTATGCCTAGAGAGTTAATTCTGTAAACTCATTATTTTGATATAGTGAAGACTTAGAACCGAATTTCGATCCCGTGATTTGTTTTCATAGAAATTTTTTACATAAAAATTGACGTTGTGCATTTATTTATTATTTTTATTATTATTGTTGATCTCATTTAATCACGTATAAAATGAGAAAAAAGTTTTATTTCGCTACAAGCTATTTTGTTTAATTTTTTCCAACATTTATATACATGAGAGATGGAAGTCGGTGGGAGTTACTTACACAACAACTATAACTAACTCTATCATTACAGCTTAGCTAATTACACTTGCACACTAACTTATCTGAATTAATCACTCATACTCTTGCTGATGACCCTGAGCTTGATGCACATTACTTATGTGCTTAACAGATTTCTCCTTTCTTCCTCTCTCCGCCACGACTTTAATCAATCATATCTCTTACTATTATTATTGGTAATATCTTCGATCACCACTTTCGATGACCATCTTTAGCTACAACATCTCTAACCATCATCTCTAGCCACTACATCTGATTACCAACTGTTACCACCTCCTTACACCAGTTGCCATCTCCACCCACCACTTATTGGCACCAACTACCACTGTACCACATCTAATCATTGGCCACCATCTCCACTCACTATACTAGTTACCATTATCACCACCATCTTTGACTACCACTTTTGCTCACTGACCTCTATGTACCTCCATTTACAACTTCCATCTTTACCTACCACTTCTACCGACCACCAACTCTCGCACAATTGCCAACTCTAGCAATCTTTTTTTTTTCTTGTCGACACTTTCACTCACCACCTCTCCCTTTCAATTGCCACTTTTACTCATCGAGTGTTGGAAAAAATAATTTAAAATTATTTTTTTAATGTGAATGAGAATTAATTGAAGATGGTAACTGAATAATTACCACTCTTGGGTTGTATCATTTGGTGGCACTTATTTGGTATGAATAGACGTGCCTTTTTATTTCGTGATTATTCTGAATAATTACGAGAATATATATATATGACGTTTCTCTTTTGATTTTGATATAAAATTTACATTGAGTACATTATATACATAATGTCAGAGTTCGTTAAAGGGAGTACAAAACACTGTTCTGTTCGCCGAGTACGCAAATTGCATTGCTTCTTTTACATGCGAGAAATTGAGTAATCATGGGAAACAAACGTCTGAACCCGTAAGTATCACTGCAAGGGACGAATCTACTTTAAGGATAGAGTGTGTTACACTTGCCTTAGTCTACTTTCTGTCTATTCTGGATCCACAATACTATGAATTTAAGTTTTAATTTCGTTATTTTTATATTCTATTTTAATCTTAGATATAACAAACTATTTTTATTTTTAAATATTAGTTTGTTTATTATAATTTTAAAGCCTTCCAACAATCTGTTTAACAATCTTAAAGCATTCTTTTTTATTCTTTTTGTGCGTTTGATATTAATTTTATGGCGTCGGATTTGTTATAGTTCCATAAATGAGAAATCCGTTCTCTAATTCCGTTCATTAGATATGGTTCTCCGTTTGGAAATTTTAGAAAGAGGAAAACGTATTGGGTCCCTTTTTGGCATAATGCATGAAACGTTTGGTTTCCAAACTTTTGGGATAAGTTCTTGAAATTGTTTTTTATGGTGAATTAAAGTTATGATTACTATTTTGTTTAAATTTCCCCGTTTAGTGCGTTGTAGTTTGTATGCATGTGATCATATCTACAAAACTTTGTGATGAAAGTATTTATGAGTTGGAAGAACTTTTGAATTAATTTTTTTTTAAATTTCCGTTGTTCTCTACACTGTTTTTAAAGGATGATATTTGTATACTTGAAATTCTTGTCTCATTAAGATTGTTAAACAGATTGTTGGAAGAATTTAAAATTGTAATAAACAAATTAATATTTAAAAATAAAAATAGTTTGTTATATCTGATATTAAAACAGAATATAAAAATAATGAAATTAAAATTTAAACTCATAGTATTGGGAATTCGGAATAGACAGAAAGTAGACTAAGGCAAATGTAACACACTCTGTCCGTAAAACATATTCGCTCCTCGCAATGGTACTTATAGGTTCGGACATCTGTCTTCGAGAATTACTTAATCTCTTGCACGTAAAAGAAGTACTGCAATTTACGTGCTCTGTGAACAAAACAATGTTTTGTACTCTCTTTAACGGACTCTAACATTATGTATATAATGTACTCTATGTAAATTTTATATCAAAATCAAAAGAGAAATGTCATATATATAGACGTATTTGTGATTATTCAGAATAGTCACAAAATAAAAAGACACGCATATTCATACTGAATAGGTGCTACCAAAATACACACCCCAATAATGATAATTATTCAATTACCATCTTCAATTAATTCTCATTCGTATTAAAAATATGATTTTAAATAATATTTTCCAACCTCGACCACATTTTTCACCCACAATCTTCATTAACACTTTCGAATTTTATTTTTGACGATTTCATGACCTACTTTCATTTACCATCTCCGGTCGTTGCAATTCATTTTTACCAACTCTTCTAGCTTTGACCATTCCAACATCACCACTATTTGTTGCTGCCTCCTTACCGCCTCAAATCATCGTTGCCTATTGCTATATCTCGCCACTATATGCACCTACACTTTCAACAATTTTCTTAGATAGTTCTTCTTCTGCTAGCAGTCCCTTTTGACAACCTCTCACTTGCTTTCAAATAAAATTTTACAAAAATATTTATTAATTGTACGCATTTTTTATTTTTTATTTTTTATAAATATTATTAAATGATCCCTTAGTACCACGATGTTTGTATAAATTTTTAAACGGTAAAATATTTGTGTAGGTTAATAGAAGGAAAGAGAAGAGACAACAATGAAGGATTAAAAAAAAAAAAAAACATAGTAGGTATGTGAAAGAACTTGAAAAGTTTTGTTTCTTGCATGCTTAGCTTCTTTTTTGAAACAACAGATCAAAGGTTTACGATCATATAACACTCGTCTCTTGCTTGTTCAGTAATGTTTTGTTGGAAGAATTGTATATATATTTTTGTATAATTATGTTAAATAAAATAAATTTATAAATTAAATTTACAAATCATATAATTTTAATAACAAAAGTTGATCAATGCTAGTGTGTAACACTATGTTCTTATGATAAATTCGTCTATACTACGGTGTATATGGTTTTACGAACGTTTATCTCTGAAGATACTGTTGGGAGAATTTCCAACGCCGACATAAAATACATGCTCGGGGATCCAGAAAATACATCTTTATTAAACTTTC
>JAOTRH010000024.1:8955233-9032316 GCA_034768845.1 Heliamphora exappendiculata | reverse complement strand
ATGCAGGTAGGCTGAACTAGTTTTTGATGATTTTTTATCATTATTATTATGATATTATTTTTATCTTTCAAGACTTAAATATATCGGAGTTCTGTCTGTACGAGTTGTTGGAGCATCGTAACCCACACTATGCTTAAGGATCGTGTAAGGAAATATAGTAAAAGATCTGATAGGAGCTTCAACTCATAATCAGGTCGTAGTTGAAGAGTAGATCGACAAAAAGTATTCTTCTAAATTAACTTTGGTTGCACGGGTTTTATTTTGATCGTTCATCGTCAAAAGTTTGATTTGGAGCCCGTTTCGGCGTTTGCCCATCCAAATAATTGTTTACCAAAAATCGTTTTAAAAAATAATGATCTTGGCAATATTACCTCCAACATTCGTTCTCCTTAGGTTATGTTTTTGCTTATCATGGATGTTTTGAACCTTTTATTGGTATGAAAACTATTCTCAAATGTTACAATTTTAATTATGCATGGCGTGTGTTTTATGAGTTGTGAACTTTGTCATATGAACTGTTGTTCCTTGTTGTGAGTTAATTATATGTTGCTGAGACGTTTTGGGGGTATGATGAGAAAAGGAGGAGGGGCTGTCAAAATTTTCTGCATAAAAAGATGGTGACCATGAGGAACAAAGTCACAGCTGTGCCTTCTAAAAAGGGAGGCCTGAACTTACGTGAACAATAGCTCACGGCCTTGAGGATTCGTGAGAGTTTCAAGTATACTTTACCTTTAGGTGTCGATTCAAATATCAATTTGTGTTGACTCAAAATGCTCTTTGAAGAACACTTAGTGTCAACTCATTTGATGCAAAGAGTCAGTATAAATTGCTTAAAGTGTCAACTCATTAGTCATGTAGTGCTAAAACTTACCTTTTTAGAAATAAATAACTATAATCTTTTTTAAATCAATTTAATTAAGAAAATGACTTATAAAAATTATCAAAATCTAATTAGAAAGCCCTTAAGCTAATAATCTCTCTTTTTTATGATTACAACTTTTTTTAAAAAATATTTAAAAGGGTTTTGAATAAGAGTTCTCCATTTATCTCTGTGCCTTAAACAAGTTATGAATTTACAACAATAAGGGATTCAACAACAGTGTAAAACACATGTTCAAGAGAATTTGAAATTTAATTCAGAAGCATTCTGAATTTATCAAAACTTGTGCACTAACTCAAAGTGTTCAAGAGACTTAACAAGCATATATATGAGTAATAATTTCATACATACACAAAAACAAAGAACAGAAAGACAGTTGGCATAAAATTGAGATATGAGATTCATATATCCAACAATTAAGTGTTATCCAAAACCATCCAACAATTAAAAAAGACTTAATGTTTTCACATCCACCACTACAAACACCAAAAAACAAAAAGAATGTAATGTTTTTCACATCCACCACCACAAACACAAAAAGAGAAACATTTAACAATTACATCTTTTCTCCTTCAATCAAAACAAAAACAACAACAAAAACTGCTAAACTTCTTTCTTCTCCCCTTCACTGCTTCTCCCCTTTTGGCATCATCAAAATTAGATGTCGTCGAACTATTTCTTCTTTTGCTTCTTATCTTCGGCCACTTTTCTTCGTTCATAAGCACATTCTTTGGAGGCTTTTTCTTTCTTAGATGTCTTCTCTTATTCTTCAAGGGTTGCAAATGTGGCTGCCAAAGCCAAGTCTGCCTCGCATTTCAACCGAGCTTCTTTCTCAGCATTGGTCTCCTTAGGCTTAAATTGTTTGGCCCAAGCGTCTTGAATCCATTTAAGGAGGTCTTCGACCTTCCTGGTATTTTGTTGCACTACAATGATGACTCATTTGTCATATTCCTTTTGGACTTACTGTAGAATGGCAACATTAGCCTTCACGATGGAGGCTATACTGTCGTTCATGGTTTTGCTCATGGAAAGGCCAGCATCGCATGCATTTTCAATATCCCTTCTCAAAGTACGGTTGGTTTTGTCTAGATATTTGACTTTATCGGAGATAGAGGACACCTTACAATCGATATCAAAGAGATCTGCATCAACTTTTGTTTGAAAGGATGCTACATAAGAAGTCAATCCCTTGACAAGAGAGATAAGTTCTGTAAACTCTTGAGATGAGGGACCAGTAGGAGGAGCAGATAAAGATGCAACAGAAGGAGGAGAAGAAACAAAGGTGGAAGAGGAGTCGAGTACGTCATGTTTGGTTTGGAGAGGAACAGGGGAACCAGAATTAAACGGGACATGAGAATTGGCACGAACTGAGGGAGGAAGAGGGGTCTTACTAGATGATGGTGGAAGAGTGGAAGGAGATGCAAAATTTCCACGTTTAGTGGACCAAACACCATTAATTTTTGAGATCTGCATATGCTTCAAGTGGACTGTCCATATAAATTATGTTTTGAAATGGGAATTTCCTTTTTGGTGGACAGGTCAACCCCAAAGTGCCAAAAAACATGGGTCAAAAGCATGGCACGAGGAAGGGAGGAATTAGACTTAGAATGTGATTGCAACATGTTATATATGAAAAGATAACCAAAGTCCAATTTCTTGCCTTTGAGGATGCACCGCATAATGAAAACATGCATAAATGTCACATCACCAAATTTTTTAGATTGGGACAGAAAAATGTGATTGACAAAATGAAGCAAAATTCTCATTTCGGGCTTAAGGGAGTTGGTCTCAACGGGTTTTGAAGGGTCAACCTCTTCGTGTTCAAAAATTTATTTTATTGCATCATGAAATGAGAAACCCTCAAAGGTCCTCTTCTTCTTGTTGCAGACACCAAATAATCGACCCTCAAGGAGACCGAGGATCTCATTCAAGGTTTTATAAGTTAAGTGAATGTCTACACCATTCACCCAAGTGGTGATGGTCATGATATTTGGATCGGTGATTTTGGAATGAGCGTAGAACAGTTTGATGAGTGTAGGGTAATAGGGTTCTCGGATCTGGAGTAAGTTCATTCAATCGAGATCGGAGAATAACTCAGAGAATTTCATTTCTATGGAATTGAAAAACTACAAATCAACAGAGTGTCCAGGGATTACCTTTTGAGTCGCAAAAGAAGCGAAGTAGAGATTTTTGTACTTACTGAACTGAAACTTCAAGACCGGTTTGATTAGAGTGACGTTTAAATGTCCGACCTTTCTTTTCTTCAATTTTTTCTAGATCTTCTATTTCTTTTCCGCTCTAGGGCTTGACGGCCCTTCGTTTGGGTGTTTGCTGCCCTTACCCATTGTTCTTGCTGCAATTATTATTGAGGGAAGAAGGTGAAGAGACGAAGAGAGAAGGGAAGAGATGAAGAAGGTGAAAGGAGTCGACACTAGTGTTTGTTCGACGTGCCAAACTGTAGGATCGAGAAGTTTGGGAGGTGAAATTTTGAAGAAGGCCAATGTGGAAACTACTAGTGGAGGAGATCAGAGGGCTCCTTGCACGTGCAGAAAGGTGCACTTAGGAGTTTGCTAGAGGACAACTAACAAATGCTTCCTTTATGGTGCCGAAGGACACACTAGGAGGGACTGTCCAAAGCTCTTGAAAAATAACAATGGAAGAGGGAATTCAAGTCAGGGGACAGGGAATGCAGGAAAGCCACCGAATCGAGCCAGAAGGAACTATAACAACAATCAGAGACAAGGAAGAATGTTCGCGTTGATACCAGGAGATCCCTAAAATACCGTGGAAGTCATCACAGGTAACCTGTTTGTTTGCTCCACACCTGGTTACGTGTTATTTGATTCTGGTTTGACACAATCTTTCGTATCATCTAGATTTGCGAAGAAGTTACTGGGAACATCGAAACCCCTTGGTTATGAACTACTGGTCTCTCAACCTATGGGTAGAGGAATTGCTTGTTCCTCTATATATAGAAATTGTGAAGTAACTTTTGGTGACATTAGCTTGTTTGCAGACTTAATCCTTATTGACATGGGACATTTCGACGTTATTCTTGTTATGGATTGGCTTGCTTCCAACCATGCCGTTATCGACTACACATCGAAGTGTGTTGATTTTCGTACTTCTCGCTGAGAGTTTTGTTTTAAAGGACAAAAAGTGTCTCCACCCCCATCTTTTATATTCGTAACCCAAGCTCGAGAACTCCTGATAAAAGGATATTGAGGTTATTTCTATAGTGTGATGAAAAATGTGCCCGAGAATCTAAGTTTGGCAAAAATTCCCGTGATCTGTGAATTTCTTGAAGTGTTTCCTGCAGACCTACCAGGAATGCCCGTGGACTGACAAATCAATTTTGCTATAGAAGTTGTACCCGGGACGCAGCCAATCTCTAAAACCCTATGTCATATGGCCCCAGCTAAGCTAAAAGAATTAAAAATCCAATTACAGGAATTGTTAGATAAGGGTTTTATTAGACCCAGTGTGTCGCCGTGGGGAGCTCCAATGTTATTTGTGAAGAAAAAGGACGGGACGATGAGGTTATGCATAGATTACTAGGAATTGAATAAGGTTATTATTAAAAATAGATACCTTATACCCCGAATCGACGATTTATTTGATCAGTTACAAGGCGCGAAAGTATTCTCCATGGTTAATCTACAATTCAGGTATCATCAATTGAAAGTGAAAAAGGAGAATATTGAAAAGAAAGCTTTTCGAACGCGATATGGACAGTACGAATTCCTAGTGATGCCATTTGGAGTGACAAATGCACCGACAACTTTTATGGATCTCATGAACCGAGTTTTTAAAGAATTTTTGGACGAGTTCATGATCGTATTCATCGACGATATTTTAGCTAGTGTTTGGGCTAGCTTATTTTTGTGGATTTTTAGTTTAAAAGCCATAAAAAATCCAACTGATTTAACTTATTAAGATTTTTTTTTACTTTTCTTTTTTACTTTTTTTACATGATTTGACATCTACTTTTTTACAAAAAAGTCAAAAAACTTAAAAGTCACTAAAAAAGTTAGTCCAAACACAAACTTAATCTACTTCAAAAGTGAAGATGAGCATGTGGAGCATTTACGGAAGGTGCTGCACACGTTAAAAGAGCATAATGTCGTATGCCAAACTGAAGAAGTGTGAGTTCTAGCTAAAAGAAGTGGTTTTCTTAGGACATGTGGTTGGGAGTAAAGAAATATCAGTTGACCCTCAAAAGATAGAAGCAGTCGTGAATTGGCTAACACCTACGACAGTGACGGAGATACGAAATTTCTTAAGCCTCACAGGATATTATCGCCAGTTTGTGCAAGATTTCTCAAAAATCGCAGTACTGCTAACGGAGATAACTCGAAAAGGAGAACCTTTTGTCTAGAATGAGAGATAAGAGAAAAGTTTCCAAGAGTTAAAGGAGGAATTAACAACAGCACCTGTACTTGCTCTACCAGAAGGTATATAAGGATTCTCTATCTATAGTGATGCATCGAGACAAGGATTGGAATGTGTGCTAATGCAACATGGGAAAGTGTTAGTCCTAGGCAAACCAAGAGGGAGTGAATTGGATTTTAAAAATAATAATAACAATTTTACAAACCTTTTTAAAAAAAAATTTAATTTCACAAGAAAATAGCAAGTATATCAAGAAGTTAAGAAAAGAGAAATTGAACTAGACAACAAGATTTAGAATAGTTTAGCTTCTTCTAAGCCTATGTCCACTCCTCAAGACTCTCCTTAAGAATTTTCACTAATATAGCATGCTTCACAGCTGCAATCAAAGCCTTATACATCCTCAAGATGATGCTACGAAAACAATCTATGTTTTCTTCTAATCGCTTTTGAGCTCTTCTTTGAAGAGTATCACTCACTCACTTAAAGGATCAAGGGTAACTCACCCTTAAGTACAATAAATGTAGTATTCAATGAGATACTCACTATTTACAAATGATAAGAAAAAAATGAATACAAAGAGGTGAGATTTGATTGGAAAAGTTAATGAGCAATAAATGCTTTCTTGAAGATTTGAGCTTTTGATTCAAACAATAAAATAGTGTCCAAATCTTCTATACTTCAAAAATTAACTCCTTATATAGCCATCTAAAGTAAATGACCGTCGGTGGGTTGGTAGAGGCAATTAATACTCTGAAATCAAACCGTTAGAATCAGCGCGAGATTTAAAATCTATCGCAAAGGTCGACTCAAACTCACTGTGTGTCGACTCAAAATATCTAGGACTTGGTTCTTCGAGTGATTGTGTTGACTCATTTCTTCAATGGTGTCGACACAAATTCTGCATCTTCCTCACCCACACGGTGGTGTCGACTCATGGAGCTGTTGGTGTCGACTCAATCATTACTTCAGTTTTCCAAGAGACACCTTTGATGTCGACTCATATCGTCTTTGGTGTCGACTCATTTTGTCTGGAAAGCTACTGGAATTTTAGTGTCGACTCATCTTCGTTTTGGTGTCGACTCATAAAATTGCAATTAGCATCGGTAGTTTTACAATTGACTCATTTTGATCTAGTGTCGACTCAAAAAATTGTAGAAAGTTTCAATTGTTTTGAGGTCGACTCGAAATCATTTAATGTTAACCCAAATAGCTCATTCCCGTGGGGAACCTTTGTGTCTACTCATAAACCTTTGGTGTTGACTCATTTCAGTTGAAGTTAGGAATTGTCTTGAATTTCTAGTGTCGACCCATTTAGCTCTGGTGTCGACTCATTTTTCCCAACGTCAGGAATCCGATGGATTACTTGGTGTCGACTCAAATTGTGTTAGTGTCGACCCAAAGTGAATCCAGCAAGGCTTTTGTAGGGGACGACTCAAATTCATTTTGTGTCGACATATTTTGCTCAACTGTCTGGATTCCGATCCAATACTAAATTTGTCAACCCAAACTATTTTGGGGTCGACTCAAATGAGTTCCTGAAAACATCGTAGAAAAACTTGTTAAGATGTCGACTTAATTTCTCAATGGTGTCGACACACTTGGGAGTTTCAAGCGTACTTTGCCTTTAAGTGTCAGCTCAAATATTAATTTGTGTATACTCAAAATGTTCTTTTACAGAACACTTAGTGTCAACTCATTTAATGCAAAGAGTCAGCACAAATCACTTAAGGTGTCGACTCATTAGTCATGTAGTATCAACACTTACCTTTTTGAAAATAAATAGCTATAATCCTTTTTAAATCAATTTAATTAAGAAAATGACTTATAAAAATCATCAAAATCAAATTAAAAAACCCTTGAGTTAACAATCTCTCATTTTTTTATGATTACAACATTTTCTAAAAAATATTTAAAAGAATTTTCAATAAGGGTTCTCTCTTTATCTCTATGCCTTAAACAAGTTATGAATTTACAATAATAAGGCATTCAATAACAATGTAAAACACATGTTTAAGATAATTTGTAATTTAATTCAAAAGCATTCTAAATTTGTTAAAATTTGTGCATCAACTCAAAGCGTTCAAGAGACTTAACAGACATATATATGAGTAATAATTTCATACATACACAGAAACAATGAACATGAAGACAGTTAGCATGAAATTGAGATATGATATTCATATATTCAATAATTAAGTGTTACTCAAAACCATCTAACAATTAAAAAAGACTTAATGTTTTCACATCCAGCACCACAAACTCATAAAAAAAAAAAAGAATGTTTAACAATTACATCTTTTCCTTCAATCAAACACAAACAACAACAAAAATTGCTAAACTTCTTTCCTCTCCCTTTCACTGCTTCTTCTTCCCTTTTAGAATCATCAAAATCAGATGTCTTCAAACTGTTTCTTCTTTTATTTCTTGTCTTCGACCACTTTCCTTTGTTCATAAGCACAATCTTTTGGGACTTTTTCTTTTTCAGGAATCTTCTCTTGTTCTTCAAGGGCTGCAAATGTAGCTGCAAAAGCCATGTTCGCCTCGCGTTTTAACCAAGCTTCTTTCTCAGCCTTGGTCTCCTTAGGCTTAAATTGTTTGGCTCAACCGTCTTGGATCCATTTGAGATGGTCTTCGACTTTCCTGGTATTCTGTTGCAGTGCAATGATGACGCTCTCGTCATATTTCTTTCGAACTTGCTAGAGAATGGCAACATTAGCCTTCACGATGGACGCAACACTATCGTTCATGGTTTTGCTCATGGAAATGCTAGCATCGCATACGTTTTTAATTTCACTTCTCAGAGTATGGTTGGTTTTGTCTAGATGTTTGGCTTTATTGGAGATAGAGGACACCTTGCAACCGATATCAAAGAGATATGCATCAACTTTCGTTTGAAAGGATGCTACAAAAGAAGTCAATCCCTTGATAAGGGAGACAAGTTTTGCAAACTCTTGAGATGAGGGACCAACAGGAAAAGAAGATAAAGATGCAACAGAAGGAGGAGGAAGAACAAGGGTAGAAGAGGAACCAAGTACATTATGTCTAGTCTACGGAGGAACAGGAGAACCAGAATCAAACGGGACAGTAGAATTGGCACGAACTAAGGGAGGAAAAGGGGTCCTACTAGATAATGGTGGAACAGTGGAAAGATATGCAAACTTATCATAAATGAGTTTTGAACTGATTAAAAATACATAACGATTACAGTTTCACCAAGGATTTTAAAGATATTACAAAAATAGAGGTATTGAATCCTCAAAACGCATCAGCGGGGTTCACACGCTCCTAAAACTCACCCTGCTCTTCAAATTCTTCTTCTCCCTCTAAGATGACTTCCTCCAAGAACTCCTCCTTACCTGTGGCACAAATACAATGAGCCAAAACCCATAAGCAAAATACTCTAACCTTCTAACTAATTTCATGACACAAAATATTCTACAACGCATATCATATAACACCCAATACAATTTATAGTTAAGGAGATAGAGAAATTTATGGCAGGATAGCAGATAAGTCACTAAACATGCGTATAAAAGATGCCGTGTATGCAATATAGATGCCTAACCCGACGTACACCCAAATTATAACATGAATTTCACACCAAGAATCACCAGAGTAGACTTGATGGGAATTTGATCACCAAACCTATCCTCATTTCGTTGCGAATAGTAAATGCTTCGCCGAGCCTTATGCCACAGCTATTTTACTCAATAGCAACGGCGTGGGGGTGGGCCATTAAAATCCATCCTTATCCTCCGGCCAACCAAAATAATCAAAGTAATAATGCGCAAATAATCCCAGATTAAGGACTAGGATGCTCGTTTGGTGTCAACCTAAACTCTAAATCATCAAAACTAGAATGCTAGCGACGAACCCATGATGCCTAACAATCTCCATAATAAACCATTTCAAACACCAACCAAATTTGTAACACCGGGGACGTACCCAGGGTGTACAAGGTGAATAATCCCAAAACTTTTACAAAAAATGGTAACCAAGGACGCATTAGATTTAGAACCAAGGAAGACAATAACCCATCCCCACAACGATTTACATAGATGGATTCCAATATGCCAAGATGCAAGTGACAATGCCCACGATGTATAATATGGATCTCAAGTGCAACAATCTATAGCATGGTATCAACTAGCATGGCAAGTTCATGGTACAACTCACTAAGCTAAAAGTACAAGTATGTGAAGTACAAGTTACAATTCTCAAGATACAATTTAAACTTGATAGCATGAGTTCTAAATCATCATACATTCACTTATAAACACTAATCAACTAATTCAAATTAATCATCATATAAAACTCAGGTCTCATAGCAAAGGGTACTCAAATCACACTTAGAAACTTTTAAGGCCAAAATCTAGTATTAAATTAAAAGGGTCAACAAGGTTTTGGGGCATTTAGACTTAGAATCAAGTTATAATTTTTAAACACCATTTAGATAGAAATATTTTTTACAATTCTTATATTTATCACTAAGGCCAAAACCTAAGGCAGATGGGTGAATAAAGCATTCTAAGCGAAAATAGTTCAGCACTTTTCTCAAAATTTTACCGAAAATATGCCTCTGTTGGTCTCCATTTTGGGGTATCAGATCAAGTTGAAATGAGCCCATATTTGGATATGTTCTGTTTTAGCATGTTCCCTACAAGTTTCATGTTTAGTGCTAAGGGTGATTGTTTGGAACAAGTTATAGTTTTTGACCATTTTAAAAAATAGGTTCTGTCAGCTGCCAAAACTCAGTAGAGCTAGTTTTGGACAAAGGGTTTGAAATAGTTTTGAGGGACCATCCCGAGGTTTCTAGGTTTGATTGTTGGAAAGAAAGTAGTTCCATATGTTAACTATAATGTTCATGTAGACCAATTTTGAATTAGCTCACTAAAAATAGGGGTTTTGGGTTACACAATAATATGTGATAAAAGTGTCCTTTGAGGGCTGAAACACAATAGAGAGTTTCAAAGGGGTTTTGACCTATCAAAACTCAATATTTTGGGCTCATTTTCGGTGGGTAGTTAGATATACATGGTATCTACAACTTTTATGTTTTGACAAAAGTTTGAATCTCATTGTAAACTATGGTTTTTAGGTCCGTAGTGTTGACTAGTCAGAAAATGGCACACTTTTGTAAAATTGCAATATCTCGAGTTCTACTTACTCAAATGAGTGAAAATCGAATTTGGATGAAATATAACACCAATACCTAGATTGGAAAATAAATAATATTCTTAGATCAATTTTCTATGTTGAGTTATGGCATTCCAAAGTTCAGGACAAAAATATTAAGGTTCACAAAAATCAGGTTCCATTATGTTCAAGACTCCTACTTATGATATGTCGAGGTTTTGTTCCATATCTTTGCATGCTTGTGTTTTAGACATGAATATCAAGGCTCCAGCACACTTTTAAGTCATGAAATTAAAAAATAACAATACACAAACACATCTCATATCATTCAAGAACACAACAACCCGTAATTCTCAACTACGACGTCTTTTCGGTTTGTTTTTGGCTCTTGATTTTTAAAGTGTTTAAAGAGATGAATTGAGGGATATTTTGAGTAATATTAGACATAAGATTTAGAAGTTTACTTACTTGTTTGAAATATCAAATGAGAGTGGATGATGGATTAGGAATTAGTTTTAGAAAAACTTCCTTGATTCTTTCTTCTTTTCCTTCTTTCTCCTTTTTCTCCCTCAAACTTGTATAGCACTTCAAGAATAGTCAAATCTGGTTTTCTCTCTCTACATGGACAAAAATATGAAGGTGGAAGAGGGTGTTTGGTTTAGTTTATATAGAAAAAAGCTGGGGAACACAATGATGCAAATTAAGTCCTTTTTCTCCTTTTTCTTTCACTTCACATGGGTACATTTAATTTGGTGCTAGTCTTGAGAGAGCATATCATATGAAGGGAAGGGAACATAGCTGGGGGGATCAGTTTGGGGGAGAAAAAATTTGATCTCAATCAATCACGGGGTTTTGTATTGGTTTGTGTGCCTTTTTGTAAAAAAAATGCTTTAAAAGTTAATTTTCTATATCTTTTTGGTGTCTTTTCCTACTAAAACCTATTATTTTAGTATCTTTATGATGAATTTAGTATTTTCATGAATTATCATATTTTTTATAGCAATTTATTATCCTTAATAACCACAGAGTTATTAAAATAAACAAAATATCCATCTTTAGCCAATCTAGAAACGGAAACTAAGTTCCTTATAATGGCAGGTACATTGTAACACCCAAGTCCGAACTCTAGCAGTAACCACCTAAATTGTAACAACCCGGCTCAAACCCAAGTATTACCGACGGATAGATAATAAAAATATAGGTCGCTGCATGAACACGGAAAACCCTAATTAGCCCCAAAACCCTAATTAACCCAGAAATCCTAAATTTGACCCGAAAACCTTAAAAGAGACCAAATACTCAGAGGTAAAGCCCTAACACTTAGAAATGTTTCGGAACAACTTAAATTAAATAAATAACACAAAATATTAAATTAAAAATTAAAAATTCTCATAAATAAGGTAAAATAACTATTTTTTCCTTAGTACAGCAAAAAGTATTAAAAATCTTAAATTTGACATATGGACACCCAAAATCTTATATTTATATACAATTAATTAATAAAATACAAAAATAACAAAAAAATGACCAAATTGCCCTTGCATGGCTGGCCACCTAGGGATACGTGCCCAACAAGCTACTTTTTACCTTTTAAGCTTAATAGCTTTGATGGTGCCCGCAGTGGCGGAAGACTTTTATAGTTTTTCTTTTTGGTATGCCTATTCATGAATGCAGGTTTTGTTCGCCTTAAGACGATATACTGTATGCATGTTGGAACTGTATGTCATTTATAAATGAGAGATACACTTGGTTAGGTATTCCATTGGTTTCAACATGCGGATTTCAATATATGAAAACCTATTTTTCATATAAAATGGATGTTTGGTGGATTTTCACGTGACCCCGAATTTTGGGGCATGACAACTTGGTATCAGAGCTCTGGGTTCGAATACCTAAGAGCCATGGAAAAAAGGAGTTTATCACCTAGTGAGGTTGATTGTGTATGCTTACTTGCATGTGTTTAAATGTTGCTTTATAACATGCTGATAGCTTTCTGAGCATGATAGTTGTGTATATGTGGGTATGGAGTTTAAATCTCAGGATTTATGAGTCTTGCCTTAGGGCGTTTGGAATAACAAGTTTGGAAGCCAATTTAGAAACTCGTTTGGCCGACGTGTTTTCTAGCAAGAAATCTGAATAGGTTATCCAAATTGACGAGTTTGTCTTGTTAGTTCTCCTCGGTATGTGAGACATGTTTACATGATCTTAAGTAGCTATGTGATAGCATGATTATGTGTTTATGTTTCGTAATAGCATGTTGTAGGAAAGCTTATCATGTTATATTGCTTTCTATAGAATTATGTCCACGCGGGGAGTGCAGGGTCAAGGCCGAGGCTATGGCCGAGGGCGTGCTTGTGCTTATGCTTATGCTCAGGTTCTAGAAGAAAGAAACATTCCTGCCCCACAGGAACAAGTGGGTGGTACTGATGTTGGCGGCGCTGATGTCGACCAGGAGATGTTGGCCACTATGCGAGCGATGGCTGAAGCTACCAGGGCTAGTGTGTGGGTTCCTGAGCCAAGGGCTTATGTGGCCATGCGGGAGTTTCAATGGTTGGATCCTCTGACCTTTTCTTGGGAGCCGAACCCCAAGGTGGCTACTGAGTGGTTGGAAGTGACCACGACGATTTTTAATACTCTGGATATCGAGGAGGATGCTCTACGCGTAAAGTTAGTGATGTTCCAACTGCGAAAAAATGCTAGAGAGTGGTGGAAGTTCGCCAAGACCACTGTGGATGACGCGTGGGCTGCTTTCACGAGAGTCTTCTTGGAGAAGTATTTCCCGAGATCTTCGAGGGATACATACCGAGAGGAGTTCCTCTCACTTATTCAGGGAAACCTTTTTGTGGTCAAGTATAAGGCCAAGTTCGTGAATCTGTCGCGGTTCACACCTGAGATGGTATCTACAGAGGAGTTGCGCACTCGGAGGTTTGAGATGGGACTTCGATCTACTATCAAGGATAGAGTTACAGCTTTGGATGTAGAGGTGTACATCAAGCTGGTAGAAGCTGCTATCCGGGTAGAGAACTCGCTGGCTAAGAGCCGCAGGGTTAAAGAGAGTGGGAGCCAGCAGGGCAGTGGGGATACACAGTTCCAGAGGCACGGGAAAAAGTGCCAAAGGTCGTTTAGTCCTAATTCTCATTTTTTGGATCATCTCAGCCGCAGTCGTCTGTACCTACACCTTCAGTGGCTTCGACAAGAAGGTCAGTGCAGATAGAATTGATCTGTTATTGCTGTGGACAGTCAGGACATCGTGCAGTTGAGTGTCAGTAGAAGGGCCAAGCTCAGAGTTCAGTGCCAGTCCAATCACAGGCGAGAGACCCACCTATCTGTTTTGGGTGTGGTCAGTCCGGGCACTTTCGCAGACACTGTCCCAAAGAGGGGAATGCCCAAGGTGCAACAAGAGAACCAGCTACTTCATCAGTACAGAGGTGACAGGCTCCGCAGTAGCCTAAGGCTCAGACGTCTAGGTTTGCAGAAGGAGGTGCTTCAGCGCAGTCGGTGAGGTAACCATCGACTCAGGGTTATGGTGGGCAGACTAGACTGCCACAGGCCCGGGCTTATATACTTGCTGATCCCGGTGCTTCTAATACACCAATTGGACCTGATGCTGCAGCTACTCCAGCCATGATCAGAGGTACTCTTCTAGTCTTTATATCATGGGCCAGTGTTCTCATCGACACAAGAACATCACATTCTTTTATCTCTTCTGCTTTTCCATCTGCATTGGGGTTATGGATAGACCCGCTGGGTAGTGCATTGAGTGTAGAGACCCCTATCAATGGGAATGTGGTGTTGAGTAGAGTTTGTAGGTCTTGCGAGTTAGGAGTCTTCGATCGTTGTTTAGTGTTTGATTTTATCATTCTAGACATGACCACGTTTGATGTCATCTTAGGGATGGACTGGCTGACTACTTACCGTGCCTTCATAGATTGTGAGCGACAGAGAGTGTCGATCTGTACGTCGGAGGGTGACTGCTTCTACTTTGTGGATGACGGGATGAGGGCCTGATGTCTATGACAGGTGTCACTCGGGTTCGAGGAGATTTAGGTTCTCTCTTTTCTGCGCCCAAGTTGGATGAACCAATTGGGGTTCGATGAGTGTTACCCCCTGTGGTGTGCGACTATCTAGATGTCTTTTTTGACGATCTGTTCGAGTTGCCACAGAGCCGAGATGTGGAGTTCTCCATTGATCTTGTTCCGGGAGCTGCCCCTATCTCTATGCCATCGTATCGCTTTGCACCTGGTGAGTTGCGAGAACTCAAGGTACAGTTGCAAGAGTTGCTTGACAAGGGGTTTGTACGCCCGAGTACATCGCCGTAGGGAGCTCCAGCGCTCTTTGCAAAGAAGAAGGATGGTTCGTTGAGGTTGTGTATAGACTACAGGAAGTTGAACCAGGTGACGGTGAAGAACAGGTATCCGTTGTCGAGGATTAACGAATTGTTTAATAAGTTGAGGGGTTCCCGTTGCTTTTCGAAGATTGACTTGAGGTCAGGGTATCATCAACTAAGAATCAGGGACGAGGTTATAGCGAAGTCCGCCTTTCGGACTAGTTATGGTCACTATGAGTTTCTAGTTATGCCGTTCGGTTTGACGAATGCCCCTGCTACATTTATGGGTCTGATGAACCGTATCTTCCACCCTTACTTAGACAATTTTGTAGTTGTGTTCGTGGATGATATTCTGGTTTATTCACCCACGAGGGAGATGCACGATGAGCATCTACACATTGTTCTACAACTTCTGAGAGAACATCGCTTGTATGCGAAGTTCGAGAAGTGTGAGTTTTGGATGATGGAAGTGAGATTCCTTAGACACGTGGTGTCAAAGGATGGAGTATTAGTGGACTTGTCGAAGACTGATGCAGTGACAGATTGGCAACGACTGAAGAATGTTTTTGAGATCCGCAGTTTTTTGGGTCTAGCAGGTTATTATCGGCGGTTCGTGAAAGACTTCTCTAGGCTTGTAGCACCGATGACGCGGTTAACGCGGAAGGGAGTCACGTTTGTATGGAGCGAGTCTTGTGAGTCAGCTTTCCAGGAGCTAAAGAGGAGATTAACCAGTGTGCCAATGCTGATTATTCCTGAGCGAGGTTTGGGTTACACTGTGTACTGCGATGCTTCATATGAGGGTTTGGGTTGCGTTCTGATACAGAAAGGCAATGTTGTAGCTTATAGATTCTGACAGTTAAAGACACGTGAGAGGAACTACCCGACACATGATCTAGAGTTGGCAGCCATGGTCTTTGCCTTGAAGACATGGTGTTACTATCTCTATGGTGAGCATTTTGAGGTCTTCTCTGATCACAAGAGCCTAAAGTACTTATTTTTACAGAAGGACTTGAATCTTTGCCAACGACGATGGATGGAGTTGTTAGAAGACTACGACTTCGATTTGTAGTACCATCCGGGTAAGGTAAATGTCATAGCTAATGCACTCAGTAAGAGGTCTTATGGCTTGTTAGCTTCTGTGGCTATACGAGAATGGATTATGCTTGAAGATGTTGGGGAGTTTGATATGTATCTCAGTGAGACGGGGGGAGGTGCGACCTTATATGCAGTTGTTTCACAGCCCGCATTAGTTACACGTGTGTTAGAGGCTCAGAGGGCCGATTAGGAAGCTCAGATGATACGGGACCGCATTGCCAGTGGGACAGATACAGCAGGATGGGTGGTGAGTTCAGAACAGAGTCTGAGGTTGTCAGGGCGGTTGTTTGTGCCAGATTCGTGTCGTGCTGAGGTGCTATATGAGTTTTATCACTCACGTCTTGTAGTGCATCTGAGGGGGCGTGAAAATGTATCACGATCTACGCCGTCAGTTCTGGTGGACGGGAATAAGAGGGATGTGATCTGATTCGTCTCTCGATGCTTTACTTGTCAGCAAGTAAAGGTGGAACACCAGAGACCTGCATGATTGTTGCAGCCATTGCCTGTATCCGAGTGGAAGTGAGATAATGTCGCTATGGATTTTATATCAGGACTTCCACGCTCGCCGAAGGGACATGATGCTATTTGGGTTATAGTGGATAGGTTGATGAAGTCAGCACATTTTCTTCCCATTCGAGTGAGAGATTCGGTGGACAAATTTGGTAGGTTGTGTGTTCAGGAGATAGTCTAACTACACGAAGTAGCTGTGACTATTATTTTTGATCGAGACGCGCGCTTTACATCGTGCTTTTGGCAGAGTCTTCAGGTGGCTTTGGGGACAAACTTGACTTTTAGTACAACTTTTCATCCTCAGATCGACGGTCAGTCTGAGAGGACCATTCAGATTTTGAAAGACATGCTGAGAGCCTGTGTGCTTGATTTTTGGGATTCTTGGGAAGATCATCTATTATTGGTAGACTTTGCATACAACAACAGCTATCAGTCCAGTATTGGGATGGCACCGTATGAGGCTTTGTATGGCAGACCATGTAGATCGCTTGTGTGTTGGACAAAGATGAGAGAGACCGCTGTTTTGGGACCCGATCTAGTGCGGGAAACGACAGAGGTGATTACAGTGATTCGTCAATGACTGGTGAAAGCTCAGAACTGCCAAAAGACTTATGCTGATCGGAGGAGGAGACCGATAGAGTTTGCAGCGGGAGATCATGTGTTTTTGAAGGTTTCGCCTCGCAGAAGGTTGATGAGATTTGGTCGTAGCGGAAAGCTATCACCACGTTTTATTGGAGCATTCAAGATCTTGGAAAGGATTGGGGTGGTAGCATATCGTCTGGCTTTGCCACCTCAGTTAGCATCTGTGCATAACGTCTTTCACGTGTCTATGCTTCGGAGATATGAGCGTGATCCCTCACATGTCCTGGATTGGACTGAGTTGCGGGTTGATGAGGATGTGACGTATGAGAAGCGTCCCGTGAAGATTCTGGATACGAAGGAACAGGTGCTGCGGGGGAGAACGATTGCTTATGTCAAAGTTCAGTGGCTTCATCACGGGGTTGAGGAAGCGACTTGGGAGCTTGAGTCTAGGGTTCGTGCGAGATACCCGAAGTTGTTCACCTCGTGACCTTGTAGTGAATTTCGGGGCAAAATTTCTTAAGAAGGGAGAGTTGTGAGACCTTTTACCGTTTCATTTTTTTTATATATATGCATATTCGGTGTTTTGACGCCTTTTTAGTATTTTTACTTTAATATGCTTATATGCGTTTTGATGCACGCTTTGGTTAAAATAAGCACACGAGGTTATTTTCCAAGGTTGTAGGGAGTTTCTGTGCGAATTTTGAAAGTTAAAAAAAAAGATATTTTGGAGGCCTATAAATATCTGAAGTTAGATATTTTCAAAATGTATTTTCAAAACTTAACTCCTAAATTTCCTTCAAATTCTCTTTGCCTTCTCTCTAACTTCTCGGGGGCCCTGGGCTTAATTTTCAACGATCCATCAGAGCATCCTTGCTATTGGCATCGTGGTCTACGCATCCATCCGGACGGATTTTGATTTCGACGAAACTCAAATTTGCACATAAATTGAGACGTCGAATTTTTGACCCAATGAGGTAGGATCTCAGATTCTACTATTGTACAATGGTGTAATATGTAATCTAGTGCATTTCTACCGTTTAAAAATGCATAAAAAGATGATTTATGTTTTAGATCTGATTTTTTATTCAAAACCTTTTTTCGGCATTTTCGGTGGATGAAAACGCATTTTGAGTGTTTCTTTTCAAGGTTTTGGTGCGAGGCTTGGGCGTGTTGATATTTGAGGGTGTTTGGGGGGTTTGATTTGAGGTTTAAAAGCAAAAACATGCAAAAGTCGTAGCTCAAAAACACTTTTTGGGTGAGTTCAGTCGACTGAACTCAGGAGTTTAGTTGACTGGATCATCATGCTATGAGTTCAGTCGACTGGACCTGGGAGGTCAGTCGACCGAAATTGTTTCTGTCTTGGTTCTCTTTTTCCAGAGAGTTTTTTAGTCAATTGGGGGCTTGGGCCAGTCGACTGGGATCCTGTGTGGGCTGTTGGTGATGTTTGGGTGGTTCGGTGGTTGGGTGTTGGCTTTCCTCGAGTGGTTTGATCGATGAAAAAGGGAGTTTTTACGAAAACTTTTGGAAAAAACGTGTTTACCGGAGGTTTAGAGCTAACCCTTGGGGTTGAGGCTCAACTTCTAAAACGTTTTGATGAAAATATGTTTTTACATATGCTAGTTTGATCTCCATGATTCATGGATTGGATCCCTGATTTATACGTGTGTTGTACAACTATTTTTTTGGAAAAATTTTTTAAAATGTTTTGTTTGATCTCCTTGTTGATGGATGGATCTATATATACATGTATAATGTATATATGTGAAAGATTTTCGTAGTTGAGCTATGATTCGATTTTTAGAAGATTATCTAGATGTACCAGGATGATGTGTATTTAGCACGAGTTGTCCTCAGTGAAAGTCTGAAAACGTGCGCAGTGTAGGTACCTTTGTTATCCTTCGGGGTAGTTCTCGTAAAGAATGTCGATTTGGGTGCTTTTGTCCCTCGGGTGGTCACCCGTAAAGTCAGCATTTTTGTCGTGGTGTTCCATATAGAACTTGTCATTACCTAGCGAGTCTTGAATGGCTGGGGTCTAGGGTAATGGACAGGAGTCTATAGTTATTACCTCTGTCTCCTTGTGATGGAGTCGGTACATAGGATCATATTCTTCTTTTTTCACGATGGTACATTCCGTGAGAGAACAATATTTTGATTACTGTTTTTTCTTGGTAGTTTATTTACAATATCTACAGAACATGGTTTTAAGGATTGAAAACATGGGTTTTATGAAATAAAACTATTTTGAGACTCGTGGTGGTCTGATGGAAAACCGTTTTGAGTTTTGTGGTTGAGTTCGCTCCCTCCATATGATTGCATATCCTACTTTATAGCTTTGTAATCTGTTTTCTATTGGGCTTCGGCTCACGGGTGAAATTTTCTGTAAAACCATTTTCAGGTGATGCTGTGGATGAGAAATAGCTTTGGTGGTGCCCACGGTGGCGGAAGACTTTTATAGTTTTTCTTTTTGGTATGCATGTTCCTGTAGGCATATTTTGTACGCCGTAAGGTGATATACTGTATGCATGTTGGAACTATATATAATTTATATATGAGAGATACACTTAGTTGGGTATTTCATTGGTTTCAAGAGGCGAATTTCAATGTATGAAAACTTGTATTTTTATATAAAACGAATGTTTGGTGGATTTTCACGTGACCCCGAATTTTGGGGCGTGACAAAATCTATTATATGCTCATTAGTAGATTTAAGACATGATTCTTATTCTGATACTTTATTAGGTACTATTAAAACTAGTTTAGTACATGGCACAGTATATTTTGAATGTTTTATTAATTTTGAAGTTTCACTTCATGACCCAACAATATTAAAAACTTTAACCTTACAAGTACAAACTAAAAGATATAATATGAATACTTTAGCATTAAATTTACAAATTACTTATATGGTTTATTTAAAAGCTATGACAACATCCGCTCTAATGTTTAAAGGTATCACAATCCCTCAAGGATCAACAGTAATGTTCCAATCAAATCTTAATAGATCTCAAATTATTGCACCAAAAGTTATTAAATGGCATGAAATAAAAGAAGCAGATAAACAAGATAATAATACATGGCATATGTCTCAAATAATGCCTCAACAAACAACTCAAACAGAAACAAATCCAAATTTCATTGTCGAGTTTCCCGATGGATCTGTATTATTTCAATTTTCACCTCGTAGATCAAAATCAATACAAAGATTTGATACACTACCACAACGATTATTAAGATGACAATCCTTAAGATTGCAACAATATTATACACCAGTTCATTCATTAAATAGATCTAATCAATCCTTTAGAAATTATCCTTTATCAGGTGTTCAAATTCATGATCAAATTCTTCAACCAATATATAGAAATGATTTTAATCAAGAAACTAATGAAGAACCGAAAATAGATTTAACATCATTAAATATTAATGTTTTATCAATTGACTCTCCTGTAGAGATCCCTAAAAAAGAAATAAATTTAGAAGAAATAAATAATGAATATTTAAAATATTATAATAAATACAATCGTGAATGTTTTACATTTAATCATACAATCAATGACGAAAAAATAATTAAAAGCCAATATCTTAAATTTTTACAAGAATCTAATATTTCAATTCGATTTTTCCCTTGGTATTATAATATTTGTTGTCCTAAACATCATATTAAAATTTCTGAAGAATTATTATCTCAATCAATTAATACATTTGAAAAGAAATAGATTAAATCAAGGAAAAAAAATTCTAAATTTGATATGAAAAGTGATTTTTGACAATACAAATTGATAAAAAAGATATATATAAAATAGCATTTACTGTACCATTTGGATACTATGAATGGAATGTTATGCTTTGTGGATTAAAAAAATGCTTCCTCTGAATTTCAAAGAATTATGAATGATATTTTCAATAATTATACACAATTTTGTATAGTCTATATTGATGATATCCTAATATTCTCTCCATTAATTTCTCAACATATTAAACATTTACATAAATTTTATAATATTATCAAATCAAATGGCTTAGTTCTTAGTGTTTCTAAAATGAAATTATTTTAAACAAAAGTAAGATTTCTAGGTCATAATATTTATCAAGGCACTATAATTTCAATTGACAGATCAATAGAATTTGCAAGTAAATTTTCTAATGAAATTACAAATAAAACTCAATTGCAAAAATTCTTAGGAAATTTAAATTATATTTCAGAATTTTATAAAGATCTTTATAAAGATGCTAAAATATTATATCAAAGACAAAGAAAAAATCATAAACCTTGGACATCTCAACACACATAAGCCGTGCAAAAGATAAAACAACATGCTAAACAATTGCCATGTTTATGTCTTCTTATTCCAAATGCTTTTAAGATTATTGAAACAGATGCCTCAGATATTGACTATGGAGGTATTCTTAAATAATTATATCAAGATAAAGAACAATTAATTAGATATACCAGTGGGGTATGGAAACCCACTCAAATGAATTATTCAACTATTAAAAAAGAAATTTTATCAATTGTTTTATGTATTACCAATTTTGAAAGTGATTTATTAAATAAATTTTTTTTATTAAAAATTGATTGCAAAGCTGCCAAAAATGTTTTACAAAAATATGTCAAAAATATTGTTTCAAAACAAATTTTTGCAAGATGGCAAACTATTCTTAGTATATTTAATTTTGATATTGAATTTATTAAATGTGAATCAAATTCTTTTCCTAACTTCTTAACTCGAGAATTCTTGCAGGGTTCAAAAGAAATTCTATCAATTTTTATGATATCATTTTCAAAGGTAAATTTAATCCTGAGGAATCCCACACACACACAATAGATGAAAGATAAAACCCCATTTCATTCTATCTCAAAAGCACAACCACCGTATTTACTCAATGAAACCTTTTTCCCATTACGCCTATGAAAGAAGAGGACTACAAAGTGATTATTTCAAAGAGTAATAGGGAGAAACCCTTGGCAATTGCTAACATTATCAGTAAATATCTACTACTCAAATGATTCTATATATCAAACATATCCACCCCATCAAGGATTTTTTTATGAAACACTCATATTGGAGATAGGTTCAATAAAAATCCAATATAATTCAAATGATAATGGTAAAATCATTAATTATTCGAAATATGTCATCCAAAAAATCATTTCAAGAACTGATTGGGGTCGTGGCCAAAATTTTAATAAAAATTTCAAAAATAATGCCATAAGACCTAAATCATATAATTATTATGATTATCAAATGACTTTTTACAATCTATTTTATTTACAAAATGATGCTATGAAGAATTCTTGGTTTATAAAATTTTGTAACAATTTTGATTCTCATATTCCTTATTAGTTCCACGTTTAGTGGTATGAATTCGGCTCTCATCCAAATATTTTGTCTTCTATTCTTCAAGAATCTTATCAACATTATACCAAATATTCCAATCCTATGAGTTCTCCTATGCTTTATTTCTACGCAGACTTTTCTCTTCCCTGATTGCTCCAGTGAAAATTCACAATTGTTATTGAAAATCATATTCCTTATCTTGCTCAGGAATATGCAACCAAATGATGAGATAAATTTGAAATTTCTAAAAAATATTATCCTAACATTCTCAAAACTTATTATCAAACAACCTATGCCCAAAAAAACCAAAGCTTTCTCTCAAAATCTTAAATCATCATATGCGTCCAAATTAGCTTATACTTTATCTCCTAAATCAACTTCCTCGTCATAAGATATTTTCAATATTGATATCTCTGCTATTCGCACCAAAGTTCTTAAGCAAAATCCATCATTATTCGTTTCAAAAGATGCTCTAAAAAAAGCCATGCTCAAAGAAGTCCATGCTCAATTAGAAAATGAGGATTTATTAGGAGAATCCTCCTCCAAAGATGATTTCAATCCACAATCCAATGAAGATGACTGCTTCGGGATCAATTTTGATTCTGCATCATTATGAAGTCATGAGCATAATTGTCCCATTGTGCAAACTTATTTTCAGCACTATCATTATTATTCTTCAAAGGATTTTTTCTAAGATTGTCAAGTATGTCCTCTAACCAAAATTATTGTCACAAAGCCTCCATGATTTCAGTTCAGATTTCTGCATGCGCCAACGAACTTTCCAAAAGCAGAAACTCCATAATTCACGCCGAACAACGTGTGCCTCAAAAGTCTCCCGATATTGCAAAAATTTCAAAGATACCGTTCAAATGTTTCCAAAAGTGATTCTCAAACAGTGATAAAAGTCAAAAGTGTTACAGGAATAGTATTCAATAGTTTTACTGTTCATCCTCGGATTCACTACAGTGTTCGACGAATCATTATTCATCAACAGTCAAAGTTTTTTAAAAAGTCAAAAGTTAACAGTTGTGTAATTATTTCTTGTTTATGTTCATTTTCTTAGTTTTATTTATTTTGGCGTCCGAACCTTGCTAGCTTCCTATATATAGTAGGTACTGAGTGAGCTTTAATCCTCAAATTAGTCTCCACGACTAAGTTTGTAATCATTTCTTTCTTCCTCATTCCCTCTGTAAAAATTCCCTTCTACCTTCCCCAAAGTCTGTGTAAGTTCTTCTTTATTAATGAATTTTTATATTTGTGTGTGCTGTCATTTATTACTCTGATTAATATATGCTTAACGTTTTTTGGTAATTAATGATTAACATGATTTAGGTTTTATATTTGGGCCTGGTTAGTCAAAAGTGTTATAGGAACAATATTCAATATTATTACTATTCATCACCGGATTCGCTGTGTCCGACCAATTACTATTCATCAACGTTAAAAGTTTATATATATATATAATAAAAATATTATAATAAAACAGAACAAGATTTTTTCTCACTAGTAACATCTAACACAAAACGAAGTTACGAAGCCCTAATTAACTTCTCCTCGCCTTTTCTCTTCTTAGCTTCTCCCCTTCTCTGTCTCAAGTGGCGCTGCACCAGTGTAGCCGCCTTCGCGCCGTCCCTCGCCATCGCACCGTTCCTCGTCGTCGCGCTGTCGCGCCGTCCCTCGCTCCCCGTCGCGCCGTCCCTCGCTCGCTGCTGCGCCGCTGCGCCGTCCATCGCTGCTCTGCTCCCGGCTCTGCTGCCCTTCTTATCTCACATCACGGGTGTTGGCTTAGAAACAGAAACGGTATGTATGAACTTCTTAACACGCAAGTTCTTTAATTTTGATCTGGTTCGGTTCTGTGTGTGTGCGTGAGACTTTGAGTTTTTTGCTTTCTTTTGAGTTTGATTTATGTGGTGGGTGTGCATTAGATTTCAATCGATGGATCTAGGTTTTTTAATTTCTGATATGTGTGTGTATTACTACATATTAGCGGTTTGAATTAGGATATTTGTGATTTTTACTTTCTTTGGATTTTCCTTTTGGGGGTTTAGGCATGCCAAAAAATACTAAACACCACTTCCCTCTGTTGCTTGAATTAGGATATTTGTGATTTGAATAAGCTACTACGAGGAAGCAAGGAAGGGCTTCTCATGTAGTGTTTTTCGGCTATTCATTCATGAGAGCCTATTACCACCTAATGGCCAAACTGTGATAGAAGAGGTGCGGCCCAGGTTGGCGGAAGGCCCATATTTGGTTGAAAGTGGCCCAATGCATAATACCCATCGCAACGCCATGACCGATGTTGGATTTCGGCCAAATTCCTTCATTTAGGCTTTGAAAACATCAAGTTTTCTGTTTGAGGAACGATCTAATTTGCCAATTTTGAGCTAGTTTTCAAATTTGGCCTTGACTCAAATCTTTCTTTTTTCCATTACCGAATGTGTCCTAAGGAGCACGAGGAATTGAGGAAGTAAGTGGAGAAACATATATCCAAAGGTTTTATAGAGACAATGCCCCTGTGCAGTACAAATGTTGCTTACTCCTAAAAAGCATGGCTTGTGGCAGATGTGCATTGACAGCATAGCAATCAACAAGATAATAGTAAAATACATTTTTATTTCCCAAATTTGATGATTTATTAGACAAGCTTGCTTGAGCACAACTGTTCACAAAGCTAGATTTGAAAAGTGGCTAAATCCAGATTTGCATGAGACCTGGTGGTGAATGGAAGATTGCTGTTAAAATCAGGGAGGGACTGCACGAGTGGTTAGTTATGCCCTGTGGATTATCCAATGTGTTGAGCACATTCATGCGGGTGGTGAATCAAGCACTACAATTATTTATGGGTAAGTTTGTTGTGGTTTATTTCGATGATATCTTGATATATAGTGATATACCAGAGTTGGATCTGCAGCATTTAACATGGAGTCCATATAGTATCGCGGGAAGAGAAACTATTCGGAGCAATCAAGATTTTTCTTTGACGAACAAGGTGTTGTTCCTTAGCTATATAATCTCCAAGGACGGAATTTCTATGGATGAGTCTAAGATCGAGAAAATCAGACAGTGACCTCAACCTCAGACCCTATTCGATATGCAGAGCTTTAATCGACAGGCAACATTTTATCGAAGCTTTATACTCCATTTCAACAGTATCATGGCTCCTACAGATGAAGCAAAAACGATATTTGGGTTGATCAAGCAAAAGTTGACTTCCGCACCTGTGCTAATACTACTAGATTTTCCATTGCCATTCGAGTTACATTGTGATGAGTCTAAGGTTGGAATTGGGATGGTCTTTAGCTAAAATTCCAAACTCGTGACATTCTTAGCCCTTAGGTGAAAAGTTAAATGGTGCCAAATTGCAGTACATTACTTGTGTTGTGGAATTCTATGCGATTGTGCAGTTTTTGAAGCATTGATATCATTATTTGATTTGTATTGAGTTTATTCTATATTGTATCACGAGGCATTAAAACATTTGAACAAACAAGATAAACTTTCTGACCGACATGCCAAGTGGGCTGCATATATACAACGATTTCTTTTGTTATCAAGCACAAATTTGGAGCATTGAATTGTGTGGCGAACACGCTCGGCCGACGATCTTCCTTCTTAACCATGATGCATAACAAAGCACTTGACTTTGATATGTTTCGTGAATTATTGGCATCTAGTTTATTCTTTTCTAGTGTACTTGATAAGACAATGGCAGGATAACATACGAAGTTCCATATCCATAAAAGGTTTTTGTTTAAAGGAAATTAGTTGTGCATTCCTAAGTCTAAGCATGCGCTTGAAGATCATTAAAGAATTGCACAATGAATGCCACGTAGAGAGAGATAAGACTTGAGTTGGTAGCATCTTCTTATTATTGGCCTTTCATGCGGCGAGCAATTTACAAGTTTGTAGAAGGATGCCATATCTGTTATGCGTCTAAAGGAACAATCACCTACGCCAGACTGTATACCCCGTTGCCCATTCATCTTTACCATGGATGGATGTCAGCATGGATTTAGTGCTAGGGTAGCCACGCACCCAGCGAGGGAGTGACTTTATGCACGTGGTGGTGGATATGTTCTTGAAAATGGCACACTTTATTCTTTGCAAGAAAACTACAGGTACTGTGAAGGTGGCACAGTTGAACTTGAAGGAGGTTTATTGTTTGCATGAGTTGCCGCCTTCTAATGTGTCAGACAAAGACGCGCCTTTTGTCTGCCACTTTTGGAGCTGTTTGTGGAGGTTAGTAAACACCAAACTAGATTTTAATATTATGAACCACCTGTAGACGGATGGGTAGACCGAGTGGTGAACCGCTTCTTCCAATATGTCCTTTATAAACTCTATCTAAAATAATATTCATTATTTCATACTAGTCAAGATTCAGTGCAATTATACTGTTTTTATACGTTTTTATTACATAATTTGTAACTTCATCATAGAAGATAAAATATAATTAATAGTTAAAATACTCTCCTGTGAAGAAACTTATCTTATCTAGTTTCTCGATTTAATTTTCTTAAGAAAATTATAGCTTATTTTGGTAATATTTCTTCTTGAATAACTTTTAAAACTTGATTTTCCTTTTTCAAACTAATTTTTCTTTTTGGCTTACAACAAAATATCAAATTTTGATTTTTATAAAAATTCACTTAAATCTAAATAAAGCTTTTAATATAAATTCTAACTTATTTTTTTAATATATCTTTTATTTAAACTTAAAGATAAGTTACTTATTTTACAAATATTGTTATCTTTAACTTAAAACTAGTAAATATGTAAAAATATAAATATTTTGTGATAACCTTCAAAATTTTGTTATAACTTTTTATAAAATATTTTGGTGTAAAATAATTTAAAATCTTATTTTAAAATAATCAAAAAGCCTAAAACAGAAAATAAGCAAACAAACAAGACATAAATTACCATGGTAGCATTTCCATTACGCATGCACGGAGGCGTGGCATCAACGGGTTAGAGAGTTCCAATATTCAGTTTTTTTTGCCAAACTTCGGTAGCTCCGTTCGAGCAATCCGTACATCGGTTTTGACGACTGTTCACGGTTATGCATAGGCGGTCGTGAGGTGAATCTAACCAAACTTACGGCGGTTGAAACAAAGGTCCGAGGTGGCGGCTGTGGTCGTTTAAAGTTAGCCCGAATTTTTTTTTTTTTCACAAAATTTATAAAACAATAATTTTTTGGTTTGGGTTTGCCGGAATAGTTTTCTGGCGATTGGAACCGTTCATTAGCGGCACTAGGGCGTCAAAAGGGTAGTAGTCACTGGTGGCAATGGGTGGTGGCCGTGAACAGTGGTGGCGGTGCGCGACAACAACGTGGTGGTTGTGTTAAAATGGTGAGTTGGTGGTGCTCGGCAGTTCTAGTGGTTCTGGCGGTTCTAGCGGTGGTGTGTGGTGGTTCTAGTGATGGAGGGATGGTGGTTCAGGTGGTGACTGGTGGTTCGGGTGGTGGTGATAACCACCACTGAGAGAGAGGGAGAGAGAGAGAGAGAATCGGGAGAGTATTACCGGCGGAGAGAGAGAAGGGAGGGTAGCCGGCGACGGGAGCGACGGTGGATGGCTAAGACAGCGGCGGGAGAGGTGGCCTGCAGCGTGGGGGGAATGGGGAGGAGGTCGGCGGCGTCGGGCTGCTTGTTCTTTTTTTTTTCCTTTCTCTTTTTCCTTTCTCTTTTTCTTTCTGAACTTAACTCTGCTGAGGCTACTACTCTAAAATTCTAATTTACCGTGGCACCACTAAGGCTCTACATGAATCAATACTGAAGACACGGCTCAGATGAAATGGGTTTAAACCCAATCGGTTACTTTCGATTACATATTTTTATAATAATTGTTGCATTTATTTTGTAATTCAATAAATGTTATTATTATTATTATATATAATTATGATTAAATATATGTATATATGTGATTGATATATGTATATGTATATATATATTATTATTTTTAAATGGGTATAATAAACCATCATAATTTTCGTATTTAATTTGTAACGGTCATAACTGAAAATTTAATAACACCACTATTATTATTTATTTATTTTATTTTATTAATTATAATATTATATTATTACATATATATGTGTGTGTATATTATATACTGATTGCTATATCAATGGAGCTCAAATTAAAAGTGTTTTATTCCTAATTTAAATCCACCCGTTGCACCACATTAAGCTTAACAAATTGTATTTATATATTATTAGATACAATTATATATATATATATATATGTATAATCATTATTAGTTTCGTATTAAATTATTAATTTAGTGCTATACTTATGTAGGTAACGGTTGTAACCAAAAATTTATTTGCATTTATTAGCGCTATTATTATTATAATTATAATTTAATTAATTGTTTTTTTCAAGATATCACACAAAGGTTTTTGCTATCCATGTTATGTATGTAGTTTTCCATGTACCAAGAAAGAGAATTGAGTCCCACTTCAATTCTTGCTCGACTTTCCTGGATTTGAAGGCTTTTGATTGTTGCAATGCTTGGCCTCCATTCTATAGATTTTGTCCATTTTTACAAACTCTTCCATATCGCCACTATCTATGGTTCTACCAAATTCAACCAGTATGCTAGGTCTCATAATCTTATTAGTTGTTTTGTCATTGACGGTGGCACTTTAATTAGATGTGTTTTTACCCATGGATTTATCAAAAGACCATGGAGTATATTTCCCATTTGCTCAACATGTTCAAAGGGTTCATGGGACGCATATTGACAAAGCAATAAAAGTTCTTTTGTTGATTCTTTCTTGAGTTGTGCACAATGTGACAAAAATATTATTATATTGTGCACGTAGAGGTGTGGGATAATGTTGGCTGTTGATTATGCTAAGTTTAGGCAATCACAAGTAATACAAAAAAATCAAAAACATGGCTCACGACTTTTTAAAGTGGAAAACTCTAATTTTGGTAAAAAAATGAAAGCTTGTATAGCTAAATCAAACATTATACCAATAAAAAGTTATAAGAACTTACATATTCTCATTGAATCTAGAAATTGGATGCCTTAAGTTGAATTTACCGAATCCACGCACATCATTTTTTTGCTTGATCACCACAACATTGAATCTGTAGCGTTTCACACCGACGGAATCTACCTAAGGTAACCTTAAGAATCCACCAATGGTATGGACAGAACAACTTTATTGAGTTTGGAGGACATGAGATAATTGGTCTTCAATTATTTCCCTCACGGTAATGTATCTCTCTAATCTATCTTCTAAACTTGGGTAAGCCCTCCTATTTATAGTAGGAGCAACCTAAGAGACGTTTCCAACCAAAACAGAACACTTATAGTAGTTTGATAGGTTTGAAATATTGTTTGCCGAAGTCCATATCTTGACCCAGAAAAAAACCGCACGAATTGTTAACTTGCATTGTGAAAATCTATGCTCTCGGGTAAATCACCGCTCAAGTGTTGTTGGCCGCTCAAGCATCCTGCAAATACACAAGCCTTGTGTCAGGCCATTGCTTCGCATTTTCAGTTGTACTTATAAAGTGGGTAAAATTCAAAAGGCTATAAATTTTGTTCATTAACATGGTTTATAATCTATACATAAATGTTCAATACTACCAAAAGACTTACTTCCACGAAGTCCGAAGGCTTGTAATCATTCTGGAGATTTTATACAACCAAGTTTCTCAACGCACAAAGTCCTACACCCCAAAACCATGTTATTGGAAGAAAGACTTGTATGAAAACGACTTGTATTTGTTGGAGACTTTGAATACTAAACTTGATGTACACGGATTTCAATATTTCATCATTGTGTCACGAGACCTGTTGTGTCACTAGAAGACAAATTCTTCACTTGTGCATCAATACATCTCTAGATTTCAATGATTGTACCCATAGCTATAGTGTTAGCAAAATAGAAAGTGGAGGAAAAAATTATTATTGCAATAATAAAAAGCTTAATTAATGGTGGATTACATAGTATAAATAAACAAATCCTAAAACCCTAATTAGTTTTATGACTAAACGACCCTTTAGCCAACAAATAAATAACAAAATAACCAAAAAATACATTTTCACACTCCCTTTCAAACTCCTGATGCGAACCAAGTGAGCAGCTATAAAGCATGGGTACTTCGGAAATGGTGCCGTACACGCACCGAGTATGGGTATGGCACCGTTACGTACCGGGTACTTTGAGAAAGTACCAGGTACTTTTCCAATTGTTTGGTACACTAGTGGTATGTTTTGGATATGCCACTGGTATGTTTTGGGTATGTGAATGGATGTGTTAGGACTTATATAAAGTTCTTAAAAAATTAAATAAGTACTAGAATAGATAATATGTTCTCTTTTAATAAAAATGTTAAAATTTTAAATTTGTGTAAGAAAATACATTTTCTTATACTTTCTCTTAGTGTTTGCGACTCCAGAAAACAACTTTAAACCAATATGGTTGCTATAGCAATTGTTGTCCAGCCCAACAAGTATCGCCATTTGCAGTCCCAACTAGCAATTGCCAAAGACTGCCTTGGGACGACAATGCTAATATGATTTGTTATTTATTTTTTTCTCCCATAAGCTAAAAATGATTTTGTTTTTAGCATATATGTAATGTAATGCTAAAATGTACAAAAAATAAATAAAGTTACCATAGTACGACAGGCGTACTCGTACCCTATGCTTTAAAATTTCATAGTACCAGCGTACTTGTATCGTACCGTACTCGTACCACGTACCCGCACCCGTGCTTCATAGGTGAGCAATAAGAGTTTGTCAACTAGGAATAAAAAACGAGCCGAAGTGTCAGTTTTGGTGAAAAAATTGGCAAGTTGCAATGGCGAAGAGACAAAAGGGAGATCAATAGAACCAAGCTGAAGATGCTGATGAATAAAGTGACAATCTTTATGCTTTGTACACTCATGGAAGACAGAGTTATAAGCGATCTAGATGGCACTCTTGTTATTATAGTAGAGAAAAGTAGAAGGGAGAGAAACTCCCAAATGAGAGAGGAGCCATCGGAGCCAAACAATTTTCACGGTATTACTAGCCATGGCATAATATTCAACTTCAATAGTAGGACGAGCAATGACAGACTTTTCCTTTCTCTCTAGGAAACGAGATGAGTCCCCAAAAAATACACAAAGATCAGTAGTAGACTTGCGCTCATACACATCGCTAGGCCAATCAGCATTAAGCCCGAAGAGTCAAAGATGATAACAAAGATAAGCTCTGAAAGATAGAAATTGAATATAACGTAAAACGTGAAGTAAAGTTGCGTAATGAGTGAAGCAAGGGGCGGAGACATATTGACTCACTACATGAATGACATGTAATATTAGGACGAGTCATAGCAAGATAGACCAAACACCCAACCAACTTTCAATAGACAGTGGGATCCTCAAGAAGAACGCCACTAGAAGAAGAGAACTTGACATGCAACTAAATGGGAGTATCCACAACCTTATCATCGGTGAGGTGAGCCTGGTGGATAACCTCATTTTTATATTATGATTGGGATAAGAGATAGCCCTTAAGGCAAGAAGCAACCTCTGTACTGAGAAAGTAACGCAGAGGACTCAAATTTTTTATCTCAAATGCATGAAACAAATATTGTTTCACTTCAGAGCTAGCAACATAATTAGAACTAGTGATGATCATATTATCCATATATAATAACAAAATAATTATCTCAGCAGGATTGTGGCAAAGAAAAAAGAGCACAATCATGAGAACTAGGAGTGAATCCAATTTAGGTAACAGTGGACTAGAAACGATCATACCAGGCACATGGGGGCTACTTCAAACCATAAAGGGCACATGGGGGTTGCTTCAAACCATAAAGGGCACGACAAAGAAGACGTACAGACCAATAGAACACAGAAGGCCCGGAGGAGGACGCATATGAACTTTCTCTTAAGATACCCATTGAGTAAATCATTCTTGGCATCCAGCTGAAATAGAGGCCACTTATGAATGGCAACAATAGAAATCAGAGTACGCACTATAGTCATCTTGACTAATGGTGCAAATGTTTTCTAATAAGCAATCCCATACTCCTAAAAAAAATTCTTAGCAACTAATTTAGTCTTATAATGCTTCAGAGAACCATCAGAATAAATTTTAATTTTATATACCATTTGCTTCCAATAAGGTTTTTACATGCAAGAAATGGAACCAAATCCCAATTACAAGTCTTCTAATGAGTAGTTAATTCTTTTTGTATAGCATTGATTCAACGTGGATTAATAAATCTTTCTTTATAGGACTGAAGTTCAAACTAAGTATGAATAGTAGATAAAGAGGCACAATAAGAAGATGAAAAACAAGTGTTAGAAAAATCAAGTCTTACTAACAGAGTACGAGCTCGCAAAGGATAACGTTGTTCAGGTAGAGCAGGATCCACCTAATCAAAGGGAGCTAGGTTAGAGCTAGTGGGCACATGGTGGGAAGGAGGCTTCTTGCGAGAATAAGCTATCTGAGGAGATGAAATAGTTGAAGGATGAGACGTAGAAGGAAGTTCAGAAACATCAAGAGTATTAGTGAACTCTTCGAAAGGCACATCATTTGAAAGAGGATCAATATGAATCAAATCTTCTTTAAGAACGGGGGCATATTTGGAAGGGAGAATAAAGTATGAATGTCTCAAGAAACCCACTATAATGGGAGGCATAAATCAATCTGTTTGGATGCAGGATCATAATACCGATATTCTTTTTGTTGAATACCATAGTCTAAGAAAACACAGAGAGATGAGCAAGCGCTAAGTTTATTGCGCTCCCGTTTGGGAAGGACAAAACAATTACAACCAAAGACTCATAACGAATAATTAGTAGTATGACCAAACAACTTTTCATAAGACGAGAAAGAAGAGGTGTGGGCATGCAATTAAGAAGATATACAGCAGTAAGTATGGCTTTTCTCAAAAAATTGGCAACGATATAAGAGAAAAAAAGAGAGCGAGCAGTGTTGAAGGATGTGATGTTTCAGCTCTATCATTTTATGCTAGAATATCAGAATATGAAGATTGATGAATAGTGCCAAATGCAGCTAAGAAGCAAAGAATTTTGTTAGGAATACTCTGCACCCAAATCAGAACCAAGGGTCTGTATAATGGTGGAAAATTGAGTGTGAACTATGGAGTGAAAGGTGTGATAAATACAAAAAAAGTTAGATTTGTGAGACATGAGGTACACCAAACAAAAATGGCTATTATCATTAATAAAAAAAACATAATACATCGAACCACCTTTTGTTGTAATGGGAAAAGACTCTACACATCAGTATGAACAAGAGAAAGGAGATGTAGAAAGAGAAGTGCTCATGGGAAAATGCATTGTTGACATTTTGACATATTTACAACTGCGATACTTAGAAATGCCACTAGCAGACACTTTATCTAAGCAACCAGACTGAACTGACCTTTTTAAGAACTCACTAGACAGATGACTTAACATAGAGTGCCAAAAATAAATAGAAGAATGCTGATCTAAACAAAAAGAAGATAGAATCGCAAAGGAAGAGTCAAGAGGAATATACAAAATTTACAACACATAAATCACCAGTTCTACACTCAATCCCAACTTGCTCCTGGGACGTTCGATCCTAAACAACACAACTAGAGGAACAAAACAAAACATCAAAACTAGAATTAGAAAGTTGACTAATAGATAGTAAATTAATAGAAAACTGTGGTATATAAGAGACAAAGAATAGATAAAGAGGAAGATGAGAATAGGAGAACAAAAACAATAGAAATAACTTGAATAGAAGTGCCATTGGGAGTAGAAATAGTGATGGGAGAAGAGAGAGAAATACAATGACTGAAACTTGACAAATCAAATGTCATATGATGAGAACCGAAATCAAAAGTTCAAGTAGTGGGTGAAATACCCATGAAATAAGAACCATACAAACCTAAACAAAAAGTGGTCATAGTAGATGCATGAGGTTGGAGTCCAGAGAAGGCATGCATTATTAGAAATTCTCAATCAGAGAATGGCATTAAGGAAGATGAGGCACAACTAGTTTACCCGTGAATCACGACTCGTGAGTTTGGTAAAAATATCACGTCTCTAGTCAAAGTGTCATATCAAAAGCTCCTCTAAATGTTTTTTTTGGAACATTAGGTCAATTGAAGTAGTTGTTGTCACTCTAGGAAGCACAGAAACGGGATACAAATACGATACAATACGGATACGGTGATATGATAAAGTTTTAAAAAGTAGGATACGGGTACGGTTATGTTGCGCTTGTAAAAAAATTATTTTTTATAGTTTGTAGTATTGCATTATTTATAAAATTAAACTAAAAGCCAGCGTTATTTCATTTTGTTGTTACTTTGAAACGTTCTATAAGTATCAAAGTCAAGAATAATTGAATAAGTAGTAAATAAAAAAATTTCCATTAAGCATAAAAAAATATCTAAATGGTAATATATCCATAATAATAAAACCAAAAGATCAACTAAAAAAATTAACTTTAAAAAAAAATAAAACGTATCCAAAAAGTATCTCACTCGTATCCAAAACGTATCCGAAATTGAAAAAAAAAAAAATTTTGGATTCTTTTTTAGGTGTATCCGATACATATATCTGCATATCGGTATCTAATATGTATCTTATACTTATACTGCACCATATTGCAGAGTATTTGTGCTTCATAGTCGCCACTTAATCGAATACTAGAAACCTGTAACTTCTCAAACATGCTGAATAGCGGAAAAGAAACTTTAGAAGCAAAGTATCACAGGTCAAAGTAAAAAAATCCGCAAATATAAACCAAATGGTACTCCGAATGCCAAAGAGAAAGAATCGTAGGTGCAATTGCCTGCGAGGGTCAAAGTACTGAAGGCCAACCGCACAGATGCAATGAAGTAGAAGTTTGACAAGGTCGCCGGTGTTGATTGAGGGTTCCGACTAGGTCGCCAGTGCTGGTTAAAGGGTCCATCGAGATTGCCGGAGATGGTTGAGGTCTTCGAAGAGGTTGCCCATGCAAAAAACCAAATAAGATCTTACTTAGATGCGAAAAACCAAAGGTTCGAAGAGGTTGATGGCTGATAAATGGTTTAGAAGGTCTTGTTCAGTTTTCACCGACATTGGTTGATGGCTTCGAAGAGATTGTCAGTGCTTGTCGAGGGGCCTGACAAGGTTCGGCGAGGTCGTCAATGCTTGCTCATGGCTTTGAAGAGGTCAAGCAAGGTCGCAGACGATTGTCAGCGATGAAGAAGGTGACGAATAGCGGTTGCTAGGGTTTTTGAAATACTGGGTTTGCTGATCGATGATGGATGGCAATGAAGAAGATGACAAACATCACCTGCTAAGGTTTTTGAAATGGTTGGTTTGTTGATTGTGAGGAAGGTTGAAGTTTAGGGTTACAAATCCTGATCTGATTCTATACTAACAAAATAGAAGATGAAGGAGAAAACTACTAATAATGGATTACATAATATAAATAAACAAAGCCTAAAACTCCAATTTGTCTTAATGAATAAACTACTCTTTAGCCACCAGTGAGGAAGGTTGAAGTGTAGGGTTACAAATCTTGATTTGATATCATGTTAGTAAAATAGAATATGGAGAAAACTACTAATAATGGATTACATAATATAAATAAACAAAGCCTAAAACTCTAATTCGTCTTAATGAATAAACTACCATTTAACCAACAAATAATTAACAAAGTAACCCCAAAAAATACACTTTCACATATAGAAGTTATAAAAATTCTAATTGCTACTTGGACTCAACTTGGGTTTTGAAAAATTACAACTCCAAAATATTAATTTTGCCTTAAAATATTGGCAGAACTCTTAGAACTTTTAATGCTAATACAACCTGTTTTGATGGTTGCCCGATAAGATTTGCCAAAAATGTCGTGCATAGCTCAAGAGAGAATCGACAATGACAATTTTATTGCTCCATCACTCAGCGTCGTGCACATGGGAAACTGACTCCATTGTCTTTTGGTAAATTTTGTTGTAGTAACACATAAATAAGTAAATTGGGTCAAATTATTAGGTACTCTCGGAATACCATGTAGGTAATGTCACGTGGTACTCTTGACAAATAAATGATTGCAACCTATATTACGTAGGTGATAGGTCACCTTTTGTCTTTTAATCACCTAACAAAGTGAGTCATCATGTCCCTACTATAAAATTTGTCACTACGAGATTAGGTGGAAGTACCACATGGGATTGTCACGTGATACTCTGGGAGCACCGAATAATTACTTGTATATTGGGGTGTGATGTGCTAGGGTAGGCTTTTATTTATTACAAGTGATAAACATCCAATACAAAAGAGTATCAATTTTGTTCATGTAAACATGTTTCTAAGAGCATCGTGATTTATTTTTTTACAGTTTGTCTTTGCCGAAGCTCCTCTCTTTCTAGATGTTTTAGTTTATTACAATTTTTTCCCCTAAGGAAAATGTTAAAGAAATGAATAGGGAAAACTTTTATGGAATGCTTTGAATCGCAAAATTATCATTGGAATAAAGCCGTACCATTACCATATTTCTAAACTTGTGTTCCCAGATATTAGTTGCTTGGAACTAGTCGTCTAGTTAAGAAGCTGAAAGGCTTGGGGGGCTATGGCAACACAGGTTCGTGTTAGAATTTCTCTGAGAGTAGAGGAAATTGTTTCCATTGATGCACGCTAAATGCACTCTTAGTAATGTGGGATTCTACGATGAGTTTTCCCACTGTACTACTTTGTTGTAACTTCTGATGAAAATCTTGTCAGTGGGACAATTAGCCTAATTAACCAGTTAAAAACTACACGAAGCTGATACATCAATTGACGAACCGATACATCAATTTTGTTGTTTACCTTTCCCAAAAATGATTTTTAAAAAAATAATGAAAATGCAAGGGAAATGGTGGCCATTTAACATTGTGTTTCTGGTATGATTGATGCATTTCTATACCGAGTGTTTCTTGTTCCTTCTAAAGGTTCTTTGTAGAACAAATGTCTCGTCAGTTTCAGAAATTGTCATTATGCCAATCTTCATAGGATTTTAATTCCCATATGATCATGCTGGCTACTTTTTCTCGATTCTTCTTTTTCATCTTCGGCTGCTGCTATGGTTGCCTCCAACGGTTGGGAGCTTGATCTAACTTCACTCTGTGTGTGTGTGTATCCTGCCTTTAATGCATTTGATTATTTCTAACAAAATAGTGCTGTTATGAATAACAGGTCCTATCGTTGGTATATCTACATTGGATAAGGTGATTGTGAATTGCGCGGCACGGTCTAATGTATATGTCATAGATTTTTCTTGGATCACTGTGCAGTGTTGGCACTACATGTTATGAATTTCTGAAATACGCAGAGACCATCTAGTAGAAGAAACTACTCTCTGCCTATTGCCATGGCTGCTTCTGCAAAAACTCTCACACTTGAAAAGCCAACCCCAAGTGAAGACTGGACAGTTGTTTTGCCTCGTCGTAGCAAAATGAGAAGAAATTTCCTCAAATCTAAAACCCACGACCTCAAACAGCCTTGGGTTACACTTGACCAGGAAGTTGATCCTGAAAGAAAATCAAAATTGATGCAGAAGATGCAAGTTTATATGAAAAAAGTTGAGAGCTCTGAGTTTTTTTCTACTTTCTTGGATCAAATTCAGACTCCTGAACTGATGGATTGTATTTTTCGGGTTTTGGGATCTGAGCCAAAGTTGAAGATGGTGATATATGGTATTGGTAGCATTGAGTCGTATGAATCCCCCCGGATGCAGCTTGGCCTTGCAATTTTGATGAAAAAATGGTTCAGTTGGATTGGAGATGTAGAGGTGTTTGATCCAATTCTTTCTGCTACAGAAACTCGGGTTTTGGAAACTCTCGGTTGCTCCGTTCTTTCAGTCAATGAACAAGGTCGGCGGCAAGTTTTGGAACCAACCCTGTTCTTCATGCCACACTGTGAGGCAGTGCTATATGACAATCTCCTGCATGCAAATTGGGGATCAGACACATTGAACCGTATAATACTACTTGGAAACAGCTTCGAGAAGTACAACCAAAACATGTCAATCTTCAAGAACCTGGATGTTAGTTTGATGACGCATATCTTGGCTGTTCAGAGATTCACCAAAGAGTTCGGAATTGAGACAGTTTCCGATGATCATTTTCGACCTTTTCATGATTTGAGCTGGCATTTTTTCAAACTTGATCCTGAGATGGGAGCTGCGGCTAGGTTGTATGGAGCTTGTTGGTACTTGCTCTGAAACTGCAGGAATTATTTGAAGGGTTGGGCTTTTCTCCTATCCCAGCAATGAAACTGGACCTTGCAGTTGAGCTGCAGTGGCTCCTGTTGGGTCCACCTCAATGATCCGAGCCGTTCATATTTTAAGACCAGATGATTTTTGCAAATAATTAAGTTGATCAATCACATGATTAAATCATATTGGTCCAAAAAAAAATAGACAAATTTATGATTTTAAGAATATACCATTTTCTAAAAATTAATATGATCGGTGCTATTGATGTTTGAATAATTTAGTTTTTATTTTTATTTCTGCATGGATAATATTTTCAACAGGCTTTTTAATATAATCGTTTAAATTGTTGAGTTCGATCCAGCGTGGACCCACATTAGTCTTACTGCGGTCCCATGAAGGAATTGATGAGAAGTCTCTTCCTTATTTGAACTTTTGAAATTTGTTTACAATTATTTTCCGGAACCTGATTCTTTTTGGCCTTATGGTTACTTATGAAACAGCCTAATTGTTTTTTAAAAATATTATGTACCTATAAAATTTACTCATATTAAATTGCTGGTGTTGTGAGCTGGAACCAAGTGAATATGGACAATTTATTTTAAATTGCAGATAACTAGTTATGACCAATAACTTTGTGTTTGGGGTAGTTTATTTTTGTGATTTTTTGACTTAAAAGTTAAAAAAAAGTTAATTAATTTGACTTATTAGGTTTTTTTATTATTATTTTTTACATAATTTGATATTTATTTTTTTATAAAAAAGTTAAAAAGTTTAAAAGTCACTAAAAAAAAGTTAGTTTAAACACATGCTAAGTTATCAAATATTAATAATTTAAAAGTAAAATATAAATAATATTAATAATATTAATAATTAATTATTTGACTAATTTTAAGCTATTTAATTAAAAATATAATTTTATTAGTTTGTTAATTTATGAAAATAAAAAAAAATATAATAAAAGTAAAAGTTAAATTATTTTATGTTGAATTAGTTAAAAGAGAAATAATATTAATAATTTGTTTTTTACATAGAAAACATGAGAGAGGAAAACGAGAAGGTTAAGATTATTTTACTTAAGAGTTTAATTTTTAACATTTATATAGGTGTTATATTAAATTGTTTTATCTTGTTTGATAGATTTTATGAATAATTTTTTTGTAGATTGTTTGTGTTGTGAGCCATAAGCAAGTGAATTTGAATAATTTATTTTGAATTTTAAATAATTTTATAAATATATTTTTTTTAGGTATTCAGTATTAATAATTAATTTTAATTTCTGATCAATATTTCCCTTTTCAGTCCACGATTATCATGATATGTGAGTTACTACTAGTGATTAAACCCATTCATATATATTTATTTTTGATAGTTCATGATATTTGGATTAATTTATGCGTATTTCGATTAATTCTGAGAGAATTAATCTCACCGTCCAGTTGTGGAGATTCTAATTAAAGTCAAAATAAAATTTTGTATGAACAAATTTTAAAGAATTAATAATACTTAAAAAATTTTAAATTTAAAACTTAAGAAGGAACAAATCCTAAATTTTAATTCTTGAATACAAAACTAACCTTGCGGACGTTAAATCCTACCACATGGGTCCCGTTACCATACCCATTCACTCCAAGTACAACCAAAACGAGCTCAAATTCTTGGTCAAGCTCCTCTTAATATCAACAAACTCAGCTCAAATTCTTGGTCAAGCTCCTCTTAATATATCAACAAACTCCGAAGATCCTTCCAGATCTCTTTTGTAAGTTTTGAGTTGGTTTATAACAATGATTGTTCATTCCATAGACTTAACAGAAAAAGTCATCTATTCAAGAATTTCATTCCATAGACTTGACAGAAAAAGTCATCTATTCAAAAATTAAAATTAATTGAATATCGACAGCTACACGAACAAATAGCCTTTTTCAAACAAATTATTTATTTTAAATCGAAATTATTTATTTTTTAAAATAAGCCTATTGATGTTTGATTAAATTAAATTTTACATAGATAAACCTTTTTGCTAATCCTATGGAATTATTGGTTCGAAATACCGTTGTGAGCTCACCTTTGACTCACAAATTAGAGTCTGGAGAGCTGTTGAGGTTTATTAGTCCTGAGTGGGGGTGTAAAAAAACCCGCAGCCTGCAGGCTGCACGGGCCTGCCCAGGGCCCGGCTGGACACGAGTCCAACACAAGCTCGTAGCCTCCACTCCGGGCCCGGGTCTCCCCCCTAAGCCTGTGGGTCGGCTCGGCCCAACTCGAGGCCCAAAAGCTCGAGCTCGAAACCCGTCCAAAGGCCCACCAAAAAATGTAGCCGTTAGGCTCGGCCCGGCCAAAAATGTTGATGAACGGTCTGAATCGCTATGGTTTGAAAATAAAAGGTCAAGATTAAGTGTTCGTTGGGTCCGGCCCGGTCCAACGACTAGTTTTTGCTTTTTTAAATTTTTTTAAAATATTTTTCTTATAAATAAGAACCTCATATTCTCTCTAATTTTATTCAAAACTCTCTTTACTCTCTACTCTTTAATTAATCGGTGAATTGGCGATATTCAAGTTCAATGCAATTGTTAGCGAATTAAGGAGTGAAAATCAAGAATTAAGATCAAGATTAAAACACAAATCGATCGAGATTAAGATTAAAGACGGAGTTTCTTAATTCGGTTTTCTTTATTTTTTGAAATTTAATTTATTTTTTATAATATTTAATTTATTTGAATATATTTTTTTAAATTCTAATTAACTTCTTTAAAAAATTAAACTTTATTTCATTTTCAAATTTTAATTATAAGTTACTTTTTTCTACTCTCTATTCTCCAATTTATCATTTTTTTGCTTTAAAATTTTTAAAATTTTTTATTTTATGAATGGATCCAAATATGTTTTTCATTGATGAAGAAAAAAATATTTTTACATTTTCACTTAGTGGTTCTAATCCACTCTCCTTGCTCATATTCCTAATTCATACATTGGTTCATCAACATCTGCTGCTGCTGCATCTGCATCAGCATCTATAGGTTCATCTAGCAAAAAAGTTCTAAATGTGTGGCAATTTTTAAAAAAACTTTTTTAAAAAAATACTGATGGCACTGTTATTGTTAAAACAAAATATAAAATTTATAATAAACTACATTCGGATAACACATGGAGTGACATTAGCCACTTACGTAGACATTCTGATAGTCACCTAAAAAATGCATCTCTTAATTTCACTACACAAATGTAGATAGGTAGGGGTCTAACTGGTAATATTACAAATTTTTTCTATGATCCTACACACAAAATTATGTTGTTGATTATATAATAGAACATGAATAACCATTTTTAATGAGTGAACAACCGTCATTTGAATATATGATATAAAGTGGATTTGTTTCTCAATTTTAACGTTTTTCTAAAAATACTAAAAGAAATAGAATCTTACAACGATTTGATAAAATTAAAATCGAGTTGATAGATTTATTTACAAATCTAAAAGGAGAAATTTGTTAACTTCTGATTTATGGACTGCTAGAAATACTACAGAATATCAATGTATTACAGTACATTTTATAGATAATAATTGAAATTTATGTAAAAGAATTTTTTTATTTAAAACTATAGAATTTTTCCATACCGGTTATTCTTTAGGTGTAGTTATTAGGTAAGAACTACTTTCGTGGGGTATTGCATTAAAATTATTTTCTATTACTTTAAATAATATTTCTTATAATAATAAATGTGTTAACTATTTAAAACATAATTTACAGTTTTCATTAGTTGATTTTTTATTTTATATTCGTTGTTTAGCACATATTTTAAATTTAATTATTAAAGAAGGACTTAAATATTATAATGAATCTCCTGAACGAGTTAGGTTAGTAACAAAATGTATAAATAGTAGTGCTAGAAGAATTAATAAGTATAAAAAAATATGTTAACATGAAAATATAAAATATAAAAAATTACAACATGATATTAAAATTAGGTGAAACTCGACGTTTAATATATTACAACTAACAATAAAACAAAACATATAATTAATTTATTTTTTAAAATGAATATAAAAATTAATTTTACTCTACCAATGCCTAGTGATTGAGATAATTTAAATGTACATAAAAATTTTTATAAAATTTTTGATCAAACAATAAAATTATTTTCTTATATTTACACTTTTACTACTTTATTAGTTTTACTGCAATAAAAAATTTTACTACAATATTTGATGAATTTTTACACAATGTAAATTATTATCAGATAATATTTAGTATGAAAGACAAATTTGATAAGTATTATAATAAAATAATACATATTTTTAGAATAGCTGTCATACTAGATCCTATGAGTAAAAATATTAATTTATAATATTTAAAAAAAAATATTTATAGTAATGCAAATCAACTTGAAACAATGAATGAAACACTTCAAAATTTATATGATGAATATAAAACTCACATAATACCTTAATTAATACAACCCGCAGTTAGAACTTCATCTCGAAATGGTAACGATGATTGGTCTATAATCAAAACTAGGAGACTTTCTAAGGTTTATGAAAGTTCTATAATAGAACTCAAACGCTATTTTGATACTGTAAAAAATTTAGATGAAGATAATTTGATATTTTAGAGTATTAAAAATAACACGAGATGTCGTGTCTAGTATTGTCTGCGATAGCTCGTAATATACTTGCAGTTTCTGTCTCTATAGTTGCTTCGGAGATAGCTTTTAGTGCAGGTGGATGGGTGCTGAACGACTACAGATCTATACTAACTCCGAAGATGGTGTAAGTATTAATGATTACACGCAATACAATTTATTTAGCAAAAATGTATCAAGAAATGGATGAAAAGGAAAGACTAGAAGTAGACTTAAAAACTATCACCCATGGAACACCTGAAGAATTATCAGGCTCAGACTATTTTTTTATTTTTTGCATATGTAAATGTTTTTTCTTTATATTTGTAATTTTATATTTTATTTGTAATGTATTTTTTGCATATGTAAATGTATTTTATTTGCTAGACTTGTATGTATCAACTTAATTGGGATGTACTTGACATATAGTGATGTAATTTTTCTATTTTTTAAAAATGTACAATACACTTATAATGTATAAAATATAATATAATTATTAAAATTTAATTTTTGATTAATAAAATTTATATTGCATTTTATTATCAATTGTTCAAACTTATTGCATGTAGCGACCCGACCCCTTTTTATTTTAAGGATTTAATTAAAACCTTGTTTTGAGACCTTCGGTGAATTTGAGAAAAGTGTTAATTTGGAGGGAGAATTAAAATTTTAATCGTGTAATGATGAAAGGTGAGAGCCATGGATCGTGCAGTGTATAAGAACATCGTTATGAGATGTTTGGCTTATGCTTGAGCTCAGTTTTGAATGCTTCAGTTCGGTCTGTCTCCCAGCGCTGACTGCTCGAGCGGTGGGGAGCCCACTCGAGCGGACAAATGGCAGAGAGGTCCAGAGTGAGGGGACCGCTCGAGCGGTGGGGGTCTGCTCGAGCGGACTGTCGTGGAGTAGGCTTTTTAAATTTTGCGTAGGGCCCCTTTTCTTCTCATTCTTTTCTTTTCTCTCTCTCTCTAGAGCATATATGAGAGCTAGGGCTTGAGTTAGAGAGTTCATCGAGCTCCATTTGCCCTTCTTGGTGGTAATCCTTCGCTTCTCTTTCGGTGGAATACTCGTTGGAGACTCGATCTTGGTGTTGGAGACGCTTTTCTCATCATGCGGTTGGAGATTCTCATGGATGGAGCTTGTTTGAGGCTTTCTCTCGTGGATCTAGCATTCCTAAGGTAGGATCTAAGGCTTGTTTTGAATACCTTTGTGATATGGGTTGCATTTTCAAATTTGTGAACATAAAAGCATGAGATTTGTGGCTTCGAAGCTCTAAATTGAAGTTTGATAATAATGAGACTTAAATCTTAGGTTTTTGAGGGATTTGACATGTTTTCATCTTAACAATGTTATTTATTGTGATTGGATTGAGAAATGAGAAGTTAAGGTTTGGGTTTTGAGTTAAAGCCATGAGAATTTGGGGGTTTTGGGTTTAAATGATTGATATGATGAAATTGATGTGATTAATGATTAAATTGGGAGTTATCATAATCTATTGTAAACCTTTTCCATAAATCTATGTGGAACATGTTGATACCAAGCATAAATTGTGGGTTTTGTTGGATGAAAACCGATGATTTTATGAATTTGGAACTACTTGAACGATTAATTTGGGTTTGAGCCCTAAAACAATGAAAAATGTGCATAATGGGAATATGTAATGATGTGAGTTTGGCGAGAGGAACCTTTAGGGTTGGACTCGCATGTGTGTGATGTGGGTTTGGCGAGAGGAACCATTTGGGTTGGACTCACATGTGTGTGTTGTATTATGATATATTGAAAAGGATCGATTTGTGGATCCAAGGGATCGTTTAAGGTTGAGCATGAGTTGCTGCTCGGTGAAAGACTGAAAAACTGCACAGATTGGGTTATTTGCCCGTCGGCTAGCAATTGGGAAAGGACGTTAGTCGTGTCGGGGTATAGAACGTTTCGTTACTTCATGGGGCCTGTGTGGCCAAGTTGAGTGTAACGTTACGGGAGTATATACGCTCGTTCGACGCCAGTGCCTATGTTTTGAACCACGAGTTGGTAAAATATAAAAAGTGCCAACAAAGTGTGTGTGTTGGCATGTGTTGGTGTGTATATTGTAAATAATTGGGTTGGTAAAACCTTAACTTGGAAATAAAATAAAATGGTAAAACGTGTTGGGTAATGGAAGATGGTAAATGAATTGGGTTAGTGAAACTTTAGTTGAAGGAATTGAGAAGATTATGAAATGTGAAAGACGTGTTGGGTGGATAAAAAGGGGGTAAAACTTGTTTGGATAATTTCATGGGAATTATGAAGTACAAAACAATAATCCTTTTTATATAAAACTCGGTTATGCAATGAGAATTTACTTGGGAATAAACAAGATGTTTTGATTAAACCTATGTGTGCACCTTGCATAACCATCTTCACATATCATGCATGCATTCGAGATTAGTCTTGTTCCTATGAGTTTTGACTCATGTTGTTTAACAACATTTCAGATAGTAGCAGGAAGAAGATTTCAGACTAAGGTGGCGGTCGTTGGATCTTTTGGCTTAATGGATAGAATCACAATTTTTTTGGTTAATGAATTTTGGGAAATGATATTGTAAAAATGTAATTCTTGTTCTTGGATATTCGGAATGTTGTAACTGAGGATAGGATACCCATGTTGTAAGGCCTTAGAGCCATATATTCATGTAATGCATGCATGCAAGGGCGTTTATTGTGTATCGGGTGAATGCTTTAACCCTTTAATGAGGATTTGTTAATGAAGTTTGAATCCTAGTTTTTCATAGAAAGGAAGGATGTTTTAAACTTTTATGAATATTTAAGACCTTGCGTTGTATGTATGAATTCATGTTTCAAGAAGAAGAAGAAATGGTTGTCTTTCTCATCCTCAGAAGAATTTTCACAGTTATGGGAAATGAGGTCTCGAGTGCCTGACCGATCAAGCGGTTATAACTCCGCTCAAGCAAGGTTTGCTCGGTGTGTTTTGTTAATGAATGTTTTAGAACAAGTTATTTCAAAAGGAGTTTGAACATAAATGGATTGTTTAAAGGTTAAATTTTCAAAGGTATGTTCGGATTATATTATGTCGGAATCGGGGTGTTACATTGTATTTAATTGTTAAACTTATAACTTATAATAAATTAATAAACTTATAATAATATATACTCTAAACTTACCAATTAGTAATAAATTTATAGTAAACTAATAAACAAATAAATTATAAACTAATAAATTTACTATAAACAAATAAGTTTATAGTTTATAGTTTAATAATTAATAAAGTTATATTTATATAATATAATAAATTAATAAATTATTAATTATAAACTTACATAGTATAATAAACTTTAAGTTTATAATTTTTAAGTTAATATATTAACTACTACTAATAAAGTAGTAAACTAAAATTATATTATAAATTTATAAACTAAATAACTATAAAAGTAATAAAAATACAAATCAAACAAAAAAAAACTCAAAAAAATTCAAAGCCCGCTCAAAGCCTGGGGCTGAGGCCCGAACCCCTAGGATTTGGGCTAACCTCCAAGACAAAAAAGCTCAGTTCAAAGATTTGGCGTGAGCCCACCGGATCAGGCTTGACTCACCCGAATCATGGCAAGACTGAGCCAGGCTGGGCCAAAATTACACTGCCAACATGTTCTTGTTTTTACTTTTAAGTTATAGTATTTGACATAATAGTGCGACGTTTTTTTTTAAAAGTTTGTAAATATAATTAATTTTTTAATTAAAAATGTTATATTTATTTTGTAAAAGTGTTCGGAATGTGAATAGTTTTTTTTTTTTGAGAAAAAGGTTAAAAAAATAATTAATTTTTTTAAAATGGTAAACAACATAGCTTAAAATTTAACTTATTTTTTTTCCAAAAAAGGTAGCTTTTAAACTTGGCAAACAGAACTAAGTTCTAAGCCCCTTTTGGTCTAGGCCTTTTTTTTTTTGAGATTCTTTTAATATATTGTAGATTTTTTATTTTTTTAATAATTTTTACAGTATGTATTCTAAAAAAAGGATCATTAGAAGCAAAAAAATAGCAAAAAGAGTGTTAAGTGACTTTTTTTGTTGCAATATTTAAGTTCTATTTTTAGTTAAGGTTTTTTGCTTTCCTGATTCTTGAAAACAAAAAAAAATTATATAAAAAACTAAACCAAGTGCAATTATATTAAATTTAATATATTTCATAATTTCATAACATTTTGACTTTTTTAAATATCTAAAAGATTTTCAAAATTTAATAATTTAAATTTATAACAACTAAATGTTATATAAAAATAAAAAATAAAAGATTTGGGATTGAAATTTGGGTAAGGGCCGAGCTAACGCAGGCCCCGGTAACTCAAATTATGACATAGGCTCCACCAACATGGGCAGACCTTAAGCGGATGCTCCTACAAAGTGCAATGGAGGCCATCCGTTGACCCTGTCCAGGTAAGTATGTTGCTCTTCTCCCTTAGGCTTCCTTAAATATACCTTCTTTACTTCACTCTCTCCTTCCAACTTCAATGTGGGAATTACCAAATTAGTGTACTGAAAGCAACCCTTAATTAATTAACTACATCATTATCATCGTCATCATTTTTCATTTTTACGAAGAAATTAAAAAAAATGGCCGTTGCGCAACAAATTGGGCATTTTGTAATAAAAAATTAAGCCCTCGTTTGTTTTTTTGACTTAAAATTAGTTTTTTTAAACTTTTTAACTTTTTAACTTAAAATTTAGAATGTCAAAAAAACTCGTTTTTCAACCTCTAAATTTTATTTTATTGGTTTTTTTGATTTTTCTGTTTGGCAAAACCTTGTTTAGGTTGAATGACAATTTTAAAATTTCACATACAATTTATTTGACTTTTTAATAGTTTAAAAATCATTAATTTCCTAACCAAACGAACTTTTAGCATAAAGTGACTTAAAACTAAAAAATCAACTTAAAATCAGGTTGCCAAACAAACACTAAAACTCCGTTTTGGACGATCACCGGTATGACGGCCAGATCAAATTTTGATTTCGAATTGGCCAAATCGCATGCCGTAATAGAGAAATAAACTGTATTTTTCTGACTACTGAACAGCTCCCAATGCTATCAGGCAGAACTTGTGAACTTGTTGCTTAGTTTTTTTTATTCAAAATTAAAATACATAAATTTTACTGTTTAAAGTTAAAAGTTTATAATTTTAGTAAACACTTATCATTTCTATTTAGAATTCTAACTGAAATGTTTTCAAATTATAATTAATAAGTTCATAAGTTCAACTAAATCAAATACTCTTATAGTATAAAAGAAATTTTTATAACTTTATCTTATAAAAACAAAAAAAAATGTATTTAAACAAATATGGAGTGTTAAAAATTCTTGTTATTGGGTTAGATGTGTTGTATTCAATATTTACATTTAAAAAAAATTAATCATCTCATCTAATTTATTTTTATTAAATAATATTATACGTATACATGATATCGAATTTAATTTGTTGAGTTTTAACTTTGCTGAGAGAGAGTGCGAAAATATTTAATTATTGATTTAAGAGAGAGAAAGGGAAACCAATGAGGATAAAGAAAATATGAGGCGGTCAATTTTAGATAATTTTTTGCTTTCCTTTGAAGGACCCTAAAATTACTGTTTTCAAAATATTCTCCACATATACACCGATGGTTTTGGAGAGCCTCAAGCCCAAACGATTCCTATAAAACCGGCACCGTCACTGGTCAACTCCCAAAAGGACAAAACGGGTTATCGCAGGTTGTCCGTTGACCAGTTCGTTAGTTTTACCGCGCATTCTTCAAAAGTTGGTTATAATTAAATGGAGAGGAATCTTTAAATACCGCTCGCTCCTTCTTTTCCTCTTCCTCCTTTTAAGAACTCTGTTCTTGAAAGGTTGCGGGTAAGCTCTGAAGAGAGAGAGAGAGAGAGAGAGAGTGAATAGAGTTAAATTAGGGAGAGAGATCGAGGGAGATAGTGCTCTCTTTCTTTCTTTCTTCCTTCCTTCGATTTTTTTATCTTTCTTTCTTATCCCGTAGCAGCCGTCATGGCGGCCACTGACATTTCCTTGGAAGAGATCAAAATGGAGCAAGTCGATCTTGTAAGCACACCCAAAACTATGCCACCCTTCTGTCAATTATTAATATGTGGGCATACGATTCTTTTCAATATATATATATATATATCTATATTATGTTTCGAGATTTGAATTCTCGAGATTTGAATCATATCATATGGTTGTCAATATATTAGGATAGAATTGAGATTTTATGTCCCAAAATATTTATGTTTGTCTGTTTCAATGCACTATAAATTACTAGACCGTGTCTTGAGATTCTCATATATAGAGATTTTTGATGATCCAATGTTAAGATTCTTGTATCTAGAGATTTTTGATGATCCAATGTACATTGAAACAGAGAGAAATAAAAATTTCGAGACAGAGAGAATCTCAAGAGGGACATATCTTTATTTTAAAAGAGAGAATACTGGCTCTTTATACGTGGTTTGATCTCATTTTTTTCTCTTTGAGACTCACATTCTTTTCATTTTATATGCTTATGTTTTTCTTGTTTGATTTTTTGAAAGAAAAAAAAAATTAACAACAACAAAGAGCTTCAAAATACCCATACGTCTTTATGATTTTTAGAAAAAGATTCATGAAAATTTAAGAAAAAAGGAACATCTCTACCCGTATGTCTTACGTTTTCTTGAATATTTTGATAATGAGATCGTTGAATGGGTATTTGTATGCAGGAGAATATACCAATCGAGGAAGTGTTCGAGCAGCTAAAATGCACGAGGGAGGGCTTGTCATCCGAGGAAGGAGAAAAGAGACTCCAAATCTTTGGCCTTAACAAGCTTGAGGAGAAAAAGGCAGATTTTTCTTTCTTTTTCTTCTTTTTTTGGTGTCTCTTACCGGGATCTAAATTGCAGTTTCGGTATTGATATCAGTATGGTGATAGTGATACAATTATATATCGGTTTATATCAAACAGTATTGACCCATTAATCGAAAAATATTGGTATCGTGATCCAAAATTTTGATACATATCTACCGATACAATACTTAACCATTGATATTTACAACCTTGGTCTCTTATTAATTCTACATTCACATATGCATCATGTTTGATGGAACTAATGAGTTGGATGCAAATTCCTAACAGGAAAGCAAGCTTCTCAAGTTTCTGGGTTTTATGTGGAATCCTCTCTCATGGGTTATGGAGTCTGCTGCCATTATGGCCATAGCTTTAGCAAATGGAGGGGTACCAAATCCTCTCTCTCTCTCTCTAAATATATATATATATATATATATATATATATAGTGTTGGTGACACTACAAAATCATTATCATTATTCGGTAGTCTCGAAATACCACGTAACATTGTCTATATAGTATTGACATGTTTGGATAATTGCTTATTTTAGTTAACATATTTGTGTCTTTAATTAACTTTTTTTATCATCTAGTCAAACAATTATATTTTTCTACTTTTCTCATCATTTTTAATCAAAATCTTAAAAAAATTCAAAAAAAACAACAATAAGCCAAAATAAATTAATAACCCAAATTTTATGTTGCTTAGTTTGTCTTAAGTAAATTTTTTTTCATTTTTTGATCAATTTTTTTTTATTTTTTTAGTTCATCTCATTGATATAATTCGAAAAAATAAATTTTTTAATCAAAATGTGAAAAAGAATCAGAAAGGACAAAAAATAAGTAAAAAATACCAAAATTAGCCCAAGCAGGGCAATTGTCATTCAATTATGTAGCTCAAAATACTTCGAGTAGGATAATGATGGACCACATTAATTATGTAGCTCAAAATACTTCGAATAGGATAATGATGGACCACATTTATTGAATGGGTACGTAAAAAAAAAAAAAAAAAAAGATAGTGACTTATTTTGTGTGCAGCAAACTTGTGAATGAGAGTACATAAACCATTGCCATGGCACGTAGTACTACGGGGAGTAACTAATAATTTTTTACACTAATATGTGTTTAATCATTAAATATTTGTAAGAAAAATATTAAATTAGAAAAAGAAGATTTAAATTAAATGCAAAACTTTAAACTGGAGTTTAAAAACAATGGGAGGGGAGGAGAAAGGTGGGGATTTAAAAAATAAGGAAAAATGCTAAAGGGAGTCCCTAGGATTTGAATAATAAGTAAAAAAAAGGTATTGATATTTGCATAAATTTTATCAATATACATAAAAGTAATAAATTTTACCTCAAAAAGTGTATTAACGTTGAAATTTTGTTCATTCTCATTTACCAAATAATTAAAACCAAACAAAATTTGAATTTGAATTTTTGAGTTATAGATAAAGAAATAAGAAATGCAAAGAGATTGCTAACTTTCTAAAAACTAAAAAGTTGCAATGGTTATAAAAGTTTTATAGCGATTATATAATGCCCCGATTAGGCTAAATTTTAGACATTTGGCTTATTTTTTCTGTTTTCTAAATTTTTTAATTTTTCATTTAAAATTTTTAAATTTTTTGAATCTTTTCAATAAGATAAATCAAAAAAATAAAAAATATTAATCAAAAGATACAGAAAAAAATTATTAAAGACAAAAATAAACAACATAAAATTTAATTGATTGATTTATTTATATATTTTTTAAATTTTTTTATATTTTGATAAAATAAATTTTATTTTTTTAAATTATTTTGACGAGAGAAGTCAAAAGTATAATAAATTTACTAAATGATAATTTTTTATTAAAAATAAAAATAAATAAAATAAAATAAAATAAATAAATAAACAAATATCCCAAAGAAGTCCAAGTACAAGTCGAGTCCATTTGATATATAAATATATAAATATATATATATATATATGCAATTATGCATTTGTCAACTACTGCTTGCATGCATGCATGCAGGGCAAGCCTCCGGATTGGCAAGACTTCGTGGGCATTGTTGTGCTCCTAATTATCAACTCAACCATCAGTTTCATTGAAGAAAACAACGCAGGAAATGCGGCAGCTGCTCTTATGGCTGGACTGGCTCCCAAAACAAAGGTACTTTCTTTCATACTTGTCAAGATATGCCATATGTACTCATTAACTTTTTAAAAATAATTTTAAAATTCAAATTAGTAACTCATTAATTGTTCTTAAATCTGTGATCAAGGTGTTGAGAGATGGAAAATGGAGCGAGCAGGATGCATCAATCCTGGTTCCAGGAGACTTGATCAGCGTGAAGTTGGGGGACATCATCCCGGCCGACGCTCGTCTATTGGAAGGTGATCCCCTGAAGATCGACCAGTCGGCACTCACCGGCGAGTCACTGCCGGTGACGAAGCACCCTGGAGACGAAGTCTTCTCCGGTTCAACCTGCAAGCAAGGAGAGATTGAGGCCATCGTCATCGCCACCGGCGTCCACACCTTCTTTGGCAAGGCTGCCCACCTTGTTGACAGCACTAACCAAGTTGGCCATTTCCAGAAGGTACTGCTTCTCCGTTTTCGTTTTCGTTTTCGTTTTCGTTTTCGTTTTACCCTGTTGGTTCCCTAAAGACCCGTGTGTTACTGATAAAAATGGTGTGATTAGGTGCTGACCGCCATTGGTAACTTCTGCATCTGCTCTATAGCCGTGGGAATGGTGATAGAGATCGTAGTAATGTACCCGGTCCAAGGGAGGAGATACAGAGACGGAATCGATAATATGCTGGTGCTTCTCATCGGAGGCATTCCGATTGCTATGCCGACGGTTCTGTCGGTGACGATGGCCATTGGATCTCACCGGCTGGCGCAGCAAGGCGCCATTACCAAGAGGATGACCGCCATTGAAGAGATGGCCGGAATGGACGTCCTCTGCAGCGACAAGACGGGGACTCTCACGCTTAACAAGCTCACCGTTGACAAGATCATGATTGAGGTTAGTATTATCGGGCCTCGTTTGTTAACTTAGTTTTGAATTAATTTTATTGTTTTAATTTATTTTAAGTTAAATAAATAAAAAAATAGTGTAATAAATTTAATGCGTGATTTAAAGTCAATAGGCGATAATCTAAAAGAAAATTAGTTTGTAATTTTTTATTTTTATATAAATTTATATTTAATATATATTTTATTTGATAGATTTCGATAAAAGTAATTTTCTCATAAAAAGTAAATGTGAATTAATAAATATTTTGTTAAAAAATATAAATATATTTTTGACAATAAAAAAAAATCTTGATTGGTAACTTAGTTTTTTTTAAATTTTTAATTAAAAATATCAAAAAATTAATATTATTTATTTGATAAAAAATATAAAAAAATTAAAAAATCAAATCAAAACACAAACTCTTATAATATTCTACTCAAACTTTTATTACTTTTAAAATACCATAAATTTTTTTATTCATAACTTATTTACTACCACTATCAATTATATATAATTGTTAATATTAAATATATAAAAAAATAAAATTATTCATTTTAAATAAAAAATAAAAAAGTTAACTTTTTACCTAAACAATTAACTTCAAAAAAGTTAGCTTAAAAATTAAATTAAAAAATAATTTATTTTAAATTTAATTTAATTTTTTTAATTAAAAATACAAAAAAATAAAAATATAAAAAAATTAATTTTAAAACTAATTGCCAGAGCCTAAAATCCAATAAATTAAAAAGACAAAAAGAACAAATAAGTAAAACAACAAAAAATTAATGATTGCTAAATAAAGCTTTTGATTTTTTTTTTTTTTGACTTTAAGTCAGAAGTATTAAGCTTTTGTTTAGCATTGTTTTTTGTTTTTTGGTTTTTTTGGTTTTTTAGTTTTTTTATAAAAAAGTAAATATGAAAAAATGTGAAAAAAATTAATTAATTATAATAAAAAGCTAAAAAATAGGTTTTTTTTATATAAAAAAAACTTAAACAAACAAAACTTTCAAAAAACTAAGTCAAACAAAACTAAGTTCGACTTTAACCGGAAGGCCAAAAGAGACCTAAGACTCTGTTTGGTATCGAGCCTAAAAAGCTCTTTTCTTCCTATCTAACAAATTATTCTATTTTTTTGTTATTTTTTTACTTATTAAGCTTATATTCTTATTTTTATTTTTTAAAATGTCATGATTTTTATTATACATATTAGATTTTTTATAAAAATTATATTTTTAAAATTTATTCGTCCAAATTTATCAACAAAAATTTATATTAATTATAAAATTAATTTAAAAAATTTAAAAAATTTATAATACTTTTTTTAATTTAAATCTTATTTATTTACTACTTTATTATTTTTGACTTAACATCATTTTAAACCATATAATTTTTAAACTTTTAAAATTCATAGGTGGATTTTTGTGATCGTAGGTGTTTCCAAAGGACGCGGACAAAGACACCGTCGTCTTGCTTGCTGCTCGGGCTTCCAGGATTGAAAATCAGGACGCCATTGATGCTTCAATCGTTGGGATGTTGAGTGATCCCATGGAGGTATAACTCACTGGATCATCATCTCCTTTGTCTCACTCTGATCATTCATTTTAGTTGTTAGCTTCTTTGGATTGGATGATTTGAGAATAAAACGAAGGTAATAATTATATTATTGGAGGTGTTTGGTAAAATTATTGTTAGTGATTTTTAAATTTGACACCGTTTGAATAATTTATTTATTTGTTTAGTTTATAAGCAGTTAAATAAATAATTTTATTTGGTTTATTAAATAAGTAAGATTTAAGCTAATAAGTCAATAAATAAATTAATTAATTAATAAACTAAATAAATAATTTTTAAGCAAGATTTAAGTTAAATATTATTATTTATTTAAGTAAATAAGCAAATAAATTGCATAAAAACCAAGGTAACCAAACCATGTTACTTATTTCTGTTTTTACTTATTTCACAATAAACAAATAAACAAATTACCAAAATAGGGCATTTATACTACTAATTTAGTTATAAGTTATAAGGTTTTTAAAACACTAGTAATTTTTGTTATAACTTATAATTATTTTTTTATTTTATTTCAGTTTAGGCCCCAACTTTTAGCAAAAATTAAGGCCCCAAATTTTATCATATATACCTTTTATTGTTTGTATTATTTTTTTAATTTGTTGTTATTTTTAAATACTTGAATGATTAAATGTTATGATTTGTATTTTATTATAGTTATTTATTGTATGTATAAAGTTTTTGCTAGATAAATTTTTTTTATTTTATTTTTTGTTTGCTATTTTTTTAAAAAGTTAGTACCAAAAATATAATTTATATAAATTGAATATTATTGAATGTGAAACAACAAATAAAAATTTAATTCATTAAAACTTGTTTAATAACTATTCATGAAATTACTATATATGTATAAAATTGGACAAAGGCTCTCTATTGTGGTTAGTTCTTTTTGACCAAAGGCTCTCTATTGTGGTTATTCTTTTAGTAGGTAGTTAAATTTAACTATTGTCTCTAGCTATTCAAATTATGCAAAGAGTAATATATGAAATAATATTAAAATTTTTAATAATTAGCTAAAACATAAAATATTATTAAATTAAATATGTAAAAAATAGACAAAATAAAGATAATAACTTTTTGTAGTTTTGATTAAAAAAAAAACAGCAGTGTTATAAATACTCATCTACAAATTAATCAAACAATATACGAAGAAAAACGACTTTTTTTCATTACTTATCTAAACAAAATTAGGAGAAAGTACAATCTTCTTTTTCTTTTTATTAGGGGGGGTGGGCGATTTTAGTCAAAAAAAGTTTAAAATAATAATTTTTAAAGATCTATTAATAGTGTAATTGTATAATTTTTTTTAAAATTATTTTGTAAATAAATAAATTTATTTATTTTGTATAATAAATAGATAAATTTATCTGTTTACATATTTATACATAACAGATAAATTTATCTATTTGTCAAATAATATAAATAAATAAATTTATATATATTTTTTATATATATTTTGAAAAGATACAAATAAAATTATCTGTATATTTTATATGTGCTTTTAATTAAAAAAATAGATAAATTTATTTATATTTTTTATACATATTACAAAAAATACATAGATAAATTTATATATTTTAAAAAAAATTTATACTTTAAAATTTTTATAATGATAGATCTTACTTGTTAAATTTTTTTATATTAAATAAAAAATAATAAACAACTTATAAATTAACTGTGTAAACCAAATTTTCAGTTTTTTTCTTCTTTACTTTTCTCATCCACGATCTCAAATTGGAAACCTTAGAGAAAAACTGATTGAGCTTTTCTGTGCTGCTTTTCTTTCGTGGTTTTTAGGCAAGAGCAGGAATCACAGAGGTGCATTTCCTTCCCTTCAATCCAGTGGATAAGCGCACTGCCATAACCTACGTTGATTCTGATGGCAATTGGCACAGATGTAGCAAGGGCGCACCTGAGCAAGTAAGATACAAATCCATCCACTTTAAGGAATTGTTCCAAGTAGGGTTCTAAATTGCAGTATCAATACTAAATTACAGTATCAATACCAGTATCGGTATTAATGATACGAGCATGTATCGATCGATAATAAACAATATCAACTGATATATTGGTAAATATCAATATGGAGATATAATATTTAAAACCAACAATGCACTTTATTTCCAACGTCTAAACCAATCAATCTCCATTGTACCAGATCATTGAGCTCTGCGGACTCAAAGGGGATGCCGAGAAAAAGGCTCATGAGATCATCGATAACTTTGCTGAACGAGGCCTTCGTTCTTTGGGTGTTTCAAGACAGGTGAGTTTTGGCTTGTCTCCAATACGTGAATGCCCACCACCTGTTTGTGATATTGTGTAACAGAGACACTCAGTTTTTCTAAGTTGAAAAATGATTTGCGTGTTGTGCTTTTTCAGACCGTCCCAGAGAAAAGCAAGGAGAGCGCTGGGGGGCCGTGGGAATTTGTAGGTCTCTTGCCCCTCTTCGATCCTCCTAGGCATGACAGTGCAGAGACCATCCGTAGGGCGCTCGACCTTGGCGTCAATGTGAAGATGATCACCGGCGACCAACTTGCCATTGGAAAAGAAACCGGCCGGAGGCTCGGCATGGGCACCAACATGTATCCTTCGTCCTCCCTTCTTGGCCAGTGCAAGGATGAATCCATCTCTGCAATTCCCGTAGATGAGCTCATTGAGAAGGCCGATGGCTTTGCTGGAGTCTTCCCTGGTAAATTGGCTTTAAATCAACCCCGTTTGGTTAATTTATATAATTTTTGCTTATTTGACTTTTTTAAACATTTTTTTATCTTTTAGTAAAAAAAAAATACTTTTCAAGTCATTTGACGAGAGAAATGAAAAAAGTAATTTTTTTAATCAAAATATTAAAAAAATTCACTAAAAACAAAACAAACAACATGACATCTGACCTATTAATTAATTTTGGATTATTTTGTTTTTTTTTTATTTTTTCTTCATATTTTGCTAAAAAAAAATTACTTTTCCAATTCATCATGATAAATTTTTTTTAAAAAGTATAATATTTTAACCAAACAATAGAAAAAGTTTACTAAAGAAAAAATAAGCAACATAAAATATAATTTATTAGCTTATTTTCTCTTTTTTTTCAATTTTTAAAAAAAAAATTTCTTCATATTTTGGTCAATAAGATTTACTTTTTTAGTTTGTATCCATGAGACGAATCTGAAAAATACATCACGCTGGCCAAATAATTAATAAAAATGGACTAAAAACAAAAATAAGCAAATAGTTTATTTATCCGGTACACAAATGCTATAAAAGACTACTAATGTGAGCTTGGGGTTGTGCAGAACACAAGTATGAGATTGTTAAAAAGCTGCAAGAGAGAAAGCACATTTGTGGAATGACTGGAGATGGTGTGAACGATGCCCCGGCACTTAAGAAGGCAGACATTGGTATTGCTGTGGCAGATGCAACCGACGCAGCTAGGAGCGCATCCGACATAGTTTTGACCGAGCCAGGACTTAGCGTGATTGTGAGTGCTGTTTTGACAAGCAGAGCCATCTTCCAGAGGATGAAGAACTACACCATCTATGCAGTTTCAATCACCATCCGTATTGTGATGGGATTCATGCTCATAGCTATTATCTGGAAGTTCGACTTCTCACCTTTCATGGTCCTGATCATTGCCATCTTAAATGATGGAACCATTATGACCATCTCTAAGGACAGGGTGAAGCCATCCCCAATTCCTGACTCATGGAAGCTCAAGGAGATCTTTGCAACCGGCATTGTCCTTGGAACCTACCTCGCTCTCATGACTGTACTTTTCTTCTGGCTCGCATCTGACACCGACTTCTTTCCAGTAGGTTTATCGACACTAAAAACTTCGATAAAAACAAAAAAGCAGACACTAATATATGCACCTTTTTTGCAGAGATCTTTTGGAGTTAGATCAATCAGTGGGCATATGGATGAGCTCACTGCTGCTCTGTACCTTCAAGTGAGTATTGTGAGTCAAGCACTCATCTTTGTGACTAGGTCAAGAAGTTGGTCTTTCGTTGAACGCCCTGGTCTCCTGCTTCTCAGTGCCTTCATTGCAGCTCAGTTGGTAAGTTTTTGTTGGGAGTTTTTAAGTTCAATTTTTGAAATGAAAGGTTTTGCTGATTGTTTGGGTGCACTTGATCACAACTCCAATTTTAACTGTTGAATGTAGGTGGCAACCGTTATTGCAGTATATGCAAACTGGGGATTTGCTCGCATTCAAGGCATTGGATGGGGATGGGCCGGAGTCATCTGGATCTTCAGTATCGTTACTTACATCCCTCTCGATTTCCTGAAGTTTATGATCCGCTACGCATTGAGTGGCAAGGCCTGGGATAATATGATCCAGAACAAGGTTAACAATCGAGCTATATAACAATTCCAAATTCCTATAGCATCTTAACTATGAAACTCTTCTTTTTTTATTTGATTTTAGCAACTTACCATTTTTTTCCCAAACAATGATCTAGACTGCTTTCACAACCAAGAAGGATTATGGAAAAGGTGAGAGGGAAGCACAATGGGCCCTTGCTCAACGGACACTTCACGGTCTCCAAACCTCAGAATCTCAAGAGGTTTTCAACGAGAAGAGCAGCTATCGCGAGCTGTCTGAGATTGCTGAGCAGGCAAAAAGGCGTGCTGAAGTTGCCAGGTACATACACGTGACTAGCAATCTAGACCGTTTAACAAAAGGGAGATCTTCTGACTTTAAAACTGATTACTTGGAAATTCTAGGTTTTGAGGTTTGATTCGAATACAAAATCAGATAAGCTTTGGGTTCTGGTATTTTTATGATTTTGCAGGTTAAGGGAGCTCCATACACTCAAGGGACATGTTGAGTCAGTGGTGAAGCTGAAGGGATTGGACATTGAAACTATCCAACAGCACTACACTGTTTGAGACCAAATGAGGGTTGGATAAGTTGAGTAAAGAGCAGAAGGGGACCGACTTCTCTTCACACTTGTACTCTTTGTTGTAACATAGCATTGGAGCTGTTTGGCATTTTTAAATGGGGCTAGCTATAAATGACGTAAGATTGGCGAAAAAGGAGTTTTAACAGAATAGGAATGGACTGAAAGAAATTGTTACTTTGTACTGTGTATTGTTTCCTTTTATTATGATAATAGCTCATTTATCTTTGTATTATCTGCCTCCTTTCTCAAACAGTCGTTTCCCAACTAAATTGGAGTTCTTCCTTTTCGGTTTAGGGTTCCGGAGATCCAATTCATCGACTGAATGAGTCTGAAAAAAGTGCCTGGTGCGAATTGAGCATGGCTGGTTCGTACAATCCGTGAGTGATGAGGGCGGGGAGTGAGCTAAAACAGAGGCATTGCCAACCAAGTTAGAAGAGAATTTTTTGAACTGATTAAACTGTAGGTGGTGATTGACATATTATTCTTAGATGTAAGATGATTATTGACATCAATTTTGAAAACCACTATTTTTCTTTTTATGTTGCTTGGATTTGTCTCCTCCCCCTACTGCTTTCCATGGTGCCAATCTTTTCAAGTGAATTTGTGTTTTTGTGTGGGTTTCACCTTGTCAAACCAGAATTCTATTTGGAGGATTCTCTGGAAAGTACTTTATGGCACAAATTGGCCATTAATGGAGGTGAGGAAAACAAGCAGATCTCATTATGTGCTTCCTCCTATTTGAGCTAATTCTAGAGTTTACACTAAGAAAAATAGCCATACAAATTAGACAATGAAGGGAATATTTTGAAGTACCAATCCTGACAAGTTATTGTTAACCAAGACCAAAACCCACAAGGAGATTAAACGTAGATTTGTCACCTTAAAAAAGCATGAATGAGACCCTCAAACATATAAATGGACATGTTTAGAATCGTTAATATTAAAAAGATTAAACCTACATTTGTTGAAACTCGGTTACTCCCGAAGTACGATATGACATTTGATGCTCTCAACAAATAAAAATGTTTAATACATACTAAGTAGGCCACTTTTGTTTCCTACCCATTCAACAAAGGTGGATCAATATTGTTCTGTTCAAAATATTTTTTGCTACATGATTAAATATGAGCACCCCGTAAACAATGCATCATGATGTTTCGAAATTACTGCATAATTATTTGAATTGACAATGCATAGGGATTGGTAATAAAAAACATACGATAGTTTCGTACCAAGCTTGTCTTATATACAGTTTGACAATCTAAAAACTTGCAGTTTAAAATCGAGAAATCCATTTTTGAACATTTTGGTGGGAGAAGCTCACCTTCATATCCCTCTCCTTCATATTTCTCAAGACTATATTTTTGTGAGTTCGAGATAGTGTTAAGTTATGTGAAACCTAATAAGTACTGCATATCGAGTAACGCGGTCAAGGATCAAACACCATGGTGAGATGGGAGAGGGATCACAAGGACAACATCCCTTGTTTCAAGTCATTCATCTCTTAAACCTGATAGAAAAGGTTATCTATGCAAAAATTCATCTTGATCAGATACAAACAGATACATGAACATATTGTATTTTATTTTCAAAATAAATGGTTTAAAGTAAAAAACCTATTTTAAACAAAAGCGGTCTATTTTATAAAATAAATCGCGATGGGTCAATAAATACCTGCATATCGCTCACCTACACTTTGCGAGGGAGCCAATTAGGCAGGCGACACAATAACTGATGCCCAGGCAGACGTGTCCTCGACCTAATAGCTTCAAGCGCAATTTGCGTTCAAAGACTCGATGATTCACGAAATTCTGTAATTCACACAAAATATTGCATTTTACTATGTTTTTCATCGATGCAAAAGCCAAGATATCTGTTACCCAGAGTCATTTTGTTTTGTAGAATATGCAACAACCCCCAAAACCTGTAAACAGGCAGGGCATGGTCATGTTCTCTTATTCTAGTTCCTTAGTGCAATTCGCACTGGGGTTCATTTATCAACCGGAGAACGAATAGAGTGTCCAAAAGAATCCGAAAGTACCCCCAGTACATGGAAGTAGCAAGAGGTAAAGAGGACAACCCACTACTTCCCTAGTTTTATAAACATCTTCTTGGGTCATTCTGTTTGGCAGGTTTTAACGATGATTCTTTTGTAAGTTCACTTTCGAAAACCTTGTTATGACATCTCTTCCCTCTAAACGATAAGGTTCAGTAGACTTCTTACGACGTCAACGACAACAAACCGTTTAGGTCACCGCGATTTGAACACTTCACAAGACCATTTAATTAGTGAGAGCGACGGGACAATATGTACAAAAGGCAAGGACGTAATCAACACAAGCTGATGACTCGTGCTTACTAGGAATTCCTCGCTGAAGGCCAACAATTGCAATAAAGGAAGCATTCTCATAAAATCATTCTCACTGGGATTTAATTCATAAAAGTTCAAGAATGAGTCAATGAGCTCGTAAATTTGTCCAAACATCTCTATATATATACTCATGGAGGTTCAAGTTATCGAAACTTGAGCTGTAGGAAGCCTAAGAAGGAAAATTGGGCAGTCCAAACTTCTCCCCAATTCGCAATTGGAGAGAAGCTAGACTCTTTTAAGTATAGGTGGAAGTCTTAACAAAAAATATGTACAAACAAAACACATCCATCACAATCTTAATCCATCTTAAGACCACACATGAAACCTCTAAATTTACATATTTAGTGATCCTCTTCCACATATTTTTCTTTAAATCCCAAATGAAGGCAAAGTAAGAAATGGCTCCCACTTATAAAGTCCATTACCTTTTACACACTCTTCACCTTCTCAGCTACTTTTTATATGCGTCAAGGATTACCTGAAATAAAAATATGAAACTACCAAACATGATCAACAAGAAGCCATTGGCAGGTTCTAAGAGCAGGGTACAGTCGGGGAGAACACATGCTGCTATATTACAATCAAGATGAACAAAAACAATAAATAAAAGAAGGAAAAAAAAAAAGAAAAAAACATGCCGTGAACATTGAACTCATTCAAGTACAATCACTTCCAACTCGGGAGTAAAAACAATTGGGAAGTCAAAATTTGTTAAGGTTTAGAATTTCAATAATATCAGGTGCTAGATTGATCAAACCCCCACATATATATGGACCTATATTGGTACCGAAGCTTCGAGTTTTAGCATCGTAAGAAGGAGCATATATATATGCACAAGTTAGAAACTCCGTCTGCAATGATTTGATGACGTGTTGCATTTACACGTGATTAAGTGATGGATAAGTCCAAGAAACACATACTAAGGCTCAAGATGCAATACCAAAATGCGCTCCGTGATATTACTTCCCAAATCTAGCTGTTTAGATTCTTCATTCTTCTCTCTCAGTGATTTGAACTTTGAGGCAGCTTGAAGGAGCCCTCGGCATAAAGCATTTCATAAACGGGCTTGATCCTCACAGTCAGAAGTACGCTAAGGAGGGTGCCTATAGCACAGATACCCGCCAAAACCAGGAAGGTAAGCCTAAAGCAATTTGGACCCAAGCAAGAAATACCGTGTTGCTTCGCTGCCTCAGTATCATATACAAACCCAGCAAGGAGACCAGAAAAGAGGAGAGCACCAAGAGGATTCCCAAGTGACATGATATTAAAAAATATCCCAAAATTCTTCAAGCCAAATAGCTCAGAAGCCGTTGGGACCAAAATAGAAAACTGAACGCCATAGCAGATTCCGAGTACTGCAGTTGCAACATAGAGCGTGCCATCAAGAGCAGAAGCAAACACAAGGTAGGTGATGATCATTATTATTTGTGTGAATGTCATCCAAATGGTCCTCGGGATTGTTTTTGACCTGAAAATTGGAAATCCACATGAAATCAAACAAAATCTTTTGGAATAACCAGATTGATATCGGCTGGAGGCCCTTCAAATGCAATGTTAAAATGTATCCACTGAACCCAAGGCTATGTTTTAGATATAGGTTGAGGGATTTATGAAGAAAAAGGGAAAGGTAAGTGAGAAAGATAAAACGATAATGATATGAACAAGCTAAATCTATTCACTTATCATATCGTCTTTCTTTCTTTGTAAATCAGTTCACAAATCCATCAGTGTTTTGCCTGTACAAAGTAGAAGGCAAAGGTGCTCAATGATATGGGCCGTCTTCCAGCTACATGTGTGTTTTCATGCAATTAATTACAAGGAACAAATGGTACATCACCTGACAAAATGTTCAGAAACAGTGCCACCACCAAGACGACCCACAAAATTGCAAAAGCTGAATAGAGATAACAGGATTGTTGTATCATGTGCTCCTTGAGCTATTCCGATCTGAGCCAAGTTGTTTAGAACAGTAACCCCAGAACCGACACCGGCAAAGTAAACCAAGAACAGAAGCCAGAAGTCGGCCTTAATTAAAGCTTCACGAAACCTGAAATCTTCCCCTCTTTTGGGCCTTCTCTTCTTCTTTACTGCACCCTCTCCCTCGGCCAGAAGCATATTCACATCTGACACACTGTCACTCTCGCGAAAACTTCCAAGATTTGCTGTTGATGAAGATGGGGTGAGCAACGGTTCTGTTTTGTCGGTATTGCCTCCGGCTTGAATTAGTTGGTCTGCAGATCCAACCGGTCGAACAAGTGTTCCTAACTTACTGCGGTTTGGGGGATATAATGTCATCTTTAAGGGGATAACAAGGGGTGCCATGAGAAGTAGCACCATTATAACAACAAAAGTACAGGAAACGGATGCAGTTAAAGAAACAAAATGGCCCAACACTGTTGTTGTCAGAAGATATATGCCAAGGACAACACTCGCAGCTTGGATGAAAACAAAATGAGTATGTTCTGCAGAGTCTTCCCCAGAAGCAGGTGTACAAGGTCTAACAGCATACATCATTACAATACATAAAATCGGCATCCCAAGACTGAGAAACACCAAGAGCTTGGAAGAAGAATTGTGAAGCAGGACTCCAAAAATTTCAGTATACACTGCAGCACTCAGGCCCCCATAACCTTTAAGAATACCTGCAACAGTTCCCCGACTGAGGGGGAAATTTCTCATGTTTGTCACGAGCACAGCCGTGCCAAGCCAAGCACTGCTATTGGTGGCAACACAAAGCGCAAGCCATAACTGCCATCAAATTAAGAATTAGCCATTGCTAATTAAAATTTCTTGTTTGAAGCCTGGCTAATAACCATACTTGGACGATTAAAGATATTGAAAGGCCAAATCACATTGGATGTGAGTGGATATTTGTTAAGGTCATACATGCACATTGGATGTGAGTGGATATTTGTTAAGGTCATACATGCGACACCTTCAATCAGAAGGATTTGATGACAAACTAAAGTATCTACGTAAACTTTGACTATCTCTTTGTTCTTGCTATAATTTTCTTCTGTGCGCATACACAAAGAAATAGGAATTAGAAAGAGATCCACATAAGCTGGTATGGTATGTCCAACAACCCTTCCCCTATTATAGCTAAAGCATGTTCGACATGTTTCGACGCATTAGCATCGGTCAAACTTGTAATACCCCATCTTACATCAGTGAGAGATAAAAAAATATATTTGATGTATAATGAACTAAGTGAACTACTACTAATAACTTGAATTTAAACATTTTAGGTCGCGTTATTAAACGCTTTATTCAAGTTATTGGGCCAGTAGTCCACTTGGGTAATTACAAATTGAATTAGAGTCAACCCTGATCCCGTGACGGATTTCGTGGCAGTTTGAATAGAGAAGTGGAGACTTTGGAGAGAAGTAGAGATCCCAAGGTTGTACACCTTGTGCACGTTAATGAGCAGCTCTGTATCCGTTAATAGACAGCTATCTACATCCCAGCTAAGGGAAGAACTTGGACCACGCGACGAGGACGTCGTGTATTTGGCTGGGGGATATTGTAATGGTACCTCATCTCATATTGATGAGAAATAGAAATATGCTTGACATGTTAGCAAGTGAGCTACTACTAATAAATTGAATTTAAGCAAGCTGTATTATTAAGTTCTTTATTCAATTTTTATTTTGGTTCTTAGGAAAGAAACTTAGTTGTGGAATAACGAGGTCCAAGCCATATTAAAAGTAAAAAAGCAATGTTTTAAAAAGTGGTAGAAGAGTAAAAATAAGGATAATTTTAAGAGTTATAAACAAAGTTTGTATGGACATTAAGAGAACCGTTACAGATGATAAATTAAAAGATTATAATAATTTTTATACTATATTAGAAAGTAAAAAAGGAGAAAAGAATATATATAAACCCGCTAAGCAGAGAGAAAAGAGAATAAGAGACTTTACTCAACTTAAATGCATAAAAAGTAAGGATATAAATATGTTAGTAAAGAATGAGGAGATTAAAAAAAGATAGAAAACCTATTTTGAGTAATTATAATGCACAAAAAGCGAGGATTCAAGGGAGTTATTGAAGGATGAGGAGATAAAGAAAAAATGAAAAACCTATTTTGAGAAATGATGAAAAATTCGAAGAAGACGAATCTGATAACTCGGATGAAACTGGAGAATGTAAATTATATTGTATAATAAGAAAATCTGAAGTGAAAGCTACAATAAAGAGACTAAAATCAGGTAAGGCTTTAAGACCAAATAGTGTCCCTGTGAAGGTGTGGAAATGCTTAGACGATGTAAGAGTATCTTGATTAATAAAATTATTTATAAAAATTATAATAGCTAGAAAAGTGGCCGAAAAGTGAAGAAAGAGTATTATATTACCTATATATAAAAATAAGAGATATTCAAATTATAACAACTATAGAGGTATTAAGTTGATGAGTCATATGATAAAATTGTGAAAAATAATGTTTGAACATTATCTAAAATTAACAACAACAGTATCAGATAATCAATTTAGTTTTATGTCTGGTAGATCAACTATGGAAGTAATCCACATACTGAAAAGATAAATAGACAAGTATAGAAAAAAGAAGAGTTTATATGATTTTTATAGACATAAAAAAGGTTTATAATAAAGTGCTTAGAGATATCATATGATGAGCATTATAGAAAAAATGAGTGATAAATTGATACATTAATGTGATAAGAAACATGTATAAAAGACCTTTCACGACAATTAGATCATCCGCAGGTAAAACAAGTGAATTCTCGATTACCATAGGTTTATACCAAAGATCGGCTTTGAAACATTATCTCTTCGCCTTAGATGTGGATGACTAACAAGACATATTCAGAACGATTTTCTATGATGTATGTTGTTCGTTGATAATATTGTCTCAGTGGATGAGATTAGGAGTTGAATTAACGCTAAATTAGAAATGTAGAAAGAAACTTCGAAGTAAAAAAGGTTTAAAGTAAATAAGAACAAAACTGAATATATAGATTGTAATTTTACCAGTAATAGAAGTATAAATAGTGAAGAAGCAAAGGTTCAAAATCAAGAGATACCTAAGAATGAATATTTTCGTTATTTAGGTTCGATTATTAATAAAGACGAAGAGATTGTAAATGATATAACCCAGAGAATCAAAATTGATTGGCTCAAGTTAAAGAGTGCTTCTAGCGTTCTATGTGATCGACGGATACTTACAAAATTAAAACAAAAAATTTATAAGACAGCTATTAGACCAACGATTCTATATGGAACAGAATGTTAAACTGTTAAGAAATATCACATAAATAAGATGAGCGTTGTTAAAATGATAATGTTAATGTGGATGTGTGATAAGACCAGAAAAGATAAAATTATGAATGAAAAAATTTATAGAATGGTAGGGATCGCGCCAATTGAAGACAAGTTGAAAAAAAATAAATTAAAAAGGTTTGGACAGATACAATGTAAACCAGTTGATGGCGTAATAAAGAAAAGCGAAAAGATCATGAGTAATAAAAACACTAAAGATAAGGATAGATCTAAATTGGCATAGGGTATCGTATTAAGAAAAGAAATAAACTTATTGAAACTAACTAAAAATTTGATCCTTAACAGAGCAGAATAACGTAAAAGAATTTATGTAATCGACCCAAATGATTGGGACAAAAGTTTAATTTGGTTTGGTTTGGAATAACGTATAGTTATGTCCGTTGACAAAATTATCATGCAAATACGCACACAGCATTGATTATTCTATAGGTCCAATGGACCCACATGCATACTAGTAGAAAAACACTGACAACCGCATATACAGATGTATCCCCGGGTCTAGATTTTGAGTCAAATCCACTTACAACAAGAAGTTCCATTTGCGTCAAAACATGACAAGTTTATTTGTCCATAAATCATTGTAAACTTGCCACAGATTCAAAACTATTCTTCCAGTTCTAGGCATTCAGAAATGTTCTGGAAGATTAAAACCAAGTATTCACACAAATCCCAAAAAATTATAAAGAAATTAAAGAAAAGAAGAAAGGAAAAATAGCCTCAAACCAGCTAGATCTCAACCAACCTCCTGAGCCGGAACAGCCACCTAACCCAAAGCACTAATCAGGTAAAGTTAAAAAAATAATAAAATCAAATGAACGATAAGGGGAAAAAATAGCAAGGTTCTCCGTTTGCAAGATCTTTAACTTCCAGCCAATACTTTTAGTAAATTGCTGATTCATCTTTCATGAACCTTGCTTTCACAAAAAGAACTTTAATCTAAGAAGGGGTGATCGTAAGTGCAAAACCTGAAGGCAGTGAATTCTTTCTCTAAGGATACAGTCATTTGGCCATAAATTGAGTAAGATGGATAAAGGATTGGTAAATGCTGAATGACCAATTTACGCAATAAGGCCAAGAGGATTGAACAAATTCTTATTCTTCATTGAGCAAAAAAGTGGTGTTCAAGTTCAACACTAACATGTCCAGTCCATAAAATAAAAGACAGAATAAGAAAAGGACTTTGATATCGATACGTAAGGTATCCAATTCATGGCACGGACATGTAAGGGAAAAAATCGTGAAAGGTAATAATGCTTCAAAGAATAAAGTAGAACAGGATAGTGAAGCATAATTTGGGAACTCTTGAGAGGAACTATTCTGTAGAAGCCCAAACCATAATGCCCTGACCCTGCAAGTACAATATATTCGTTTGACTTGACGCTGCACGACTTCAAATCGTGTTGTTACTATAAAGAAATGTGAACTAACTTATGCAACCCAAAAATATTTCCTACCCAGCTGATTTGGGGCGGGACGCCACAAGAACAAACCGAGTTCGATTGTCCAAGCCTAGCATCTACGCCTTCTAAGTTCTAACCAGGAAAACAGCCTCAGTCACTGCCCTTTTGTTTTCCTATGAGGGTAACTCCAGAAGAGGTGAATGTTAAATTGACATCTGATTATGTTCCAGCCGACAAAGAGGAAACAATGTAACTTATAGTGAACGTCCTACATCAAAGTGATTCAAAGTCTGACTTCACTCCAAGGAATAAATCTAATTGGCATGATGTTGATTTTTATTTCAATTTTCAATCATTCTTAATTTCCATAGCATTCTAATTCAACCCAGCCATCAATGAAAGCTCTAAGCTCCATAATTGCCAAGGCTTGCAACAAGACAATCAAAATTGGTTTACATAAGAATCCAGTGCATACAGTTCATTTAATTAATATTGTTACCTCATGCCTAATAAGGTCAAAAAATGAAAAGTTCTCATCAAATAACAAATACATTAACAAAATTGAACATATGATGTATTTATTTATTCATTTAATTTGTTCAACTAAAAGTTATCCATTCCCCACCATACCAGATACATACTGTAATTTCGTCCCAATTATTAATATGCTCTGGGCGTACCAACTAATTCCAGCATTTTTTGGCATTTCTTTTCAAAATTTTGTCTGGAACAAAGATGGCATGGGTTTTTGGTAGTTAAAAAGAACTGAAGCCTAATTGTTTTTTCCAATCTCAAATCTGTTTCCGTAGCCCTCATTATCAGACTAAAACACAATTCATTCACATCCTCCAGAGAGTGACGACACCCTTGAGTTTTGAATTTTGGCCTTCAATGTGATGTTGAATGCCATATTATGCGCATCAAACTCGCTTATCTACAAATGAATATATTTGAAAAATATATTGTCAATATTCCACGTAAATCCAAACAGTACATGGTACACAGCAATACTGGCCGCAAAAAAAGTGAGCTTGCTGGTATGGGGCTGACAAATTTGATTCAACTACAATAAGAGGTTAAGCTCCTCAACATTTTCTTACTCCATGAATCCAATTAACTTAATTTTTTACTTGATTTTTGCATAAATGATTACACACTGAGGCTACAAGATGAACAGTTTCAATGATCAAAATGGAGAGTGAAAAATGAACAGGATGAACAGTTTCAATTACCAAGGTGGGGCAAACTCACCCAAAAAAATGAATGAAAATGGAGAGTGAAAAAATGAAAAGGAGCTTAACCCTAATAAAAAAACCTTCAAAGCGTCCAACCTATGGAGATCCACAACAAGAACAAAAAGACCAGTCAATGCGTACATTAGCCATGTATTGACTGTTGGATAATTTAATATACATTATTAGTCCATTTACTAATAGTTTAAGTTTTTGGTATAATTAGTGACTTAACATAGTATCAGAGCTCTAGTTCTACGAAATCTTGAGTTCAAGTCTCGTGATGTGTTTTCCTGTTATATTTGTTTTTGTGCACTGTGTGTTGGTGGCTTGGTGGACTTGTTCAGTTTAGTTTGTTTGACTCTTCACGTGCGAGACAGGGTCACAAATGAAGGAGAACGTTAGATAGCTTGACATACATTGTTGGGCCCATTTCCTAATAACTTAAAATTTTGGGACGATTGGTGACTTTACATTGACCTTAAAAAAAGATCCTATCTACAATCATCCAAAATATATATGGCATCAATAAAATCTCACTACTCTAATCAAAAAATACCAATCCCCATGTATCCAAAGAACCGTAAATTTATATGTGAACAAAATGATTCTGATCTCTTTATAAGCACTAATCCTACAAGATACACAATGATGTTGAGAATTTTAACTCAAATCCTATTTGAGTTGAGGTAGACTTATAGTCTATCGTGCTACTAAATTTTAACCACAAAAATTTAATTTTTTGAAGAGTTTTGAAGATTGTGGGTGTGCACAAGTAGGATTAGATTAGTTCTCTTTTTTATCTCCTATAAATATGAATGTAGTCTCAGATTATTCAGTGTGCAAGTTTTGTTTGAAAGAGAGAATTTTGAGAGTTGAGTAATTTATAATCGTTTCTCCGTATATATATTGAATTTCGTTGCTCGTGGACATAGACAAATTACTGAACCACATAAAATATATCTATTTGTATTTGTTTTAATTATTTTAGACTTTTCTTGCACAACAAATGACAAGAAAAAACCAAATGGGTATGCCAAAAATTACAATAATCAATAAGCTAACCAAAGAAACACAAAATGGCTTTGCAAAAAAATGTAATTTTAGGTCAAGAAAAGTATGAAGACCATGTATATATCTAGGTATGTGCATATATCTACACTAGAATATAAAACAAATAACTTGGTGTGAACGAAGCTGATTCATTCTTTTGTAACCGCTATAAGAGTTTTGTAATCAACACAGTTTTAACTTTTTAAAATTTGCACATCCTCTCTATTTCCTACCTCTTCTATAATATTGAAATTCTAATTCATTTTTGTGTGTGTTTCGTTTTTCCTAAAATTTCCACCTTATCTCTTCCTCTCCTCTTTTAAAACTCCAATTTCAACTATTTCATTTGATTTACCTTATTTTTTTATTCAACATTTTTCTTGCAAAAATGTAACAATTGCACGCGCAAAGCATGTGTCATAAACGCTCTTGTGTGTGTGTGTGTATATAATGACAATCCAAGTGTTTCTGACCTAATTATATTAAATTGGAATTACCTTGCATCTTAACACCCAAGTACTAATTCTAAGACCTGATTAGCAACTAGTTTAAAAGTTAGCATTTTGTTTTTTTACGTTTTTAGCTAAAATACTAAATTAAGTTCAAACTAGATTGTTCGGTAATTTAGTTTTTAAACTAGCTTTTTTAAAGTTAGTTATTTGGGTAAAAAGCTAACTTTTTTTGCTTTTTGTTCGAAGTAAACAATTTTATCTTTCTATATATTTGATATTAATAATTTTATGTAATTGGTAGTGGTAGTAAATAAGTTATGAATAACGGCTATTATTATATTTTAAAAGTAATGAGACTTTGAATAGAATATTCTGGCCCCATTTGGGTGACCTTACTTATTTGCTTATTGGCTTATAAGCCAAAGAATAAGTCTCGTCGTTTGAGTAACCAAATAAATTAAAAATAAAAAAATAAGCAAATAAACTCGTTTAGGTAACCAAATAAGCAGGCTTATAAACCAAATAAGCAGGCTTATAAGCCAAATAAGCTGGCTTGGCTTATAAGCCCGCTTATAAGCAAATAAGCAAATAAGCTCGTTTGGGTAACTGACTTATAAGCAAATAAACCACGAGCCACCCAAACAAACTTACTTAAATTGAATTTAGCTAATTTGCTAATAATCAAGTAAGTTAATAAGCAAATAAGCAAGATCCACCCAAACGGGGCCTCCACTAGTTTATTTTTTGATTTAATTTTTGGGTTTTTAGATTTTTTTACCACGCAGACAACTTTGACCTTTTGGCATATTTAGTCAAAAAGTCAAAAAAAAAAAAACAAATGTTGCCAATCAAGGCGTAAGTGTCCTGAAATTACGACCGGCTAAGTTTCCAGTGGACTATCGACCTGAACACAAAATCAGGGCAATTACCAATCGAGCCACCCTCAGAATTATGTGCATGTTTGTGTGTGTATTCTTCAATCTTCCTAAACATACCAGCCAATAAGGCAAGGATTGAACAGTACGGCTGACGGCGAGCCAGAGGACCCCATACCCAAAGAAGGAGAAAGAAGCACCGATGAGAAGAACAACCCAGGGGGGAAATTTGTTGCAGGCAATGCCGGGAAGGATTCCGACGTTCTCGCCGATGTCGTTGGCGACTCCGAGCATGGTGAGTTGTTGTTGATTGAAACCCAGAACGGATTTCAGAGAGTGGCAGTAGAGAGGGAAGTTGTAGGCATTACCAGACCCTATCTGGAGCCAAACTGAAGCTCCGAGTCCCACCCATGGCGGCCTCGTTCCGCCTTTCAGAATCACCATTGATGCGTGTTCGTCAAGCTTAAAAATTTGATGCTTGTTGGTCAAGCTTCAAGAATCTCTAGTTCTGAGTACATAGGGAGTGATATTTGTGTATGTATGTGGCTATGAACAGAGATAAAAGGGAAGGGAGGGAGGGAAAAGGGGAAGAGTTTTTTATTTTTTTATTTTTTTGCCTGGAAGTGTTCGTGAGTGGAAGGGCAAAGGGGTTGGGGGTAATGATCAGTGCTGGTCTAGTGGAGGTTTTGCGTGACGCATAAAGAAATTAAAAAGTTTTGGTAACGAATAGCATTTTTAAAATTAATAATTTATAAATTATAATTTAAAATAAAAATTATAAGGAATCGTTTGAAAATATTTATAGTGTTTTATTTTTTGTAAATAAAAAATAAAAAATAAAACGTGTTTGGCACATAAATGTTTAGAAAGTGTTAGTTGAAGTTGCGAATAAATATAATAGTCGGATGTAGTGGTTGAACATATTATCCGATAATAATAATAAAAGGTAGAGATAGTGGTCGAAAATGATGGTCGGAGGCGGTGATTGGAACGGGGGGTCGGCGGTAGTGGTCAGATGGTGGTGACCAAAGGTGCTAGCCAGAGATGATAGCAAAATGTAGTGATGGTGGTCAAATGTAGTAGTTGGAGATGGTGATTGAAAATGTTAGCCGAAAAGGTAGTAAGAAGCAGCGATTGTGGTTAAATGTGGTGGATAAAAGTTGAGACGATGGTCAGAGATGGTGTCCGGATGGGGTGCCCGAATGTTATAGTCGAAGGCGGTAATCGAATGTGGTAGCCGAAAGTAATAGTCGAATGTCGTGAAAAAAAAAGATATAATCAAAACGTGTTTATAAAACAAGTGAAAATATATTTTTTTCATTTCTAAAAATTTTGTAAATTTTAAAAACTGCTTATAATTTTTTAAAAGCAAAAATAATTATCAAATATGTTTTTGTTTACAGTTTACAAAAAATTTAAAAACAAAAACAGAAAATTAAAAACAAAAAATATAAATGTTACCAAACGGGCCATAAGTATTTAGTAAAAATTATAAATTATAACTAAAATAAAATAAAAAGTAATTATAATATTTAAAAAATAATAATTTATAATTAAAATTAAAAACGAAAAGTTAAAACTACTTACAGTCATTTTTGCCAATGGAGTAGGTGCAAAGTATGAATATTTTTGCCAAATTTTTTTTAAAGTTTATTGATGGGTCCAAAGTGGTCCACATTTTGAACAAGTCTTTTTCTTTTTGTTTTTTTTTTTAAACTTGATTTTCTACAAGATTCGAATCACTGGATTTTGAATGATTTTTGCCATTGTTGTAATTTAATAATTTTAAAATTTAGAGAATTTATTTAGCTTTGTTTGGTTTCTTTAAAAAGTTTTTGTTTGGTATGTTTAAAAAGCTTAATTTACAAGAGATTTAGTTTTTTTTATATAAAAAAGCAATAAAAAAGATAAGTAGTTTTGGATAATTTTTTATACAAGCATTTTTATTTTTTTTACTTTTTATTAAAATGTGTAATATACTATTACTTTTATTTTGAAATTGTAGTGCTTTGGATATCGACACAATTTTTTGTTTTTTGTGAGGAGTATTCACTTTTTTAATAAAGATTATTATAGTAATTTTATTTTTTTAAAAGTTAGGGTATTTAAAATGTGTATAATTTTTTTCTTAAAAATAAAAAATAAAAAAGTTAATTTTTTAGAGAAACCAAACAACATGGCTTAAAAGCTAACTTTTTTACAAAAAAAAAAATCATCTTTTAAGTGCAATCAAACAGGGCCCAAATTGATTTTTTGAAAAAAAGGTTAATTTTTAAGCTAGTGTTTTATTCATTTATTTTTTTTTTAAAAAATTCTATAGCCCAAACACTCTATTTTTTAGTAAAATTAGCATTACCCTTAATTAAAGTGCCTAGCCCCAAAAATTTTAAAAAGAAATGCGCCAATAGTTTACAAGTTAAAAAACAAAACTTGTAAAATTAATACTTTAAATTTATTTAAAGTGTGATCTACAAATACTTCAAATAATTTTTCTAATAATTCAAAGATTTATTAGACTATTTATTTTTAATTCTAATAAATCTTTGAATAATTTTTTTAAATAAATAGTATTTTTCTTTTGAAGCTGAGAGTATTACCGGATAATAATTTTAAAAGTTTGTTTAGGATGCCAATATGTCATTCTTTAACTATATATATTCTCATTTTATTAAAAAAAATACATATCTTGTTTGAGATAATTATTTGATTGTGATAAGTTCAAAAACTAAAAATTTAGCCCCACGACTAGATGATAGGCTTAATGGGACGAACCGAAGGAACAGAGTACATAGCGTTATCGATAACGCCACCTCCTTACACTTTTACATCAAATGACAACTGACGTGATATAAAACAACTAAATAACATACTGCCTATTACAAAAAGAGGCATGGACAGTTCTTAAAAAGAGAAATGAGCATTTTTATTTATTTTTTATTTCTATAAATTATTAAATTACTACATCTATATTTTTAATTGAATGTTTTAAAATTAATTAATATTATTATGAATCAAATAAGAATATACATCGAGGGTATTTGACAAAACTACTGCTATTAATTTTTAGCTTTTTACTACTCATTTTAGTAATAAATTATAAATTTTTTTAAATACTTATAATATTTTTTATAATTTATAATTATTTTTTTATATTTTAATTTTAAATTATAATTTTTATTAAGTAATTATAATTTTTATTACTAACTACAGTGTATAAGTTATTAATTCATGCCAAACACAACCATTCTGGACCATTGATCTGAGGAGCATTGATCTTGTGGTCGTTTCTTAACTTTTTGTGAAAGTGATGTATGGTCAAAACTCCAATGGCTCAACCCAAACTGAAAGTCGTGCTGCTCAATTGTCTTGTTAGGCACTTGGGTTACGAGCCACGTGTAACTCCATTCCAATGGAAGTTACAATTTGATATATATATATATATGTGGATAATTAAAATTATTCTAGTTAAAAAAAAATTTAAATTTTTTTTAAATGTGATAAATTGTACCAATTTAAATTAAATCAAATTAAATATTTATTTTAATTAATTAAGATCGATTACATAAATTATTTTATATTATTTTATTTTGTTAATAATTATATTTTTAATTAATTTTAATAAATTTATATATTTTTTCAGTACAATATTTCATGTAAATTTAAATTTATATCTTCTCTGTTGTATTGAATTATCTATATAATATTTCAGCTCAATTTTTTTAAAATGTATAAGAGACAATCTAAGTTTGAAGGCCAGGATTGAGCGTTTTTTCCATCCAACGGTTTAGCCTCTGCTTCTCAGTTGTGAGGAGCCCACGGTTTTCTTGCCCAACACTCATTCTCTATCTTGCTCTCATTCCTTCACAAACACGCAAAGAAAATCCCTTTCTTTCTCTGTCCAGAACCACCACCAGCTTCCATAGCTTTGCCGCTCCTCCAACTGCTCCGCCGCAGTCTCCCTCACAAGCATTGACGGTTCTCTCATCATCCGGCGACTGCTGACCCACCGGAAGAACAGAACCGCCTCTCTCCCCCTCCCTTACTTTCCATCGTCGTCCTCGCCGTCCCCGCCGCCGCCGCCGCACCGCGCCTCTTTTCCCCTATCTTCTCTCTACCGCCTCTCTCTCTCCCTGTATTCACTCTATTCGCGTTCCCAACGCCTCCGACGTCGCCGCACCGCCCCAGACGTCGCAGCGCCGCCTCAGACGTTGAAGCACCGACATTGCCGCACCGGTCTTCTCTGATTTGTTTCTCCACCATCATCTTCCGCCACAGTCATTCGTCGTCCTTCGCTGCCATCCATCTCCGCAGTCGATAAGTTCCTTCCGAATTTAGATCAGAGATTTTCTTTTTTTCTGATCAGAAATTTTGATTTTCTTTCTTTAAAAACGGGACTGGACGGGTTTTTCTTTGTCGGAATGGACTTCTTAATGTCTTTGATTTTTTTTTTTAAAGAAGGGAATGTACAGGGTTTAAAACTAGGGTTTTGTGTAGTTCTTCTATTTGATTTTCAAACCATAAACTCAATTTTTCATTGATTTATCTTTTCAAGATATTCTTCTTCCACCCAAAAAAAAATGAAGAAATTGAAAAGAGTAAAATAAATGTATATTTTCTGTGTATTGAAACTGTACAATATATGATCTATTTATAGATGAATATGGATAAACAATAAAGTAAATCAAATTAGAATAAAATTAATTTAATCAATTTAAAATTTTAAATAATCTAATATTTCAACATTTTTCCTCAAACGTGATATGACGAAATCAGCTGAAATTTGAAAATTAGAGCACGAAGGCGACCAGGAGGATGAAATTTTGTGAAAAGATCGACAAGTTGATCTTCAGAAGAGACAGATCGGAGATGTAGGGTGCCCTTTTGAAGGTGATGTCGGATGAAGTGACAGTCAATTTCAATATATTTGGTGCGCTCATGAAAGATATCATTGTGAGCAATCTGGATGGCGCTTCGATTATCACAATAAAGAGGAGAACTAA